>JAWMQZ010000174.1:0-10303 GCA_035584835.1 Tangara arthus | reverse complement strand
TTTACCCACAGGTGATTGTTTCATTGGATTCTGCTGTGAGTTGTTTTCACTCTTTGGCCAATCAGGGCCAAGCTGTGCCAGGGCTCTGGAGAGAGTCAGGAGTTTTCATTATTTATTATCATTATTTATTATTCATCATTATTTATTTAATTACATCTTTTTAGCCTTCTGTAAGTATCCTTTCTGTATTCTTTAATATAGTTTAGTATAGCATTCTTTAATATAATATAGCATCATAAAGTAATAAATTAGTCTTCTGAGAACATGGAGTCAGATTCATCATTCTTCCCTGCCACGGGGGACCCTGCAAATACAATAAAGGGGAATTTCTGTGAAGTCCTGCAGGAAATCCATGATCACCTGAGCTGTTTCTCCTTATCCTGGATTGCCAGGAGTGACCCAAGGCCTGACTCAGGGCCAGGGGGTGACAGGGGCCAAGTGTCTGCAATAATGAGCTGTGCCTGTGAGCAGAGCATTCATGGGCTGCTGGCAGAGCTCCAGCCTCTGGGCTTTGCACTTCATCCCTGCACTGACATCAATTCCTTGCTAAATCAGAGCAGGCAAAGGTTTTTTATCAGATTTTTATCAGATTGCCTCAGGATCAGGCAGTTCTTAACATCTGCACAGCCAGACAGCTTCTCTGGGCAGGGAGGGTGTTGGATTAATCCCTTTTCTGACCCAGGGATGGGGCAACCCAGAGGTGTTTTAAAAATTTCAATTTTTTAAAACTTTGGGAGTTTTCTACAAATCCACTTCCCACAGGAGGGGATTTCAGGGAGCCTTCAGTGGATTCCAAGCCCTGTGCAATCATTTAGGAACCTGATGTGCAAACAGACAGAGCCACGGCCCAGCGCCTGCCACCCCATCCCTGCTGCCCTGGGAACGGGGCAGGAAGGTGACTCTGAGCATGTCCCTGAATGGCTTCTGGGACTGCCTTTTTGTCACCTTCTAATAAGAAAAACATTATTTTGGGGAGGCAACTCTCTGTGCAAGGCTGATGTTGATCTGATTCCTATTTGGTGTCGTTTTAGTTTTGGGTTTGGGGGTTTTTGTGTGCGTGGTTTCTTTTTGTTTGTTTGGTTTTTGGGATTTTTTGCTTTTTTTGGTTGTTTTTGTTGGCTTTTGTTTTGTTGTTTTTTTTTTTTTAATATTCCCAATGTAGTTGGTTTTTAGTTCTCATTAGTATCGACTAGGAGAGAGTCCTGGGGATGGCAGATGGGATGTGGAATTCTTGGGAATGACGGAAATGCTAAAGGTTTGAGAGTAAAATGTGGCTAAATCATGTTTTTAAAAATGAATTTCTGTGTATATTTCCTATAAAATCCATCCACTGACCAGGGATCCACTTGGAGAGGAACCCCTGGAATGGGAGTAAAGCCATGCCCAAACTCAGTGCGAGATTTCACTTCTGGAGAAGTTTTCCTGTTCTGCAGAGTTTGGCAGGGAGCACAGAACTCACCCTGCTGTGGGCACAGGGACAGAGCCCAGCAGTGGCACTGGGAGCACTGGGAGAGGAGGATTTTCCAGTTGCTCCCAGTTTGTAGCTGGAAGGGGAGGAGCTGTGAGCTCTGTCCTCGTGGAACTGGAGCTCTGGAGGTTGAGAAAAGGAAAAGGAGGGAAGGCAAGGCAAGGCAAGGGGTAAAGGAGGAAAGGAAAGGAAAAGAAAGGAAAAGAAAAGAAAAGAAAAGAAAAGAAAAGAAAAGAAAAGAAAAGAAAAGAAAAGAAAAGAAAAGAAAAGAAAAGAAAAGGGAAAAGGAAAGGTTAAAAAGAAAAAGGAAAAGGAGAGGAGGAGAAAAGGAAAGGAGGAGGAAGGAAGGAAGGAAGGAAGGCTCACTTTTCCTCCTGGGATGCTGCCAGCCCTGGAGAGGTTCCAGAAGCTCTGGGATGTGCCAGGAGCACAAGGAGTGAACACCAACAGGGACAGAGGGAGCTGGGCAGAGGCTGCTGCTGCTCAGAAATCCAGGGAATAGCTGGAGGCAAGGATCCAACTTGGAGGCAGGACTGCAGATAATTATTTTTAAATATGCCAGGTCACTTTTCACTATTTAAAAATTATTCGGGTTTTTTGTTCATTTGTTTGTTTTTTGGTTTGTTTGGGGATTTTTTGGGGGGGGATTGGGGTTTTTTCGTTGTTGTTTTGATTTTCCTGTATTTGTGTTGAAAATGTGAATCCAGCCCAGCTGGAACTGAGGGTTTCTTGCTCTGTAGAGCCTCCAACAAACAGAAAATGTGACCTCATAAGATGATAAGCTGCTCTTGCTGCTGTTGAGACAGGACTGAAGAATTCCAAGGTTTTTAAGCAGGAAAAGGGGCAGATTAGGGGCAGGGTCTTGGCAAACTCTCCAGGGGATGCTCACCTGGCGTCTGGTTTTTAGAAATTCAGGTGTTGCTGAATGCTTGGGTGCCCTTCTCTCTGTTCCTAACTTGGTGTGTTTGATCTAAGGGAATAATCAGATGGATGTCACCAAATTTTATACATTTTCCTTCATTTTGGGTGCTCTGGCTCCAAATTTTCTATATTTTCCTGGTTTTGGATGCTCTGGCTCCAAATTTTATACATTTTTCTGGGTTTGGGTGCTCTAGCTCCAAATTTTATACATTTTTCTGCATTTTGGGTGCTCTGGCTCCAAATTTTATACATTTTCTTGGTTTTGGATGATCTTGCTCCAAATTATCCTGTTTTTGGATGCTCCGGCTCTAAATTTTATACATTTTCCTGTTTTGGGTGCTCTGGCTCCAAATTTTATACATTTCCCTGGGTTTTGGGTGCTCAGCATCCAAATTTTATACATTTCACTGGGATTTGGGCATTCTGGCTCCAAATTTTATACATTTTTCTGCATTTTGGGTGCTCTGGCTCCAAATTTTATACATTTTCCTGGTTTTGGATGATCTTGCTCCAAATTATCCTGTTTTTGGATGCTCCGGCTCCAAATTTTATACATTTTCCTGTTTTTGGGTGCTCTGGCTCCAAATTTTATACATTTTCCTGCGTTTTGGGTGCTCTGGCTCCTCACAGACACCAGACCAACCTGGTTTTTTTGTGGCTGCTCTTGTGGGAGCAGCACAGTAGCGACGCTTTCAGAGCTCAAATTCTTCTCCCATGTGTTTCAGATCAGCACTTAAATCCGCGCATTTCAGCCTCTGTGGGTGTCTTGACATTCTTCTTTAAACAAACCATTTGATGGCAGAATTATGGTGGTTTGAAGGTTGCAAGAGCCTGAGCACTCCTAGGGCCCTCCTGAGCATTTCAGTCCCCTCACAAAACCCCAAGAGCTGTTCCAAGTGCGGGGTTATCTGCAGAGCTGTGGCCTGGGCTGTGCCAGCCAGCTGGGGCTGATAAAATAGGAAATTTATTTGAATAAGAACTCAGAAAGGACTAAACCCACAGCCCTGTGCTTGGCAGGAGAGCTGCTGTGGGGTGTGGGAGCTCCCAGGTGGGGTGAAGTGCAGAAATCCAGCAGATAAAGGAGCCTTGGAGGCTGAGCAGGTTTTTTTTCCTTCCCAGGAATGCACTAAGGCCAAGCACTGTGGATTTTGATGTGCACAATGTACAGGGGATGATGTTTATTCCGTGGCTCTGTTGGTTTGTGGATATTTTCCTTTCTCCCCTCAATATTGAGAATTACAGTGAGGTGTGTGTGAGAGCAGAGGGTCACAAATAAAGGGGAATTATCAACCCAGGCTGGGAGATTTGGAGCTGCTCGTGCCAGTCTGGCTGCAGGATATTCCTAATTACAGTAATTTATTATGAATTCAGCTCCTTGAGCTAAATTTGTTGAGCTGGGCTTTCCCAGGAGAGAATTCCTGATCTCTAGGAGGATCTGGAACTGTTGGATCTGCAGCTGGGCTTTCCCAGCAGAGAATTCCTGATCTCTGGGAGGTTCTGTGGGTGTTGGATGTTGGATCTGCAGCTGGGCTCTCCAGCAGAGAATTCCCAAGCTCTGGAAGGTTCTGTGGGTGCTGGATTTGCAGCTGGGCTCTCCTAGGCCAGAATTCCTGATTTCTGGAAGGTTCTGTGGGTGCTGGATCTGCAGCTGGGCTCTCCTAGGACAGAATTCCCAAGCTCTGGAAGGTTCTGTGGGTACTGGATTTGCAGCTGGGCTCTCCAGCAGAGAATTCCCAAGCCCTGGTGCTGTTGGCAGCCCAACTCTCCAGGGAATCCCAGCATGAAGCGCCCTTGGCTGTGTCTGCTGAACCTGGGGAGGTTTTATTCCTTTCAGTGAAGAGCATCGGCCTAGACCAGCTCCTAACTCTGCCCCACCTCCTTCAGGAGCCCCTGGTCCTCCCACTCCTGCCTTGCCAGGAATGCTGCAGCACACAGGACGTGGCAGATTTGTGTCTGCAGGGCCTTCCTGCCTTCCCTGAGGGAGGGTGACTCGTGTCACCAGGGCCACCAGGGCCTCCAGCAGCTGAGGTCACCTCTGGGGCAGGGCTCTGAGCTGTGCCTGGGATCAGAGGGCTCCAGGGAATTCCCAGCTGGGTTGGTGACCCCGGGAGTTGCTGTTTGGTCTGGATCAAAGCCACCTGTCCCAAATGAGGACATTGAGGGGCCACCTGTGTGTCCCCCCCTTGCCTTGAGAGGAGTGCTGCAGTTTTAGGGTAGCCAGGGATGATGGGTTTGTGACTTTCTGGAGCTAAAAATGGATCTGGTTTAATCCCAGCAGAATTGACCTGGCACATCTGAGATTCCCTTGGACACACAAAATACAGAGAGGAAGAGTTTGGGGCAGGGAGCTGGGAGATGTCCCAGGTTCTTTCTTTTGAAGGGGAATATCCTGGAGTGTTAGTGCAGGAAGGGGTTCCTGAAACCCAGGGGAATGGCCTTTGCACCCCTGATTGCAGAATCACAGAAATTCAGGTTGGAAAATCCCTCTGAGCTCATTGAGTCCACCTGGCACTGCCAAGGCCACTGCTGGTGGCTTTTAGGGGACAGGGGACTCCAGCACTGCCCTGGGCAGCTGTTCCCACTCTTTCCATGAAGAGTTTATTCCCAATATCCAACCTGAACCACCCCTGGCCCGGCTTGAGGCTGTTTCCTCTCTTCCTGTTACTCTGGGTTTTCTCTGCAAGCCAAACTTGCCCAAACCCACGTCCACGTTGAAGGGGGGACCAGGATCAGGACCCCGTTATTGGCATCAGGACCCCATTACTGGACCAGGATCTCCCCATTCCTGGGGGTTATTGTGGCTGCCAGCCCCGCTGTGCCCCAGGAAGGGAAACTGAGGCAGCAGGGATGCAATGCCCTGGAACGGAGCTGCAATCCCCACAAACTGCAGGAACCCAGAGGTTCCCAGGGGCAGCCCCTCAGTGCCACCAGCAGCTTCTCAGGGCACTTTCAGATTTATTTTTCCTCCTCTTTGTGCACGGTCCCCTCCTCCAAAGCCTCCTGCACAAACTCAGGCTCTCTCTGCTCTCTCTGTGCTGCCTCTGTGAGGTTTCCATGGGAAACTTTCCAAGCAGGGAAATTTCAGCCCACAGGGGAGGCGGCCGGAGTGGGGCCTTTTCCATCTGCCCTGGGAGCTGCTCCTCTCTTCCTCCTCCTCCTCCTCCTCCTGCCAGCTCTGCATTCCTGGGAGAGAATTCCCTGCTGCTGGTGTGTTTGCATCCCTGCTGTGTGGAGTTTTTTGATTTAAATTAATTTTATTTTTATTTATTTAGTAATAAAATGTAATAATCTATTAATAAATAAATAATGAACTAATTAATAGATTATTAAATAATTAATAATTAGGTAAAAATCGACAATTATATGTTTTTTAAATTTATTTTAATTTAATTTAATATTATTTTATTTTAATTTTTATTTATTTTTTATGGGGTTTTATTTTTATTTTTATTTTATTTTATTTTAATTTTTATTTTAAATTTTTAAATTTTTCATTTATTCTATTTTTATTATAATTATAAATTTTTTTGTTCGGGTTGGGATTAAATGTGTGAGATGGTATTTTTGTATTTTATATTATATATAATATAGAATAATACCAGTATTATTAAAGTCATACTACTACTAATAATAATTTTATTAATATTATTATATACACAAAACCTTCTGCACAGCAATCAGTTCTTGGACCAGCTAAAAACCAGCTAAAATTCTGATCTAAGACAGAGTTGGGCTGGGTTTTATTAGGCTTGGCTGCAGGGAAATGCCTGAGAAAATGGCATTGTGGGTTTTCCAGGATTTTCCCTCCCTAATTGTGGTATGGAGCCTTCCTCAGCTCCCAGGGAAAAGCTCAGGGGGTTGAAGTGCAGGTCCTTGCCAGAACTTTGGGTCTGTTCAGCTCCTCACACATCATCATCACCATCATCATCATCATCATCACCATCATCCCGGGAATGCAGCTCCAGCTCCGTGGCTTTTCCTGCTGCCTGGGCTGCCCCGGCTTCTGCAGCGGCAGCAGCAGAGGGAAATGGAAGGAAATTGAGGAAAATCGAGGGAAATCGAAAGAAATTCAGGGAAACTGAGGGAAATCGAGAGAAATTGAGGGAAATCAAAGGAGATCAATGGAAATTGAGGGAAATCATGGGAAATTGAGGGAAATCATGGGAGATTGAGGGAAATCATGGGAAATTGAGGAAAATTGGGGGAAATCATGGGAAATTGAGGGAAATAATGGGAAATAGAGGGAAATCATGGGAAATTGAGGGAAATCGAGGCAAAAGGTAAACTGAGGGAAATCGAGGCAAATCAAAAGAAATTGAGGGAAATCATGGGAAATCAATGGAAATCAAGGGAGATCAAGGGAAATTGAGGGAAATCAAGGAAATCCCAGCCTAATTCCAGCTGGAAGTTGTGAGTCCGGCTCCCAGGTGGGAAAGGGCACCCCCACAGCTGAGCCCCTGGAAAACCTCAGAGAATTTGGAATTTGGCTGGAGACCCCATGGCTGATAGGGGATGTCCTTGGGGATGTGGGATTTTGGCCAGAGTGGGAAGAGTCACCCCGGGGCTCTCAGGGTGGGGAGTGAGGTGCCAGCCTGGCAGGAATTCAGGCAAGGGTTCCTCTGGGATGGGTGAGCCCAGCTTGTGCCCAGCCCTCCCGTGTCCAGGCCTAAATTGAGACCCACATTGTGACTGTGGGAGCTCATCCTGGTGCTCATGGATTCAGCAGGATTGATGATTTAGGGCCTCCTTCCAGGTGTTCCACAACCCAGGTCCTTCCTCTGTACCAGTGAGGATGAGTAGGGCTTCAACCCCCCCATTCCCTTAGTCCAGGTGAGAGCCTGAGGTTGAGCTCACCTGGAATCTCTCACCTGCCTGGAACTGATCTGGAATTTTGTACGACAAACCTTTCTATCCTGCAGCTCCTGCTGTCCAGAGGGACTGATGGTATCTCAGGCCTCCCTGGGATCAGTCCTCATTTCCTGGCCCGGCTCTGACAGGAGGCAGGAAATGAGAAATAATTGAATCAGTTCCTACAAATTGGTTTGTCTTGGATGCAGTCTGAGGGATGGGGAAGGGCCTGGGCTGTGTCTGAGGCTTGGAGCATTTCTGTCTCCACCAGAGCAAGGTACAGAAGAATTTCATCAATAATTCCAGCCCCGGGTGCTGGGAGCAGGGGGAGGTTGATGGGATGGGCTGCTCGGAGGTGATAATCCCAGCCCAATCATCAGATCCTCTGGGATGTCGAGGGCTTGTAATAACCTGTGTGGCTTTGGGAATTCTGTCAGTGGTATTTATATCTGGAGATCAGAAATTCATCAGCCATCAATGCCCAGTGGTGATGAGGGCAAGAACAGAGCAGAAATTGATATTTTTTTGGTGCTTTCTGAGGATTTTTGTTGCTGCTGGTTCTCAGGTTGTCTCTCCTGTGCTGTTGGAGAGTTTTGTTACCTCAGGAAAAGAGGGATGGGGCAGCTGGGCCTGGTTTTGTCTGCCACGTTTCAAACAGTGCCAGAGGCTGTTTGGCTCCCGTGCTGTGGAAATAAACCCGGCCTATTAATCATTATTAATGATTGTAATTAATAATAATATCACTAATTATTAATTAAATAATAATTAATCGTTATTAATTATTGTAATTACATGTTAGGAGCTTTCCCTGAGGCATTGGGCCTCACCTGAGGAGGTGTCAGACTCATGGAACCATTTGATTCCCCTCTGAATTCCAGCAGAGCCAAGGATGGATCCCAGAAGGATCAGCTGGTGGGAAGCTCCCAGGATGGTGCCAGCGAGGGCAGGGATGTGCTCCAGCCCCTCGGGAATTGCACATCCCAAAAACCTCAGAGGGCTCTGCTGCTGCTGCCAGCCCCACCCTGGGAAGGGCTTGAGATCCCAAAGGGGCCATTTCTCCTGGAAAATCATCCTGCTTCTCCCCACCAGGTTCTGCTGGAGCTCCTCCTGGAGCTTCTCCTGGGGCTTCTCCTGGAGTATCTCCTGAAGCATCTTCTGGAGCTTCTCCTGGAGCATCTCCTGGAGCTTCTCCTGGAGCTTCACCTGGAGCTCCTCCTGGAGCTCCTCCTGGAGCTTCTCCTGGAGCATCTCCTGGAGCTTCTCCTGGAGCTTCACCTGGAGCTCCTCCTGGAGCTTCTCCTGGAGCATCTCCTGGAGCTTCTCCTGGAGCTTCACCTGGAGCATCTCTTGGAACTTCTCCCGGAGCTTCTCCTGGAGCTATACCTGGAGCTTCTCCTGGAGCTTTTCCTGGAGCTTCACCTGGAGCTCCTCCTGAAGCTCCTCCTAGAGCTTCTTCTGGAGCTCATTCTGGAGCATCTCCTGGAACTTTTCCTGGAGTATCTCCTGGAGGATCACCTGGAGTGTCTCTTGGAGCTCCTCCTGGAGCTTCTCCTAGAGCTTCTCCTAGAGCTTTTCCTGAAGCATCTCCTGGAACTTTTCCCGGAGCATCTCCTGGAACATCTCCTGGAGCTCCTCCTGGAACTCCTCCTGCAGCATCACCTGGAGCTTCTCTTGGAGCATCTCCTGGCACTGGCAGCGGGGCTGTCCGAGCTGACTGGTGAAGGTGTTTGGGGATCCAGTGTTTGTGTTGAAGGAGTTCCATGTTTCATCATGCTCAGGATGCCAAGTTCACATCCCAAATCCTCCAAAATCCAGGTCCTTCCTGTAACTGCAGAGAGTCAGGGGGCGTCCCTTTGATGGCGACTGGGGAATTGGGAATAACAGGCAGGGTTCAGGATGTCCAGGCCATGGATGGGTATTCGTGGCACTGTGGAGAAGGAGAAATCCAATATTCTCTGCAGGGCTGGAGCTGCTGGAAGCTCCAAAATGTTTGGGTCTTGTTGCTAAGGGATAAATGTTGGGGATAAACACAGATCCTGACCAGCACCCCTTGCCAAGCCTTGGACCTCTCCAGGGTGGGTTCAGCCCCTTCTCAGAGAAGGACAATCCCCAAGGAGAGCCTGTGCTGGTGCACAGGAAGTTTTCTTTCCTTTCATCATCCCTAAACGAGCTCCCGTGGAGCTTCCAAAGCTGAGGGAACAGTGGGAGGGGAGAGGCAGGAGGTCACTGCCAGAGCATCCCAGCCAAATCTTCCAGCAAAACTTCCAGGAAGAGGAGCTGAGCCCCCGTGGGACAGGAGAGGAACAAAAGGATGTGACAAAGCAGACAGAGCCCAGAGGAGGGGTCTGGTCTGAGCCAGTTTTGTGGCTCATTTGTACAGAAAAATCAGTGTTTCCTGTTCCATCCCTTAATAACAGCATTGCTGGAGCTGGCTGAGGCTGAGGGGAAGCTGGAAGTGCCCACAAATCCCTGGATTACACCCCTGGGAGAAAGGAGTTGCAGTTTTTGAAGTTTGCTTGAACGAGGCAGCGGCACCAGGGAAATCTTTTGGGTCATAGGAAATACTTTACAAATTTGACACAAATGAGGGCAGGAAATTCCCTTCAGTCACTGGGAGTATTTGGGGTATTTAAGGGGATCCCTGGCCAGACAGTGAGGAAACACAAAGGTCCTGCAGGATCCATGGCCACCGGCACCAGTGAGCAGGGCCACTGGGTGAGGGGAAGGCTCTTCAAATCCCTAATTTTATTAAAATAAACTCTGATCCAAATAAATTCTATGCCAATGCCATGTTCTGTAGCTCTGGCTGCAGTTCATGTCTCACCCACTGCAGCGAGTGCCAGAAGGCTCCTCATTCCCCCTTGCAGGGATTTCGTGATAAAATGCATTTGTTGATGTTAAAAAAATTAATACTAATTTGGAAATATCACATCACTTAGAATGATGGAATCATGGAATGCTGTGGGTTGGAAGGGAATGAAAATCTCAGTGCCATGGCAGGGACACCTCCCACTGTGCCAGGTGCTCCAGCCTGGCCTTGGGCACTGCCAGGGCTCCAGGGGCAGC
>JAWMQZ010000173.1:0-10385 GCA_035584835.1 Tangara arthus | reverse complement strand
CCACATTAAAAAATCCCCATTCCCACCACGAGAACATCCACCCAAGCCCACGTTAAAGAATCCCCATTCCCACCACGAGAACCTCCACCCAAGCCCACGTTAAAGAATCCCCATTCCCACCACGAGACCATCCACCCAAGCCCACATTAAAAAATCCCCATTCCCACCACGAGAACATCCACCCAAGCCCACGTTAAAGAATCCCCATTCCCACCACGGGAACATCCACCACCGGAGCCGTCCCCACCTGAGGTGGCCGACGTTGTAGAAGCGGCTGGCGCCGTCGGCCGAGCGCACGGCCTTGAGCGTGAACTGGGGCTGCAGCTGCCGCAGCTCCAGCAGCACCACGGCCAGGTAGTGCACGAAGAGCAGCGCGTCCACCAGCGACACGGCGAACTGCACCACGCCGCGGTAGTTGCGGTCGCGCGAGTCCAGGATGCGCACGCCGTAGAAGAGCCAGTAGGACACGACCAGCAGGAACACCAGCACCATGAGGAGCGCGCGGAAGACGAAGACGCGCGGGAAGAAGGCTTTGGGGCGGCGGAAGAACAAGGCCCAGCTGCCCAGCAGGAGGATGAGGAGTTTGAAGGCCACCGAGATGAAGAGCCCCTCGCAGGGTGTCCCGCAGGGCTCCAGCTCCTCCCGCCACAGCAGCTGCGGGAGGAGGAGGAAGGCCAAGGGCGTGAGGAAGGCCAGCAGCGCCAGGGCCGCGCCCAGGGCCACGCCCAGGTGGCGGGAGCAGTCCAGGTGGGCGCTGTCCTCCATGTCCTTGGTGATGCGCGTGAGGTCATCGTGGGAGATGCTGTGCTCCGACGTCCCCGTCACCACCGTGGTGGTCTCGCCCCAGTTGTCGTCCTGGGGAGGGGACAGGGGACATTTCGAGGGGTGGCTCTGTGTCGCACCTGTCCCACCTCACCTCCAGGACCTCCCATTGACCACCCAGGTGTCATCCTGAGCAGGGGACATTCCGAGGGGTGGCTCCGTGTCCCATCAGCCCATCAAACCAAAAGTGTCCCCATTGTCACCCTGGGGAGGGGACAAGGGACATTCCGAGGGGGGACTTTGTGTCCCACCTCACCTGCAGGACCTCCCACCAACCACCCAGGTGTCATCCTGAGCAGGGGACATTCCGAGGGGTGGCTCCGTGTCCCACCCATCCCACCTCACCTCCAGGATCTCCCACCCACCACAGCTCCAGGAAACGTCACCCCGCAGAGGTGACAGGGGACATTCCAAGCGGCGGTTCCCGAATTCCCTCAATCCCAGAGGAGCATTCCCTGTTTTCCAAACCCCCATCCCACCTCCACGCCGGGAGCGCTGCCCGGAGCCATCGCCCTCCTCGGGGTGGAGGAACCTCAGCCTGGGCCTGGGCCGGCGGCCGGGAATTCCGCCGGGAATTCTCCCTCCGGGAAAGCTCCGGCTCCGGCAGGAGCAGCTTTGGGATCGGGAAGCTCCCGGATTTCCTGGCCAACCCTCCCGGCTGGCAGGGCCAGCAGGAACACGCCTGGCACGCCCCCGCAGCGCTGCCCGCGCCACGAAGGCTGGGAATGCTTGGGAAGGCTTGGGAAGGCTTAGGAATGCTTGGGAAGGCTTGGGAATTGCCAGGAATTGTTGGGGATTGTCAGGAATTGTCGGGAATGGCTCCGGACAGGCCCTTCCCTGATCCAGAGCCCCCTCTCCCGGGCAGAGAGGTGCCAAAAATCCTGGATTCCTTCCCAGTTGGATTCCTTCCCCCAGCCCTGTCCGTGTGTCTTTCCCTCATCCTGGTTTTGGGCACTCGGACATTCCTGGAATTTCGGGGGATTTTTTTTTCTTCCGTGTTGGAATTTTCCCCACAAATTCCTGCCGGGAAAAAAGGGAGATTCCTCCCTGTTTTCCCATGGATCCCTGGAAAATTTCAGTCCAGTTCCAGCCCGGAGAGCCCTGGGATGGTGGGAGGCGTCCCTGCCATGGCATGATCCCCGGGGTCCCTTCCAAGCCATTCCAGGGCTCCATGGATTTTGTTCCGAGGGGCAAAGCGGAGCCTGGGGCGCTCCAGGAGCCCCATTCCCAGGAAAAGGCGCTGGAGAGCGAACATGAAAAGCGCCGGAGCCGCCGGCGTGGGCGGAATGGGACAGGATGAAAGGCCGGGATAGGGCTGGAGAAATTCCAGAATTCGGGAACGAGGGGTGCCAAGGGTGGGGGGCAGCCTCCCCTGTCCCACCCGGGCGGGAATTTGGGGCAAATCCTCAAGGTTTGGGTCCGTCGGGATCAGATCCCAGGGGCGTTTTCCAGCCCTGGCGCCGCCGGAGCCGCGTCTCCCTTTTCATTTTCTCATTTTCTCGTTTTCCCCGGGACCGGCCCGACCGGCCAGACTGCTCGGCCGGGAAATTCCGCCGGGGAAAATTCCGCCGGGGAAAAAAGCTCCCGGGATCCCTGGCTCGGGGTTGTTCCAGCCCTTTCCTCGCTCACCCTCTCGTCCCCCCGCGTGGATTCGTTGTCCAGCAAAGGCTCCCCCGGCGCTTGGATCGTCACCGATTTGTCCCCGCGCGTCCCATCCCGGCTCTTGGAGCGGTGCCGCTCCCGCCGGTCCCTGGGAACAGCGGGAAAAACGGGGGGAAAATGGGGGAAAAATGAGAAAAAAAAGCCTGGGGAAAACGGGGAAAGAAAGCAGGAAAAATGGGGAAAAAAGTTGGGAAAATGGGGAAAAAGCAGGAAAAATGGGGGGAAAAATGGGGGAAAAAGCAGGAAAAATGGGGGGGGGGGAATGGGGGAAAAAGTGGGGAAAAATGGGGAAAAAACCAGGAAAAGTGGGATGGGGACACCCCCTGGGATGGGGACACCCACCGAAGGTGGGGACAGGGGATCCAGCTCCCTCACCTGTGCTTGCGAGAGCTGCGGGAATGGCCGGATTTGTAGGAATATCCGGAGTACTGGGACTCGTTGTCCATGGCGTCGGAGCGCCGGGGTTTGTGCCGCTCCAGGATTTGGGGTTTGGGTTTTCCCGGGAGGGTGGCCAGGGCCTCCTTCAGCGGGGGCTTCTTCAGGCCCAGGGGCACCTTCAGGAAGTCGACCGTGACCTTGAGGGGCTCAATTTTGTCACCTTGGGGTGGCCTCGCTCAGGAGAAAAGGACGCGCCCACCTGTGGGGACACACAGGGAGCGTCACCGGGGCCGCCCCAGTACAGCCCAGTACGGCCCCATATGGCCCAGTACGGCCCCGTATGGCCCAGTACGGCCCAGGATGGCCCAGTATGGCCCAGTATGGCCCAGTATGGCACAGTACGGCCCAGGATGGCCCAGTACGGCCCAGGATGGCCTAGGATGGCCCAGAGCCACTCCTGTCCCTGCATCCCATTGCCTGGTGGGAAATGGGGCTGGGAAAGGGGATTTGGGACAGGTAGGGAAAGGAGATTTGGGGTCAGGAGGAACAGGGAATTTGGGATGTGGGGCTGTGTCCTCCCCTTGGGAATCTGGGAATTTGATCCTGCCAAACCCCGCTGCCTTTTCCCGAGGGTTTTGGGGGAATCCGGACGCCCCAATCCCGCAGTCTGGGAGGCCCCAGCTGCCTCTGGGAGCCGTCCCAGCTTCCCAGGTTTCCATGGAAATCCCATTCCCACCGAATCCACCCCAAAAAACCCCTCGGGTCCCTTTTCCAAGGCCCCGGGAAAGGGGGAGAAAGGGTCAAGGAGGCGCAAAGGGGGAAGGGGGGAATTCCTTTGTCCGGAATTCCGGATGATCCCACACTGATCTCCATGGAAACCGAGGCCTTTCCCGCTGCCGCCGTCGTCGGGGAGACGGGAACGGGGCCGGGGGACACTGGGGGTCCCAGCATGGCCCAGTAAGCCCAGTGAGAGATGGATCCTGTCCCAGTATGTCCCAGTAACCCCAGTAAGGGCTGGATCCTGTCCCAGTATGTCCCAGTGACCCCAGTAAGGGCTGGATCCTGTCCCAGTATGTCCCAGTAACCCCAGTAAGAACCATGTACTGGGGGTCCCAGTAGGGCCAGGAAGAGAGGGATACTGGGGGCCCCAGTGTGTCCAAGTCCTCTCAGTAATGGGGTGGATCCTGTCCCAGTACATCCCAGTAACCCCAGTAAGGGCTGGATCCTGTCCCAGTATCCCCAGTAATGGTTGTATCCTGCCCCAGTGTGTCCCAGTCTCCCCAGTAAAGGTTGGATCCCATCCCAGTCTCCCCAGTAATGGCTGGTTCCCATCCCAGTCCCCCAGTAATGGTTAGATCCCATCCCAGTATCCCCAGTAATGCCTGGATCCCATCCCAGTATCCCCAGTATTGGCCGGATCCCATCCCAGTATTCCCAGTAACCCCAGTAATGGCTGGTTCCCATCCCAGTCCCCCAGTAATGGTTAGATCCCATCCCAGTATCCCCAGTATCCCCAGTCCCCCCAGTAATGGCCGGCTCCCATCCCAGTCCCCCCAGCAGTGTCTGGTTCCCACCCCAGTCCCCCCAGTAATGCCTGGATCCCATCCAGTATCCCCAGTAATGCCCAGATCCAACCCCAGCATCCCCAGTCTTCCCAGTAACGCCTGGTTCCCACCCCAGTCTCCCCGGCATCCCCGGCTCACTCACCGGGCGGCTCCGGCGGCGGCGGCTCCGTCCCGGGCTCACCGAGGCCTTTGGAGCGTCCGGAGCCTCCGGAGGGGCCGGCATCGACCGCGGGCCGGGCATGGGGGGCGGCTCACGGCACGGGGGGGCCGCCCTGGAGCTGCGGGAGCCAAGCAATGGCGACTCGGGAGCGATTCCCAAATCCCCGAATCCCCAAATACCGAATCCCTGAATCCTGAATCCCCAAATTCCGAGTTCCCAAATTACTCAATCCCGCCAATTTTCAAATTCCACCAATTTTCAAATTCTGCCAATCCCGCCAACTCCGCCAATTTTCAAATTCCGCCAATTCCCAAATCCCGCCAATTCTGCGAATTCCCAAATCCCGTCAATTCCGCCAATTTTCAAATTCCGCCAATTCCCAAATTCCGCCAATTTTCAAATTCCGCCAATCCCGCCAATTTCCGAAATCCCGCCAATTTCCGAAATCCCGCCAATTTTCAAATCCCGCCAATCCCGCCAATTTCCGAAATTCCGCCAATTTTCAAATCCCGCCAATCCCGCCAATTTCCGAAATCCCGCCAATTCCGCCAATTTTCAAATCCCGCCAATCCCGCCAATTTTCAAATTCCGCCAATTTTCAAATCCCGCCAATTCCGCCAATTCCCAAATCCCGCCAATCCCGCCAATTTTCAAATTCCGCCAATTCCCAAATCCCGCCAATTTTAAAATCCCGCCAATTCCGCCAATTTTCAAATCCCGTCAATTCCGCGAATTCCCAAATCCCGCCAATTCCGCCAATTTTCAAATTCCTCCAATCCCGCCAATTTCCGAAATCCCGCCAATCCCGCCAATTTTCAAATTCCGCCAATCCCGCCAATTTCCGAAATCCCGCCAATCCCGCCAATTTTAAAATTCCACCAATTTTCAAATTCCGCCAATTCCGCTAATTGCGCCAATTTTCAAATTCCGCCAATTTTCAAATCCTGCCAATTCCGCCAATTTTCCAATTCTGCCAATTCCCAAATCCTGCCAATTTTCAAATTCCGCCAATTCCCAACTCCCGCCAATTTCCAATCCTGCAAATTTCTAACTCCTGCCAATTCCCCAATCCCACCAATTTTCGACTCCTGCCGATTCCCAACTCTCACCAATTCCCCAATCCCGCCAATTTTCAAATCCCGCCAATTCCCCAATTTCCAATCCCGCCAATTCCCTGATCCTGTTGCTCGGGAATTCCATGGGAGCACCACGGAAAAGCGATTGGACACCCCACCCCAGGGCATCCCAAAATTTTTGGGAATTGTCGTCCTGGATAATCGGCCGCGACAGATTTCCTGAGTTTTCCCAAAATCCCGGTGTCTGCGGCTGAAGTGAACTTGGGGTTTTCCAGAAATCCTGGGGTTTCCCATGAATCCTGGGGTTTCCCATGAATCCCGGGGTTTTCCAGGTGTTCTGAGGTCTCTTGGCCCCAGCCTGTGGGTTCAGCCAAAATGAATTTGGGATTTTCCAGGAATCCATGCGTTTTACAGGTATTGTCCTCCATCCCAGCAGTTTTCCAAAGGGAATTTGGGAATTCCAGCAGGAATCCGGGACCCTGGAGCTCCTCATCCTCTCGTTCCAGCAGGAAAAAAAAAAAAAAAAAAACCAGATTTTTCTTGGAATCCTTTCCAGCAGAGCCGGTTCCACAGCCCAGAAAAGCCGGGAATGGATTCCCGGACTCTGGGAGACGCCGGGAGCCAGAGCCGGATGCAAAAGAGGAGGAGGAAAATTCCCATTTTTTAATCCTGGGATGATCAAAGCTCCCAAAAAATCCCCCCAGGTCCGGAGAGGCTTCGCCATTCCCAACGTCTTCAAGTCCAGGCTGGAATTTTTCCGGGCATCAAAGCTCTGAACCTCAAATCCAACGTTTGGGATTCAAACGTTCCCCAAAAGAGCGAAAATAATTAAAAATAAAACATAGATCCAAGCGCTTCCAGATGAAAAAGCTTCTTCCCAACAGCTCCAGAGGGAGAATTCCAAGAGGGAAATCTGGTCCTTCCTGATCCGGGGGTTGTGGGAAAGCTGGGAATGAGTTTTCCTGGGAAAAATCCCATGCGGAGATGGAGAATCCGGCAGATGAAGGGTCCGGGATTCCCATCCTGGAGGAACTGGGGAGGGCTGGGAATGGGGTGGGAATCCCAGAAAATCCCGGGATTGTCCAGGCTGGGAAAGATCTCTGAGGTCAATCATCCCAAATTTCCTGCCCTGGCACAGCTCGAGGCCATTCCCCCTTGTCCTGCCCCGTTCCCTGGGATCAGATCCCAAATCCCCCCGGATCCCCCTTTTCTCCAGCCTGAGCCCCCTCAGGATCCCCCATTCCCTTTTCCAGCTGCTCCAGCCCCGTTCCCACCCCTGGGATTTCCCACTTCCTTTCCCAGTCCCTTTTTCCAAGAGGATCCAACAGCACTGCAGCACCTGGAAAGCCGAATCCCAGAGCTGGAGCATCCGGGAATCCCAAATTACCAGCAAAAAATTCCAGGATTCCCGAATTCCCACCCCACAGCCCTAAATTCCCCCCATCCCAAATTGTCAGGGAGTTGCTCAGGATTCCCTGGAGAAATCCCAAATCTCATCACCCCATCCCTTCCCTAAATTCCCCCCATCCCAAATTCCCGGGGGATGCTCAGGATTCCCTGAAGAAATCCCAAATCCCATCTTCTCGTCCCTTCCAACAATCCCAAATCCGCTTCCAGGCGGCTCCATGGGATTTGGGAAGGACCATCCCAGAAATCCACGTCCTCGCTCAGAATTCCGACGTTTTCTCCAGGAGAAACCCCAAAATCCCAATTGCTGCCCCCAAAGGACGCCTGGATCTCCCAGGACTGGGGGTTTGGATCCACGAGAACTCTCCTCCAGCAGCTCCTGATCCTTTGGGATCCCCCCAATCCATTTTCCACGTCCTGGATCCCGGAAAAGCGGCGCAGGGACGGGATCCAGCGGGATCAGGGACGTTTCCATCCACATCCAGGGATCCCGCAGGGCTGAACCTCCTCGGGTTTGGCCAGAATTCCGAGTTGGGAATTCCCAAATCCCTTCCCAGGCCTCTTCCCGGCCATCCCGACAATAAATTCATGAAACCTCTCGGGAATCTCATCCCGAATCCCGAACGGAGCCGGATCCGCCGCCTCGGGGCTGCTCCCTCCGGCCCCATTGTCTGCCGGGAGCCGGGGACAAACAAGGAATTCCTGCCATGGGATCGCTCCGAGCGCCGGGATGTCCCCAACCCCTCTGGGATACGCGCGGAGGGGACACGGGGCGACCTCGAGCCCGGAGCGGCCACCCCCCGGTCCCCGCCGCCTGTTAATTGTTAATTGTTCATTAATTAAATCATCCGAGCTTCACAAAGCCCCTGGAAAATCCTCGGGATCCCGTCTGGGTCCCAGCCAGACCCTCGAATTTCCGCGATGGAGCCGGGAAGATTTGAATTTTTCCGAAATCTCCTTTTTTTTGTTGTTGTTTTGATTTCTTTTTTTTTTGTTGTTGTTTTGTTGCGTTCTCACCTCCGCCCGCGGGGAGAAGAAGAGAATCCCAAAGGAAAAAACAAAAAACCCATCCCAGGCCGGGCTCGGGGAACCGGCTCGGGATCCGCTCGGGATCTCCGGGAACCGGCTCGGGATCCGCTCGGGATCTCCGGGAACCGGCTCGGGATCTCCGGGAACCGGCTCGGGATCCGCTCGGGATCCAGGAACCGACTCGGGATCTCCGGGAACCGGCTCGGGATCTCCGGGAACCGGCTCGGGATCCCGGAACCGGCTCGGGATCCGGCCGGGGCTGTCCCGGAGCCGGGGGGCACCGGGCACAGGGACCCCCGGGCACCGGGCGGGGCGTGGGGACAGCGGGGACACCGGGGGGACAGCAGGGACAGCAGGGGGACACGGGGAACAGGGGGTACACGGGGGGGACAGTGGGGGACATGGGGGCGACACAGGGGACAGGGGGGATAGCAGGGACAGGGGGGATAGCAGGGACAGCGGGGGACACGGGGGACACCCCGGCACAGGGACCCCCGGGACGGCCCCGCCCGGGCACTGGGGAGGGGATGGGGAGAGCGGGGGGGACACCCCAGGGACGCCCCGCAGGTGACGGGGGGGACACAGGGGACACCGGGGACATCCCGAGGGTGATGGGGGGGACACAGGGGACACCGCGCGGGTGACGGGGACACCGGGGACACCCCGGGGACAGCCCGGGGACACCCCGGGGACGCCCCGCAGGTGCCCCCGGGATGGGCACAAAGCGCCCCGAGGCCGCCGTGCCACCCCCGGGGGACATTCAGGGGGTCCCGGGGGTCGCACCGCGCCCCGAGGCGGCTCCGGTAGAGCCCGGGGGGGTCCCATCGCCCCCTCCCCAGCCGGGACCCCCGCGCCGGGCTCGGGGCTCCCGCAGCCGCCGCCAGCGCAGGAAAAGCCGCGGCCGCCGGGGCCCTTCCCGCGGGGAGCGCGGCCCCGGCCCGGCCCCGCTCCCCGCCCAGCCCCGGGGCCGGTTCGGCTGCCCGGGATCCCCCCGGGATCCCCCCGAACCCCCCCGGTGCCCCCCACTCACCATCGCCCCGCACCTTTGTGCGCGTCCCCCCCGCGCCCGAGCCCGGCGGCGGCGGCGGCGGCGGCGGCGGCGGCGGCGGAGGAGGAGGAGGAGGAGGAGGAAGAGGAGGAGGAGGCGGAGGAAAGCCCGGCTCCCCCCGGCGCCCCCGCTCCCGCCCCATTGTCTGCGCTGCGCGCTCCCGGCGCCGCTGCGGGGCCATTGTTTGGGGCGGGGGGACACCCGCGGAGCCCCCGGAACCCCCCCAGTACTGGGGACCCCTCCCCGAACACCCAGGGACCCCCCCAGGCCGGGGGGATTAGGGGTGAGGATGCGCTGTTTTGGGGGAGGGGGGCGTTTTTTGAGGAGGGTCCCCCGTTTTTGGGGAGGGGGCGGCGTTTTTTGGGGAAGAATCCCCGTTTGTAGGGGGGGGGCAATGAGGGTTGAGCCCCCACCTCGTGTCTCCCCCGCTCGGATCTCCCTCGCGTGGGTCCCCAAGGGGTCTCAGCACCCCAAAACCGCCCCCCAAAGAGGTCTCAGCGCCCCAAAACCGCCCCTCCCAAGGAGGTCTGAACCCCCAAAATTGCCCCCAAGGGGTCTCAGCCCAGGGAGGGGCGCAGCCCCGCTGCCCCCACCTTGTTTTGGGGTTTGGGGAAGGATTCTGAACCCCATAAACCCCCCAAAAAACGCGGGGTTTGGGGTCCTGGATCCGGCCGAGCCCCCTCAGGGTTTGGGGTGTCCTGGGGGGGGGTCCGGCCGAGCCCCCCGCGTTTGGGGTCACCCCCGAGCCTCAGCCTCAGCGGTTCCGGAGTGCTGGAAGACCCCAGCCCCATCGCTGCGGATATGGGAGGGCCGGGACACACCTGGGGACACACCTGGGGACACACCTGGGGCCTGCAGCACAGCCGGGATTTTTGGGGGGCTCAGGGCCAGCAGCACCCCCCGAGCCAGCTGGGGCCGCTGGGGACACACGGGGAGCTCCAGAACCTTCATCCCCCCCAGAGGGAGGGACCCCAAATCCCCCCGAGCCCCCCAAAACCACCCGGGGGTCCCCAAAGCCGGCGGAGCGCGGGGGGGGCGCGGCCGCTGCCCGGAACAGCCGAGCGCTCAATGGGAGAGGGTGGGAACGCGCTGGCCACGCCCTCTGCTGCGCTGGCCAATGGCGTGAGGCGGGCGCAGAGAGCCGCGCTGCCATTGGTGGGATTGAAATGCGTGGTTGGGGCTCAATGGGGAGGCGGGGCCGGGAGGGGAATTGGGGCGGGGGGCGAGGGGAGATCGGG
>JAWMQZ010000168.1:0-16924 GCA_035584835.1 Tangara arthus | reverse complement strand
CTACTGGGGAGCAATCAGGGAGGATGCCAAAGGGATGCGGGAGGCGCACATGGGGATACTGGGGGATGCACGAGGGATACTGGGAGGTACTGGGAGGACTTCGGGGGGATGCGGGGAAGTTGTGGGGCATCCCAATGCCCCCCCACACCCCCTTGCGGGCACCCCTGGGCAGCGGCACTGCCCGCACCGTGCCCAGGAACGGCGGCGGAACCGAGCCCGGGCCGCCAACCGGGACCTGGCCCCTCCACACCGGAGCCAGCGGAGCCGGACAGCCGTGAGGACCCCGCGGACAGCCCCGGGGCTCACAGGTACCGGGGGGCGCGGGGGTCCCGGCGCTGAGCCCCCCCCCGGGTGCCCCGTGCCCACCGCCGCCGTGCCCGCCCCGCAGCCCCCGGGGGATGGAGGAGGAGGAGGGAGCGCTGCGGGAGCTCATCCGGCGGCTCCGCGCCGAGCAGGCGGCGGTGGAGGGGTCCCTGCTGGAGGCCGCCGAGCCCTCGGAGCCCCCCCGGGAGCGCGACCCCCGGGGCCGGGCGGAGCGGGCGCTGCGGGAAGCGCGGGCGCTGCTGCCCGGCTGGAGGCGGCCGGAGAAGGAGGAGCTGCTGCAGGAGCTGGCGGTGCTCAAGGTGGGGTTGGGACCCTTCTCTGGATCCCTTCCTGGATCCCTTCAAAGATCATGGATCCCTCCATGGATCCTTCCCTGGGTCCCTTCATGGATCCTTTCCTGGGTCCTTCCCCGGATCCCTCCCTGTGTCCCTCCATGGATCCTTCTCTGAATCCTTTCCTGTGTCCTTCCATGGATCCTTCCCTGAATCCTTCCTTGGGACCCTCCTTGGATCCCTCCTTGAATCCCTCCATGGATTTCTTCATAGATCCTTCCCCGAATCCTTTCTTGGGTCCTCCCTGGGTCTCTTCATGGATCCTTTCCTGAATCCTTTCCTGGGTCCTTCCCCGGATCCCTCCCTGGATGTTTTCCTGAATCCCTCCCCGGACCCATCCCTGAATCCTTCCCTGGGACTCTCCCCGGTTCCCTGCCCGGTCCCTCCCTGTGCCCCCGGCCGTGCTTCAGTTTCCCCGCGGTGCCAGGAGGCGCTGGCGGAGCTGCGGACGCGGCTGCAGCTGGCTCAGAAGGAGAAGCGAGCCCTGGAGCTGCTGCTGGCCACGCACGGGCCCCGCGAGGCCGCGCTGCGCCTCCTGCTGCGGGAGCGGGAACGGGACCGGGACCGGGACCGGGACGGGCGGGACGGAGCCTCCGGCAGCTCCGGCAGCAGCTCCGGCAGCAGCTCCGGCAGCAGCTCCGAGGAGGTAGGGATGGATCCCGTGGGGCGGTTCCCGGGATTTGGGGGATGCCGAGGGATGGGAGAGAGCCCGAACATCTCTGCAGGAGGCGCGGATGGGGCGGGGGGCAGCGATGGCCCCGGGGAACCCCCCGGACCCCGAGAGAACGAGGGAGGAGCTGCTCCGGATCCAGGCCAGGTGAGGGATGGGGGGATTGGGAATTGTGTGGGGTTGGGAATGTGTGGGGCTGGGAGTTGTGTTGGGTTGGGAATTGTGTTGGGTTGGGAGTTGTGTGGGGCTGAGAATGGTGTGGGACAGGGAATTTTTTGGAACAGGGAATTGATTGGGATTGGGAATTGTGTGGCGTTGGTAATTGTGTCGGGTTGGGAATGGTGTGGGACAGGGAATCGTGTGGGGTTGGGAATTTTGTGGCATTAGGAACTGTGTGGGATTGGGAATTGTGTGGGATTGGGAACAGCGCGGAGCTGGGAATTCTGTAGGACAGGGAATTCTCTGGGGCCGGGCACGGCGCTGCTCGGGCTGGGGGTGGCCCTGGTGACAGTGCCCCGTGTCCCTAGGACGGAGCAGCTGCGTGGCCGTGCCCGGGAGCTGGCGCTGGCCCTGGAGCGGGGCAGCGCTGCCAGCCGTGCCCAGCAGGGGCACAGTGCCACCGTCACCCTGGAGCTCCTCCAGGCGCACAGGTGGGCACGGGGCCTCGGGCCGGGGTCCCCTGGGTGTCCTGAGTGTCCCCTGAGTGTCCTGAGTGTCCCCTGACTCCCCTTGGTTCCCTGCATCTCTGGAAGCTCTGACTCCTCTCATTCCCCTGGCTCTCTAAATCCCAAAATCCTCGGCTCCCCCAACTCCCTGACTCCCTAAATCCCCGTCTCCCCCGATTCTGTGACTCCCTAAATCCCAAAATCCCAGGCTCCCTGGATCCCCCGGCTCCCATGACTCCTTAAATCCCTAAACCCCCAAATCCCCGGCCCCCCCCCCAATTCCCTGACTCCCTAAACCCCCAAATCCCCGGCTCCCTTGAATCCTCCGGATCCCCCCCCGCCCCCCAACTCCCAAAATCCCAAAATCCAAAAATCCAAAAACCCAAAAACCCAAAAACCCAAAAATCCAAAACTCCAAAAATCCAAACATCCGCTGCTTCCCCCTCATCCTCCCGGCTCCCCCAACTCCCCAAACCCCGCGAGCTCCCCCGATTGCCCGGCTCCTTCAATCCCCAAATGCCCCAAACCCCCTGCTCCCCCTGGGTGCCCCCGGTGCCCTGATGCCCGCGGTGCCCGCAGCTCGCTGGCCCTGGCGTACCGCGGGGCGCGGCGCAAGCAGGCGGAGCAGCTGCGGCGGCTGCAGGCGCGGGCGGCGGCGCTGCGGGGCCAGCACGGCCGCAGGGAGCGAGCCCTGGCCCGGACACTGCGGGAGCTGGAGCGAGGAGGAGGAGAGACCTGCATCTAGGGAGCCCCGGAAATTCGTGGGGATACTCGGAAATCCGTGGGGAGACTCAGAAATCCGTGGGGAGATTTGGAAATCCCTGGGGAAACTCGGAAATTTGCGGGGAGATTTGGAAATTCGTGGGGAAACTGGGAAATCCCTGGGGAAATTCGGAAATTCATGGGGAAATTCGGAAATTCATGGGGAAACTCAGAAATCCCTGGGGATACTCGGAAATTTGTGGGGAGACTCAGAAATCCCTGGGGAGACTCAGAAATCCCTGGGGAGACGCGGAAATTCGTGGGGAAACTCGGAAATCCCTGGGGAAACTCGGAAATTCTGTGGGGAAACTCGGAAATCTGCAGGGAGACTCGGAAATCCCTGGGGAAATTCGGAAGTCCGTGGGGAAATTCGGAAATTCCTGGGGAAATTTGGAAATTCGTGGGGAAACTCGGAAATCCCTAGGGATACTCGGAAATTTGTGGGGAGACTCGGAAATTTGTGGGGAAATTCGGAAATTCTGTGGGGAAATTCGGAAATTCATGAGGAAATTCGGGAATCTGTGGGGAAATTCAGAAATCTGTGGGGAGATTCGGAAATCTGTGGGGAGATTCGGAAATCTGTGGGGAAATTTGGAAATTCCGTGGGGAAATTCGGAAATTCATGAGGAGATTCGGAAATCTGTGAGGAGATTCGGAAATCTGTGGGGAAACTCGGAAATCTGTGGGGAAACTCAGACATCTATGGGGAAAATCCATTGGGAAACCCGGAAATCCGTGGGGAAATATGAAAATCCATGGGGAAACATGGAAATCTATGGGGAGATTCAGAAATCCGTGGGGAAACTCGGAAATCTGTGGGGGAAATCTGTGGGGAAACCCAGAAATCCATGGGGAAATCTATGGGGAAATCTGGAAATCTGTCTGGTGTCCATGTCCGGTGTCTGTCCGGTGTCCGTGTCCATGTCCGGGGGCCCGGCTGACCCCGGGGTCAGAGGTCAGGGCTCGGCCCCTTTTGGGATTCAAATTCGCTTTGTGCGGGGTCAGGACCCTGTGACAGGCAGGGCCACCGCGGGGCTGGGGACAGCAGGGGACACGGCAGGTGGCACCGGACACGGCAGGTGGCACTGGACATGGCAGGGGGCACAGGGACATGGCAGGTGTCAGGGCCAGCCCCGGGGATTGTCCGGAGGTGTCACCGTCACCGCTCCTTGGGGTGACACTGGGGACAGTGGGGGGTTGGCAATGTGGGGACAGTGAGGCTTGAATGACCAGAGTGGCTGAAAATCAGGGAATTGACCCCAAAATCCGGGGCACTGAGGGGGATGGACAGACAGAAGGATGGGGTGGTCTCGATCCAATCCCGGTCCAATCCAAATCCAATCCCAGTATGATCCCAATCCAATCCTGATCCAATCCCAATCCAATCCTGATCCGATCCCAAATCCACACTGGGGATCCCCAGGCGATTCCACCCACTGAAAAAAAAATCCAGGATGATTTTTAGGATCTTTCCCTGACCCCCCCCCCGCCCAAGGCTTGGTTTGTCCGTTAGGAAGGATCTGGGATGATTTTGGGGATCTTTTCCTGCTTTTCCACCATCCCCAACCCCATCCCCATCTTCCACACCCCACCAGAACCCCAAACCATCCCGAAGCCTCCGGAGTTGCCGCTGAACCCAAAAAGGAGCCCAGAAAAACCTCGGAGCTGTCCCGGGGCCCTTTTGTGGGGTGGGAGCAGCGGAGCAGAGCGAGGAGGAGGAGGAGGGGTGGGAACGGGAATAATTCGGGAACTGGAATTCCTCCGGAGGGGTGGGAATGGGAATTATTCGGGAATTTGGGAACTGGAATTTCTCTGGAGGGGTAGGAACGGGAATTATTCAGGAATTTGGGAATTTGGGAACTGGAATTTCTCCAGACACCAAGAAGGTCAAAACAAACCTGGATCCGATTTCCACCTTTGTTCCTGGGTTGTTCTTTTGGGGTTTTCTTGGGGTTTGGGTTGGGGTTTTTTCCCAGGAAATCCGAGGCCATAAATCCCAGCCTGGCATGGGGGAAGGGTGGGGGTGACCCCGCTGGGCCTGGATTGGGATCCCCCAAAACCCAGCCCCATTCCCAGCTGGGGTTCCCAGAGGTTGTCCCATGATTTGGGGAATTGGGATCCCCTGAATCCGGGGAACTGGGGCACCCCGCTCTTGGGGACATTGTGGGGACAGGGGATTGGGATCCCCCAAAGCTGACCCCATTCCCAGCTGGATTTTCCAGGGATTGTCCCATGATTTGGGGAATTGGGATCCTTTCAGGACACCCTAAATCCAGGGAATTGGGGCACCCCACTCTTGGGGACATTGTGGGGACAGGGGGACTCTTGACCCCAAAACCCAGCCCTGTTCCCAGCGGGATTTTCCAGGGGTTATCCCATGATTTGTTTGGCTTTAGGATCAAACCCCTAAATCCAGGGAATTCGGGGTTTAATTCCATTTATGGCCATCTCTGCCGCACCCCAATTCCAGCCTCAGTTTTACTTTTCCCTAAATCCCAACCCAGAACCCGGATCAGGAACTCCAAGGTCGATCCCAGCCTGGCACCTTGGGGACACCGCGACGTTTTTGGGGTCACTTTGGGGACTTTGCCCCCAAAGCGCCCTGGGCAGGGCGGGGTGCCGGGGTCAGGCACCTTTTCCCGCTGGGATTATCCCGATTATCCCGGGTTAATGATTCCCAGGAATCCCAGCACCCACCGGGAGACGGGTCCGACTGGATCGACCGCATTGCAGCCGCGTTTATGGGGCCGCAGGACCTTTGGGGCCGTGGGGACCTTCGGGGCCGTGGGGACTTTATGGGGATTTTTGGGGGTCTCAGGACTTTTTGAGGTCATGGGACTTTTTGGGGTCTCAGGAATTTATGGGGCCACAGGGCTTTTTGGGGCCGTGAGGACCTTTGGGACTGTGGGGACTTTATGGGGTCTCAGGACTTTATGGGGCCTTTTTGAGGTCTCAGGACTTCATGGGATCACGGGACTTTATGGGGTCCCAGGACTTTTTGAGGTCTCAGGACTTTACGAGGCCATGGCACTTTTTGGGGTTTCAGGACTTTATGAGGCCACAGGAGTTTTTGGGGCCTCAGGACTTTATGGGGTCATGGCACTTTTTGAGGTCACAGGGACTTTTTGAGGCTGTGAGATTTTACGGGGCCACACGATTTTTTGGGGTCGTGGGACATTCCGGGGCCACAGGACTTTATGGGGCCACAGGATTTTTTCCTGGTACAATGTGGGGCTCCCAGTAGAACATCAGGCTCTCAGTGGGATGCTGGGATCCCAGTTTGACCCAGAATCCCAGTGATGCCAGCGTGATCCTGGAATCCCAGTGATCCCAGTTTGACCCAGAATCCCAGCGATCCCGGTGTGATCCCGGATTCCCAGTTCCGTGCTGGGATCCCGGTGCCACGTGCGGCTCCTGTCCCGGTGTTGGGTTCCTGGCACAGTCTGGGGCTCCCAGTTTGAACCAGGAACTCCCGAGCCGTGCCAGGCCCCCGCCTGAATCCCGGGATCCCAGTTTGACCTTGGGATGCCAGTTTAATCTTGGGATCCCAGCGCCAGGCCCCCAGTCTGATCCCAGTTTCCCAACCCCATCTGGGTTTCCCAGTCCCATCCTGGTTTCCCAGTTTGCTCCCAGTTTCCCAGCCTGATCCTGGTTTCTTAGTCCCATCCTGGTGTCCCAGTTTGCTCCCAGTTTCCCAGTCACATCCCGGTTTCCCAGCCTGATCCCGGTTTCCCAGCCTGATCCCGGTTTCCCAGCCCCATCCCAGTTTCCCAGTCCCATCCCGGTTTCCCAGTCCCATCCCGGTTTCCCAGTTTGCTCCCAGTTTCCCAGTCACATCCCAGTTTCCCAGTTTGCTCCCAGTTTCCCAGCCCCATCCCGGTTTCCCAGCCTGATCCCAGTTTCCCAGCCCCATCCCGGTTTCCCAGCCCCATCCCGGTTTCCCAGCGCTCCCGGTGCCGGCCGAGCCCCGGGGGTGCCCGAACCGCCGCGGGGGCCCGGGAGGGGCCCCGGCCGCCGCCTCCGGTGCCCGAACCGCGCTCTCCATCCCCGCTCCCCCCGGCCCCGCTGCTCCCGGTGGCCGTTCCCGACCCGCGGGGCGCGGGGGGCGGGGAGCGGCCCCGGTGCGGCGGCGGCGGCGGGGCCGGGACCGGGGCAGGACCCGGGAGCGGAAGGGGAGGAGGCCGGGGAGGAGCATCCAGGGCGGCCACCGCGGCAGCGGCTGAACTTTGCTCTTTCACGGGAGGCGGGGAGAGCCCCGGGGCTCGGCGGAGCCGGTCCCGCCGCACCCGCAGCCGCACCGGCACCGGGCTGCGAGCGGCGGCGGGGCCCGGAGAGCGGAGAGGGCGAACCGGGGCAGCGCCGCCTCCTTCCTCCTCCTCCTCCTCCTCCTCTTCTCCTCCTCCTCCTTCCAGCCGGTGCCGCGGAGCGCAGGAGCCACCGGGGGCGGGAGCGGCCCCGCATGCGGCCGGTGCCCGCGGGGGGATGCGCCGCGCCCCGGCCCCGCCGCCGCCGCCGCCGCAAACTTTCCGCGGGGCCGTGAACCGGCAGGAGGAGGAGGAGGAGGAGGAGAGCGACAAATCCCTGAGGGGGCGACCCCAAAAAAAAAAATAACCTAAAAAAGAAAAACTACCCCAAAAAAGCGGAGCTTTTCTCAGCCGGCGGTTCCTCGGTAAAAACTTACCGAACTCGGCGCGGGGAAGCACCGGGAGGAGAGGAGCCGGGAGAGGAACCGGGAGAGGAAGAACCGGGAGCAGAACCAGCACCGGGAGGAGAACGGGGAGAAGAACCGGGAGGGGAAGAACCGGGAGCAGAACCGGGAGCAGAACCAGCCCCGGGAGGGGAAGCACCGAGAGAAGAACCGGGAGGAAAAGAACCGGGAGAAGAAGGACCAGGGGAAGAACCAGGAGCAGAGCCAGCACCGGGAGGGGAAGCACCGAGACCAGAATCAGCACCCGGCGGAGAAGAACCGGGAGGAGGAGAAGCACCGGGAGGAGCAGCAGCACCGGCAGGCTCCGCTCGATGCGGCGCTGAGCCCCCGCGGCCCCGCGGAGCCATGGCCATGGTGACCGGCGCTTGGGGCGAACCGAACGGTGGCGGAGCCGGTGGCACCGGGGGCGGCGGCGGCGGCGGCGGAGCGGAGGAGGCGGCGTCCCCCGGCGGCGGCGGCAGCGACGCGGAGCACGGCGAGGAGGAGCGGCCCGGGGCCGGCGCGGACTGCGTGGTGTGCGGGGACAAATCCAGCGGGAAGCACTACGGCGTGTTCACCTGCGAGGGCTGCAAGAGCTTCTTCAAGCGCAGCATCCGCAGGAACCTCAGCTACACCTGCAGGTGACGGCGGGGGGACAGCGGGGGGATCCCGGCGGGGGATGAGTTGGGGTCTCGGTGTGGTGCTGCTGGGGGGCTCCCAGTACAAACCAGCGGCTCCCAGTACAGCACGAGGCCCCCCAGTACAAATTAGGGTTCTCCCAGTACAAACCAGTGCGGCACGAGGGGCTCCCAGTACCAACCAGTGGCTCCCAGTACAGCACGAGGCTCCCCAGTGCAAATCAGGGCTCTCCCAGTAGAAACCATTGACTCCCAGTGCAGCTCGGTACAGCGCTCCCAGTTCAGCCCAGTGGCTCCCAGTTCAGCTGAGGTTTCTCCCCAGTCCATCCCAGTATCCTCCAGTCCATCCCAGTATCCCCCAGTCCAGCACGGTTTCCCCCACCCCCGGCCGCCCCTGTTCCCGGTCCATTCCCAGTCCATTCCCGGTGTTCCCGGCGTTCATTCCCGGTCCGTGCCCAGGGATCCATTCTCGATATTCCCGGTCCATCCTGGTCCCATTCCGGTCCATCTCGGTCCATTCCGGTCCATCCCGGTGTTCCCGGCGCTCCCGGCATTCCCGCGGTGCCCGTGACTCACCCCGGGCACGGCCGGGATCCAACGGGAGCCGCGGGAATGCCGGGAGCGCCGGGAACAACGGGATGGACCGGGATGGACCGGGAACACCGGGATCCAGCAGGAGCGGGATCCTCTGGAATACCGGGATACCGGGAGCAGGGATCCCCTGGAATTCCGGGAGCGGGGAGTGGGGAGCCTCTGGAATTCCGGGATAATGGGAGCAGGAATCTCCTGGAATTCCGGGATAATGGAGCAGGGTTCCCCTGGAATTCCGGGAGCAGGGATCTCCTGGAATTCCGGGATAATGGAACAGGGTTCCCCTGGAATTCCGGGATAATGGAGCAGGGTTCCCCTGGAATTCCGGGATAATGGAGCAGGAATTCCCTGGAATTCCGGGATAATGGAGCAGGGTTCCCCTGGAATTCCGGGAGCAGGAATCCCCTGGAATTCCGGGATAATGGAGCAGGGTTCCCCTGGAATTCCGGGAGCAGGAATCCCCTGGAATTCCGGAATCCCTGAGGAATCTGGGATAGGATCCCCTGGAAGTTTGGAGCTGCCGGAACCTTGGGAATTCCCAGAGTTTGGAATGGGGCAATTCCCAATCGCAGGCTGCTCCCGGAGGGCAGAATTCCCAAAGTTCTGAGGGTCGCCATTCCGTCATCCCGGCTCAGGGAGGGCTCTGGAATTTTTGGGAGAATGGAAAAGGATCAGGAATCATCCGGGAGCCGCTGGATCCAATCCCAGCTGGAATCAGCTCCCGATCCTAAAATGATCGCGGATTTTGGGAGAAATTCCCCAGAAATTATCCCGGATTTTTTTTTCCCAGTGGATAAAACCATCAGGATAATTCCTTGGAATTTTGGGAAAGGATCCCCAAAGTTATCACGGATTTTTTCCCAGTGGATGAAACCACCTGAGTAATTCCTTGGAATTTCGGGAAATGCTCCCAAAATTCCTCCCGGATTTTCCCCAAGGGCCGAACCCGCCCCCACTATCTGGGAAAAAATTCCCAAAAATCCCCTCCGGAGTTTTCCAATGGGAAAGGCGGCAGCGAGCTGGGAAATTTGGGAAGCTCCAAAAGGCCCGGGCTGTGCTAATGACTTAATTAGGGCGGGTAATTAGCGGGAGCGATAATTAAAGGCATTTTGAATATGCAAATCAGCTCGGGGCCGCTTTGGGTTCCCGGAACAAAAGCGGGATCCTGGAGCTTTGTTCCTCTGGAAAAGCCAAAAATTCCCAAGTCACTTCCTGGCTTTTGAAATTAAAAAAAATAAAGGGAAAAAATCCCTTTGGATTTTTCCTTTTTGGATTCTGGCCTGTGTTGCCCCTGGAGCTGGGGAGGGATTGAGGGAATTCCTGCTGGTTTTGGGGGAAATCTGGGATGAGTTTTGGGGAGCTTTTCCGGAAATTCCAAGGAATTGGCCTGATGGTTTTATCCACAGGGAAAAAATCCGGGATCATTTTGGAGAACTTTTCCCAAATTCCAAGGAATTATCCACAGGGAAAAAATCCAGGATAATTTTGGGATCTTTTCCCAAAATTCCAAGGAATCGTCCTGATGGTTTTATCCACTGGAAAATAAATCCAGGATAATTTTGGGAGCTTTTCCCAAAAAAATCCAGGATAATTTTGGGAGCTTTTCCCACTGCTTCCAGCCCTTGGCAGCTCCCCTAGGTGTTTTCATCCACTGGAAAAAACAAAAATTCCGGGATAATTCCCATCTTTTTCCCAGTTCTCCGAGCCTTTCCCGGCCTTTTTCTGGGAATTCAGGCCTGGATGAAGACGTCAGGGCTGCTCCTGATCCTGCTTTTCATCGGGATCACGTTGCCGGCCGCGCCGGGGATGTTGGGGATGAATTAATTCCGTGTTGGGATTCCGGAAGGTTCCATGGCGGGATTCCCGCGGCTCCAACCCCGGAATTCATCCCAAATTCTCTTTTCCCGCCCCAATTCCGACTGGGAAGGGATTTCCTGCTCTGGGATCAGCCTGGCAATGGGATCTGGGGGGGTTGGATGGGAGATTCCATGTGGGAGTGGGAACCAGGAGCCCTTTTCCAGGGATTTTGGGAATTTTGGGATGGATCCATGGGCCAGTACCCCTTTTTCAGGGATTTTGGGAATTTGAGGAATTTTGGGATGAATCCATCCTTTTGCGGGCTCTGAGGAATTTTGGGAATTCTCTCCCTTTATCCCAGTATCCCATGGGATTTGGGGTCAGCGCTACCTGAGGGATTTCGTGCCCAGCCCCGCAGGAAATTCCTGGAATTCCTTGGAATCCCTGGAGCAGCTTCCATGGGCTCACCAACAATTAGATCCCAAAAACTTTTCCAGAGGCGGCAGGGATCGGGATGAAAATCTGGTGGGATTTTTTAGGATTGGAATGAAAACCCAGCAGGATCCATGTAGCGTCAGGATGAAGATCTAGTAGGATCAGTGTGGGATTGGGATAAAATCCGATGGGATTTTTTGGAAACGGGATGCAAATCTGGTGGGATTTTTTGGGAACGGGATGCAAATCTGGTGGGATTTTTTGGGAATGGGATGCAAATCTGGTGGGATTTTTTGGGATCAGGATGAAAACCCAGTAGGATCCACGTAGGATCAGGATGAAGACCTGTGTGGGATCAGGATAAAAATCTGGTGGGATTTTTTTGGGATCACCATGAAAACAAAACCCATCAGCAACGAGCATTCCCAGCAAATCCCATAAAAATTTGGGGAATGGGCTCTGGAATTCTCGAGATGGATTTAAAGGGGGGCTGAAATTCCTGGGAATTCTGGCTGATCCCGATGATTCCCGCAGGTCCAACCGGGACTGCCAGATCGACCAGCACCACCGGAACCAGTGCCAGTACTGCCGCCTCAAGAAGTGCTTCCGAGTGGGCATGAGGAAGGAAGGTAGGGGAAAAATTCCCAAGGAATCCCAGGAATCCTTGGAATCCCAGGTTTTGGGGCGGAAAAAACTCAATCTTTCCCCATTTGGGGGATTTTTGGGGGATCCGTGTGGGGTCAGGATGAAAATCCAGTGGGATTTTTTGGGATCGAGATGAAGATTCAGTAGGATCCTTGTAGGATCAGGATGAAGATCCTGTAGGATCAGTGTGGGATTGGGATTAAAATCTAGTGGGATTTTTTTGAATCAGGATGAAAATCTGATGGGATTTTTTTGGGATCAGGATGAAAATCCAGTGTGACTTTTTGGAATCAGGATGAAAATCTGATGCTATTTTTTTGGGATTGGGATGAAAACCTAGTAGGATCCATGTAGGATCAGGATGAAAATCCAATGCAATTTTTTGGGATTGGGATGAAAACCCAGTAGGTTTCTTTGGGATTGGGATGAAGATCCAGTAGGGTCAGTGTGGGATCAGGAAGGAAATCTGATGGGAATCTTTGGGATTGGGATGCAAATCTGGTGGGATTTTTTGGGATTGGGATGAAAACCCAGTAGGTTTCTTTGGGATTGGGATGAAGATCCAGTAGGATCCATATGGGATCAGGATGAAGATCCAGTAGGATCTTTGCGGGATCACAATAAAAACCCGATGGGGTTTTTTTTTTGATCGGGCTGCGAATCCAACGGGATTTTTTTGCGCTCGCCGTGAAAACCCCGACCTTCCTCCCCCTCCAGCCGTGCAGCGGGGCCGAATCCCCCCCAGCCACTCCAGCAGCAGCCCCAACCCGCTCCCAGCCGGCGACTTCTTCAACGGGCAGCCGGTGTCGGAGCTGATCTCGCAGCTGCTGCGCGCCGAGCCCTACCCGGCGGCGCGCTACGGCTCGCAGTATGCGCAGCAGCAGCAGCCGCCGGGCAGCGTCATGGGCATCGACAACATCTGCGAGCTGGCCGCCCGCCTGCTCTTCAGCACGGTGGAGTGGGCGCGGAACATCCCCTTCTTCCCCGAGCTGCCCGTGTCCGACCAGGTGGCCCTGCTGCGGCTGAGCTGGAGCGAGCTGTTCGTGCTGAACGCGGCGCAGTCGGCGCTGCCGCTGCACATGGCGCCGCTGCTGGCGGCCGCCGGCTTCCACGCCTCGCCCATGTCGGCCGAGAGGGTGGTGGCCTTCATGGATCAGATCCGGGTCTTCCAGGAGCAGGTGGAGAAGCTCAACCGGCTGCAGGTGGACTCGGCCGAGTACAGCTGCCTCAAGGCCATCGCGCTCTTCACGCCCGGTGAGGGGCTGGGGTTTTCCTGAGGGTTTTTGGGGTTGGGGATGGGTAGGGAGAGGTTGTTCCGAGGGTTTTTGGGGTTGGGGATGGGTAGGGAGAGGTTTTTGCTGGTTTTTCTGAGGATTTGGGGGTTCTGAGTAAGGAGAGGTTTTCCCGTGTTTTCCCAAGAGTTAGTGGCTGAGTCTGTCTGGAGTTGGGAATGAGTAGGGAAAGGTTTTTTCCAAGTTTTGAGAGATTTCCAATGGATTTTGTGATATTGGATTTGAGGATATCCTCAATAGATTTTGAGAGATTCCCAATGGATTTTGGGAGATTGGATTTTGGAATATCCCCAGTGGATTTGGAGATATTCCCAATGAATTTTGGGGATACTGGACTTTGGGATATGTTCCCCTGGGGACATTCCCAATGGATTTTGGGATATTCCCAATAGATTGTGAGAGATTCCCAATGGATTTTGGGATATTAGATTTTGGGATATTCCCTTGGGGATATTCCCAATGGATCTGCGGTTATTCCCAATGGATTCTGAGAGATTCCCAATAGATTTTGAGATAGATATTCCCAATGGATTTTGGGCTATTCCCAATGGATTCTGAGAGATTCCCAATGGATTCTGAGAGATTCCCAATGAATTTTGGGAGACTGGATTTGGGTATATTCCCTTGGGGACATTCCCAATGGATTTTGGGGATATTGGATTTCAGGATATTCCTAATGGATTTTGGGGGTACAGAACTTTGGGATACCCCTCTGGGGACATTCCCAACGGATCCCACGGCACCCCCCCACACATCCAACCCCTCTCCGTTCCCTCGCAGACGCCTGCGGGCTGTCGGACCCGGCGCACGTGGAGACGCTGCAGGAGAAGGCGCAGGTGGCGCTGACCGAGTACGAGCGCTCGCAGTTCCCGTCGCAGCCGCAGCGCTTCGGGCGGCTCCTGCTGCGGCTGCCCGCGCTGCGCGCCGTGCCCGCCGCCCTCATCTCGCAGCTCTTCTTCATGCGCCTGGTGGGCAAGACGCCCATCGAGACCCTGATCCGCGACATGCTGCTGTCCGGCAGCACCTTCAACTGGCCCTACGGCGCCGGGCAGTAGGGACGGACGGACAGATGGACGCACGGACGGCGGGATGGATGGATGGATGGACAGCGGGACGGATGGATGGACAGCGGGATGGATGGATGGATGGATGGATGGATGGATGGACAGCAGGATGGGCCAAAGAACAGAATGGGCCGGACAATGGGATGGGGCCAAAAATGGGACGGGCCCAAAAATGGGATGGGCCGGACAATGGGACGGGCCGGAAAATGGGACAGGCTGGAGAACGGGATGGACAGACAGCAGGACAGGCTGGAGAACAGGACAGGCCATACAGTGGGATGGACAGACAGCAGGACAGGCCAGACAATGGGACAGGCCGGACAGTGGGATGGACAGGCAGTGGGACAAGCCAGACAAATGGGATGGGCCCAAAAATGGGATGGGCCGGACAACAGGACAGGCCAGACAATGGGACAGGCTGGACAGCAGGACGGACAGACAGCGGGACAGACAGACAGTGGGATGGGCCAGAGAATGGGACAAGCTGGACATTGGGACAGGCCGGACAGTGGGACAGATGGACAGCAGGACAGACGGACAACGGGATGGGCTGGACAACAGGACAGGCCAGGCAATGGGACGGGCTGGACAGCAGGACAGACAGACAGCAGGGTGGGCTGGACAACAGGACAGACAGACAGTGGGATGGGCTGGACAGCAGGACGGACGCTCCCCGGGAAGGGGATTGGGATTCTCCACAACGCCGGCGGCTCCTGGCCCTGCTGGAATGGGGGCGCGCCCTTGTGGGTTGTGCCTGTAAAGTCATGGGGTTGGCACCAAAGGTTTTGGGGTCCTGGTGTTGTCACTAGAATTTGTGGAGCCTCGACATTGTCCCCAAAAGTTCTGGGGTCTTGAGGTTGTCCCCAAAAGAGGTCCCAGTGTTGTCCCAAAAAGTTTTGGGGTCCTGGTGTTGTCCCCAAAAGAGGTCCCGATGTTGTCCTCAAATTGTCCCCAAAATTGTTGGGGTCCCAGCATTGTCCCCAAAAGTTTTGGCGTCCTGGCATTGTCACCAAAGGTTTTGGGGTCCTGAGGTTGTCCCCATAAGTTTTGGGGTCCTGGTGTTGTTCCCAAAAGAGCTCCCAGTGTTGTCCCAAATAGTTCTGGGGTCCTGGCGTTGTCCCCAGGGTGTCCCCAAAGATGGAGGGGACACACGAGGGACAAAGACCCCCCCCAGGACTGTCCCCCCACAGCTGGCACCAGGATGAGCCAGGATTTGGGACTTCAGGATTTGGGATTTCAGGATTTGGGATCTTGGGATTCCGGGACCATTCCCGGCCGATGGAATCCTCGCTCCGCCATATAAACTCATTAATTAACGCCAATTAAAGATGTTTCCTACAACCCCGGCAGTCTGGAATGAGCCAAGATTTGGGATTTTGGGATTTCAGGATTTCGGTATTTGGGGCTTCAGTATTTTGGGATTTGGGATTTCAGGATTTTGGGATTTGGGATTTCCCAAGGTTTGGGGGGGATTTGGGATTTCTCTTCCTAAACAGAGAGATTTGGGATTTCCCCTCCAAAACTGGGAGAATTTTTGGGGTCCCCTCCCAAATTTAGGGGAATTTCAGCCTTCCCATTTCACCCTGACCCCAAATGAAAATCAACAATTACACTTCATTTATTACAAAACAATTAAAATATTACACCATTCCTGCAGTTCCCACCAATTCCCTATGAAATATTTTGGGATTTGGGTGTCCCCCCCTAAAAAAAACCCCAAAAGGGTTTTTTTTTGTCCCCCAAACCCCAATTTGGGACCTCCAAAAACCCCTTTAAGGCAGCCAGGGGAGTGCAAACCCCATAAAAAACCCTATTTACAACCAGGGGAAGGCACTGGGGGGATCCCAAAGGATGTGGGGGACATTTGGGGACATTTTGGGATGGGGGGTTCACACCAACAGCTGCCACCATCCCCCCCCCCCACCCTTGGCACCGGGGAGGGATCAAAACGAGGAATTTTAGGGTTTTTTAAGACAGAAAAAGGCACGAAAGTCTTTGGAGGGGGTTGGGGGGGTTTTTTTGGGGTGTCCCCCCTACAAATGTCCCTTTTTTTTGGGGTGGTGGCTTTGGGGTCAGCCCCGGAGCTTGTCGTAGTCGCTGACCATCCTTTTGATGTGGAAGAGTTTGTTCCGGAGGGTTTTGGATTCCCGCTTCTTGTCCTGGTACTCCGGGCTCTGGGAAGGCATTTGGGGGACTTTAGGGGGGACGTTTGGGGACATTTTTGGGGACATTGGGGGTGTCCCTAAAGAGAGGGGAGACCCCAAAAATCAGCCCCGAGGACTCACCCGCTTCACATCCTTGAGGTGGTTGTACTCCTCGGCCAGCGCCTGTGGGGACAGCGGGGTCAGGGACAGAGGGGACAGAGGGGACAGTGGGGACAGGGAGGGGACAGAGGGGTCAGGGACAGAGGGGACAGGGACAGGGACAGAGGGGACAGGGAGGGGACAGAGGGGTCAGGGACAGGGACAGAGGGGACAGCAGGGTCAGGGAGAGGGGACAGAGGGGGACAGTGGGGAGAGGGACAGGGGAGACAGGGGGGACAGGGACGGAGGGACAGGGGCCCGGGCATGGGGGGACAAAGGGGGCAGAGGGAACAGGGAGGGGACAGAAGGACAGCGGGATCAGGGACAGGGGACACAAGGACAGAGGAGACAGAGGGGACAGGAAGCGACAGAGGAACGGGAGGGGACAGGGACATGGAAGGGACAGGGGGGACAGAGAGGGGACAATAGCGGGGGAATGGGGGAAGAAATAAGGGGGGGAGTGGAGGTGCAAAAGGGGTCAAAAAGAAGGAGAAAGGAGCAAAAAGGGGTGAAAAGGGGCACCAAGCAGGGGCACACCTGGTACTGGGCGCTGTCCTCGGGCACCTGGTCCAGCTGTGCTGCCAGCTGTGCCAGGCGCTCGTTGAGCCCGTCCATGTGGGCACAGAGCTCCTTGTAGCGCCGCAGCTCCTGCCCGAACTCCGCCTTGTAGCGCTGGCGCGTGCCCGGGGAGCTGATCGGGGGGTACAGCCTGCGGGGGG
>JAWMQZ010000160.1:0-10766 GCA_035584835.1 Tangara arthus | reverse complement strand
ATTATATTATATTATATTATATTATATTATATTATATTATATTATATTATATTATATTATATTATATTATATTATTCATATCAGGGGGTCAGGGGGGTGAAGAAATTCCAGCAAAGGGATTTTTATAAAATAAAAAATGGATTTTTATTTAAGAAAAGGGATTTTTATAAAATACCCCAGTGGGAGGGGGGCACGGGTGAGGCTGAGGCCGCGCTGCCGCAGGCGCCAGGCGGCGGAGCCGCTCTGCTCGCACGCCCGCATGCTGTTCCACTCCTTACTGGTCTTACTGGGAGAGCGCCTGGGCAGCCTGGGCTCGGACCGCGAGGATTTCATGCTGAAGCACAACCTCCGCAAGGCTCAGCGCGACCTCCAGGTGGGATTCAGGGCAGGGGGGAGGGCAGCGGGGAGGGGTCTCCGTGCCGCCCTGACCCCCCGAGCCTTCCCCAGGCCGAGTTCGAGGAGAAGCCGGAGAGATTCGCCAACCTGGTGGCCAACCTGCTGCAGGAGGAGCGGCGGATCCTGCGCCTTGGGCAGGCCGGGGGGCAGGTAGGGAAGGGCTCTGTGACCCCCCCTGCCCATCCCGGGGGTCCCCCCGGCCGCGCCCCCCACCCCATTTCTCCCTCCTTAGGAGGGGTCGGTCCCCACGCCCAGCCCAGCCCCGGAGAGCGGGCGGGAGCAGCAGATCCAGCGGCGCTTGGCTGAGTTCCACACGGCCCTGCAGGTAACCCCCCGACCCCCGAGACCCCCGAGAGCCCCTCCGAGCCCCCCGACCCCTCCTGACCCCCCCTGTGCCCGCAGGAAGCCGAACGAGCCTTCAGGCACCTGGAGGATTTGCAGGATGCCTTCGACTTCTGCTTCAAGGTGCACTACCGGCCAGGTGAGCCCCAGAGCGAGGAGATGGGGGGGGTGGGCACTGCCCTGCGAGCCCCCCAAAACCCTGAGCGAACCCCCGTGCCCTCAGGTGAGGAGAGGAACGGGGACCCCGGGTACCTCCAGGAGCTCCAGTCCCTCCAAGCCAAACTGCAGAACCTGGACCGGCAGCGGCGGGTGAGGAGGGGGAGGTCGGGCTGCGTTTTTGGGGGGTCGTGCCCACCTCGAGCGCCCCATTCAGAGCCAAATCTCCCTTCAGGAGGTGCTGGCTCAGATGCAGCAGCTTTTGGGGCGCAGTGAGACCCTGCAGGAGCTGCTGCAGCAGGAATTGGGGGGCTGGAGGGCCCGGCAGCAGCACCTGTGCCTGGGGGGCTCTGCTGACACCAACCTGCGCCCGCTGGAGACCTGGTAGGATTTTGGGGGGCTTTGGGGGGCTCAGGGGGCTTCAACCGGACCCCTCTGAGCTCCCTGAACCCCTGCAGGTTCACGGAGTTGGGCCAGGGGTTGTTCCAGCTGCGGCAGCTGCTGCGGGCGCTGGGGGACCTGCGGCAAAAGGTGACCTACGCCAGGGACCCGCTGGTGGCAGAGACGCCCCTGCTGGAGCAGAGGCTGCAGGAGCAGCTCACGCACCTGCTCCGGAGGTGGGCTGGGCCAGGAGGGCTCCAGGGTGGAGAGCAGGGAAAGGTTCTGCCCCCCAGAGGGTGGTGGAGAGCTGGGGAAGCTCTCCAGGGAATGGTGGCCGAGGGTGACAGAGCTCTGGGAGTGTTTGGACAACAACAGGGTGGGATTTCGGGGTGTTTGTGCAGGGTCTGGATGATCCTTCCAGCTCTGGATGATTCAAGAGGTCTCCAGGGAATGGTGACCAAAGCTGACAGAGCTCCCAGGCACGTTTTGGGGTGTTTGTGCAGGGTCTGGATGACCCTCATGGGTCCTTTTCAGCTCTGGATGACTCAGGAGGTCTCCAGGGAATGGTGATCAAAGCTGACAGAGCTCCAGGAGTGTTTGGACAACAATGGGGTGGGGTTTTGGGGTGTCTGTGCAGGATCTGGATGATCCTCATGGGTCCCTTCCAGCTCTGGATGACTCAAGGGGTCTCCAGGGAATGGTGACTGAAGTTGACAAAGCTCTGGGAGTGTTTGGAGAAGGCTCTTGGGGGCAGGGTGGGGTTTTGGGGAGTCTGTGCAGGGTCTGGATGATCCTCATGGGTCCCGTGCAGCTCTGGGTATTCTGTAATTCAGGAGGTCAGGGAGGTTTTGGGAAATTTGTGGTGTCCTGTGCTGGGCCAGCAGCTGGACTTTGATCCTGATGGGTCCCTTCCAGCTCTGGGTGTTTGGACATCACTCAAATGTTGAAATTTAGGACTGGGCAGGTTTTGGGGTTATCCTGTGCCAGGAGTTGGACTCCTGATGGGTCCCTTCCATCTCTGGATATTCCATAGCTCAAGGGGTGTTTGGACACCACTCAAACATTGGGATTTAAGACTGGGCAGATTTTGGGGTTATCCCGTGCCAGGAGTTTGACTCCTGATGGGTCCCTTCCATCTCTGGGTGTTTGGACGTCACTCAGACATTGGGATTTAGGACTGGGGGGACTTCTGGGGTTGTCCTGTGCCAGGCCAGGAGTTGGAGAACATCCTGATGGATCCATTCCATCTCTGGGTGTTTGGACACCACTCAAACATTGAAATTTAGGACTGGGCAGGTTTTGGGGTTATCCCATGCCAGGAGTTGGACTTTTGATGGGTCCTTTCCATCTCTGGGTGTTTGGACATCACTCAGACACTGGGATTTAGGAGATTTTGGGGTTGTCCCATGCCAAACCAGCAGTTAAACCTGCATGGCTTCCCTCCAACCTGAGACATTCCAGGATTTTCAGAAGTGGGGGCAGCCTGGGAAGGACGGGGGGGTCTGAGGGAGGACAGGGGGGTCCTGGGGCAGCCCGGGGAGCACGGGGGGGGTCTCAGGCAGCCCTGACCCCCCGTTCTCCCCAGCGCCTTCGTGGTGGAGCAGCAGCCCAGCACCCCCAATGCCGGGAAGCGGCCCCTGGTGCTCCGAACCGCCGGGAAGTTCTCGAGCCGCGCCCGGCTGCTGGTGAGGCTGCACGACCGCAACCACCGCATGGAGGCGCGGATCCACATCGACAGGTGCGGCCGGCAGGGGGCAGGAGGATGGGAACCGTCACGGGCTCCAAAGGGTTGTTAAAATAAATTAAATTGTTTAGGTTGTTAAATGAAATTATTTAATGTATTACATTGAATAGCAGTAAAGAATTATATTATTTGATATATTAAATTTTAAACGTATTAAATTATATTATTTCATTCATTAAGTTCAATAATCATTATGGATAATTATATTGTTTAATTGATTCAATTAAATAATAGATTATAATAATAATATAATTATATTATAATAATATTATATTATATTATAATTTAATATATTAAATTTAAAATTTCCTAAAATGAATTCGTTAATTTATTAAATTAAATAGTCATTTTGGATATTTATATTATTTAAGTGATTAAATTAAATAATTATAAATATATTCTTTTATATATTAAATTTTTAATTTACTAAATTAAATAATAAATATAAATAATTGTATTGTTTAGTTTATCAAATAAAAATAATATTAAATTTGTTCAATTTTTAATTTATTAAATGAAAATTTAAATTTATTCAATTAATTATTACAAATAATTACATTATTTAATGTATTAATTCTTAATTTATTAAATTAATAATTATAAATAATGATTTAATTTATTCAATTTTTAATTTGTTAAATTATGGTAAAAATTAAATAGAATAAACCAAGAATTTAGGTATTATAATAAATTAAATAAATAGAAATATAATGTCATTTAGCTATTACAATATTATGTGCGTCACCCCAGCCCTGACCCCCCCTTGTCTCTTGCAGGGACCCCCCCAACATCAAAGGGTGAGAGCTGGGACAGCGCTGGAGGGGCTGCGACCCCACCCCGGGGGTCCCGACCCCCCCATTTGCCCTCCCGGGGGTCCTGAATCCCCCATTTGCCCTCCCGGGGGTCCCGACCCCCTCCCACCTCCCGCCTGTGCCCCGCAGGTTCCGCCGCTTCAACATCCTGACATCGAGCAGCAAAACGCTCCTGGCCGGGGACAGTCCCCAGGAGGGGCTGATCTGCGACTTCCAGTACCTCGTAGGGACCCCCCCGGACCCCCAAATCCCCCCCCAGGGGTGGGGGGCACGGTGAGGACCCCCCCCCCGCCTTGGGCTGACTCTGCCGTCCCCGCAGACGCTGAAGGAGCAGAAGGACAGCAGGGCTGGCAAGGGCAAAGGTGCCAGCGGCGAGGTGGGCACGGGATGGGGCTGGGGGGGCCGCGGGGGGGCCAGGCCGGGTGGTGACAGCGGTGTCACCTCCCCGCAGGGTCCCCTGGTTGTGACAGAGGAGCTGCACCTCATCACCTTCACGCTGGCCTACGCCTACTGCGGGCTGGAGCTGGAGCTGGAGGTGAGGCCTGGGGGGCCTGGGGGGGTTTGGGGACAGCCAGGGGGGGCTGGGGACAGCCAGCCTGAGCCCTGTCCCCTCCCCAGGCCACCACGCTGCCCTTTGTCATCATCTCCAACAACAACCAGTTCTCCAGCGCCTGGGCCTCCATCCTCTGGTTCAACATGCTCAGCTCTGACCCCAAGGCGAGTGGGACCCCCTGTCCCTGTGCCACCCCTGTCCCTGTGCCACCCGCTGTCCTGTGCCACCCCTGTCCTGTCCTGTGCCATCCCTGTCCTGTCCTGTGCCACCCCTGTCCTGTCCTGTGCCACCCCCTGTCCTGTGCCACCCCTGCCCCTGTGCCACCTCTGCCCTGTGCCACCCCTGCCCCTGTGCCACCCCTGCCTCATGTCCCCTGTGCTGCTCCCTGTCCCCTCCCCAGCCCTGTCTCTGTCCTGGTTGTCCCCTGTCCCCAAATCTGGGCCCGGTCCCTGCCCCATCCCAGGTGGTCCCTTGGTCCCAGTGCCCTGCCCTGCCTCATGTCCTTGTCCTCGGTCTTTGTGCCATCCCGTGCTTTGGTGCCTGTGCTTGGTCCCTGTCCCCTGCTGCTGCATTTCCCTGTCCCTTGGGCCCTGTCCCCTGCCCTGGTGCATGTCCCCATCCCTTGTCCCTGTCCCTTGTCCCCATCCCCTGCTCCCTGTCCTCCTGTCTGATCCCTGTCCCCCCTCCCTACCCATGTCCCCCTCCGGTCCTCTCCCGATGTCCCTGTCCCCTCCATGTCCCCATTCCCTGCTCCTGTACATGTCCCCATCCCCTCCCCTTGTCCCCATCCTCTCCTGCTGTCCCCATCCCCTGCTCCCTGTCCCCATCTCCATCCCCTGTCCCCCTCCCCCTGTCCCACTCCCCTCCCGCTGTCCCCAGCTCACCCCACGTCCCCCTGTGTCCCCCATGTCCCCCTGTGTCCCCAGGCCCAGCAGTTCTTCTCGTCCCCACCCCCAGCCCCGTGGCCCCGGCTGGCCGAGGTGCTGAGCTGGCAGTTCCAGAGCGTGGCCGAGCGGGGCCTGAGCCGGGACAACCTCCTGATGCTGGCCAAGAAACTCCTGGGTAAGGCCAGGGACACCGGGGGACACCAGGGGACACCAGGGGACACCAGGGGACACGGTGGGACATGACTGACCATCCTCATCCTGCTCTCACCCCAAGGCTCGAAGCCGTCACCGGACAGCGCCGTGGCCTGGCACAAGTTCTCAAAGGTCAGTAGGGCCTGTCCCCTCTGTCCCCATGGCCCTGTCCCCTCTGTCCCCATGGCCCCTCTGTCCCCATGGCCCTCCATGACCCCCTGTTCCCCCATTCCTCCATGTCCCCATGTCCTTCCATGTCCTTCATGTCACTCTGTCCCTCCATGTCCCTCCATGTCCCTCCCTGTCGCTCCATGTCCTTCCATGTCCCTCCATGTCCCCCCCATCCCCATGTCCCCCCATCCTCATGTCCCCATCATGTCCCTCCCTGTCCCCCCCATGTCGCTCCATGTCCCCATGTCCCCCCATCCCTCCATGTCCCTCCCTGTCCCCCCCATGTCCCCCCCATGTCCCCCCCATGTCCCCCCCGTGTCCCACCATCGGAGGTCTCCTGGAACTTGTCTCGGACGCTCTCCAGTTTCTCCATGGCCTTCATGTTGGGGGCGGCGATGCGCTGCAGGACGCTCTGCTGCTCCGTCAGCCGCTGCTGCAGGGCTGCCATCTCCTGCCGGATCTCCTCCTCCGCCTGGGCGTCCTGGGGACAGCAGGGGACATCAGGGGACAGCAGGGGACATCAGGGGTGTGAGGGACATCAGGGGCCATGGGGACACACAGGGACATGGGGACATCGGGGACACAGCCGCTGCAGCAGCACCGCCATCTCCTGCCGGATCTCCTCCTCCGCCTGGGCGTCCTGGGGACAGCAGGGACATGGGGACATCAGGGGACATCAGGGGTGTGAGGGACAGCAGGGGACATGGGGACACACAGGGACATGGGGACACTGGGGACACAGCCGCTGCTGCAGCGCTGCCATCTCCTGCCGGATCTCCTCCTCCGCCTGGGCGTCCTGGGGACACAGGGACATCTGGGGACATCAGGTGACACACAGGGACATCAGGGGATAGCAGGAGACATAGGACATGTCCAGGTGTGTCCAGGTATCCTGGAGCGTGCCCAGGTGTTCCCAGGTGTGCCCAGACATGCCCAGGAGTGCTGGGTGTGCCCAGGTGTGTTGGGGCATGCCCAGGTGCACGGGTGTGCCCAGGCCACGCCCAGGTGTACCCAGGGTGTGCCCAGGTGTGCTGGATGTGCCCAGGTGTGCCCAGGATGTACCCAGGGTGAGCTGCATGTGCCAGGGGTGCTGGGTGTGCCCAGGCAGGTCCAGGTGTGCTCAGGGCATGTCCAGGTGTGCCCAGGTGTGCGGGACACACCCAGGTGTGCCCAGGTGTGCCAGGTGTGCCCGGGTCTCACCTTGAGCTCCTCGGGCAGGTCGCTGTAGTCGATCTCAATCAGAGCCTCGCGGGCGTAGAGGCTGGAGCTGCGCTGGGAGCTGCCACCGGGGTCCTCACCCGTGCCACCACCCTGAGGGGACACACAGGGGACAATGGGGACAGTCAGAGTGACACAGGGTCCTCACCCGTGCCACCACCCTGAGGGGACAATGGGGACAGTCAGAGTGACACAGGGGACACGGCTGGAGCTGCCACCGGGGTCCTCACCGGTGCCACCACCCTGAGGGGACAATGGGGACAGTCAGGGTGACACAGGGACCTCACCGGTGCCACTACCCTGAGGGGACAGAGGGGACAGTCACAGTGACACAGAAGACAGGAGTGACCAGGGGGACCCAGGGGTGTCCCAGGGTGTCCCCAGGTGTCACCTCCTCCTGGCTGATGTCATCCATGGAGCCCCGGGCCAGCGGCAGCCGGGGGACAGGGGGTGACTCAGGGTGACACGGCAGGACAGGGGTGGCTCAGGGGGACAGGGGTGACCCAGGGGTGTCCCAGGGTGACCCAGGGTGTCCCAGGGGTGTCCCCAGGTGTCACCTCCTCCTGGCTGATGTCGTCCATGGAGCCCCGGGCCAGCGGCAGCCGGATGTCCTGCATCTTGCAGGCCTGCAGGAGGTTGTGGCGGTCGCTGCGCTTCTGCTCCAGCTTGGTCTCGATGGCCGTCACCTCCTTCTGCAGGTGGGTCATCTCCCTGGGGACAGGGACACGGGACACCATGGGGACAGGGCGTGGGGGGGCACATGGTGAGGGGACAGGGACGTGGGGCAGGGACATGGGGACGGGGAATGGGGACATGGTGGGGACATGGTGGGGACAGGAGATGGGGATATGGTGTGGGGACAGCGACATGGGGACACAGGGACATGGTGAGGGGACAGGGAATGGGGGACAGGGACATGGGGACAGGGAATGGGGACATGGTGGGGACAGGGACATGGGGACAGGGCGTGGGGACATGGCAAGGGACAGGGACATGGGGATATGGTGTGGGGACAGGGCACGGGGACAGGGCATGGGGACAGGGAATGGGGACACGGTGTGGGAAAAGGGACATGGGGACATGGCAGGGGACATGGATAGGGCAGGGGACAGGGAATGGGGACATGGCAGGGGACAGGGACACAGGGACATGGTGGGGACAGGGACACGGGGATATGGTGGGGACAGGGGATGGGGGCAGGGCAGGGGACAGGGACATGGGGACACAGAATGGAGAACAGGGACACAGGGACGTGGTGTGGGGACAGGGAATGGGGACGGAATGGGGACAGGGAATGGAGGACAGGGACATGGGGACATGGTGGGGACGTGGCAGGGGAGAGGGTGTGGGAACAGGGGATAGGGGCATGGCAGGGGACAGGGACACAGTAGGGACAGGACATGGGGACGTGGTGGGGACAGGGACACAGTGTGGAAACAGGGCATGGAGACATGGCAGGGGACAGGGACATGGGGACAGGGACACAGGGACATGGCAGGAGACAGGGTGTGGGGACAGGGACATGGGAACATGGTGTGGGGACAGTAGATGGGGACACACCCACATGGACACACCCACAGGGACACACCCACCATGGACACACCCACATGGTCCTTATGCCTCTTCCTAGCCCCACCCCTTTAGCCCCGCCCACACCCGTTAGCCCCGCCCCTTAACCACACCCTCACTTTGGCCCCACCCACTTCAACACCACCCTCACTTCTTGGCCCCACCCCATTCATTGGTCCTGCACCCTTGTTGGCCACACCCCCTAATTGGCCACGCCCCCTTTTGCCACGCCCATTTAGGCCCCGCCCTCACTTGTTGGCCCCGCCCAGCTTCTTGCGGATCTCGTCCATCTCGTGGTTTTTGTCGTTCACCTCCGACTTCTTGGCCAGGTGCTGGTTCTTGAGGTCCTGCAGCTGCGCCATCGTCTCGTCGATGATCTTCATGTGCCGCTGCTCCTCCTGGGAAAAAACGGCCAAAAATGGGCAAAAATGGACAAAAGAACCCAAAATTATCGATGGTCTTCATGTGCCGCGGCTCCTCCTGGGGAAAAATGGCCAAAAACGGGCAAAATCACCCAAAACTATCGATGGTCTTCGTGCGACACTGCTCCTCCTGAAAAACGGCCAAAAATGGTCAAAAATGGTCAAAAATGGACAAAAGAACCCAAAATTATTGATGGTCTTCATGTGATGCTGCTCCTCCTAGAGAAACACCCAAAATGGTCAAAAATGGACAAAATAACCCAAAATTATCGACGGTCTTCATGTGCTGCTGCTCCTCCGGGGAAAAATGTCAAAAAAAACCCCAAAAAACCCCAAAACCTTCTTGACATTCTTGATCTTGGCCTCGTCCTTGTGCTCTCCTGGTCCCACCTCAGGTCTTCTCCACCATGAACCTCCCAAGACCCCAAAACACCTCAAAAACCCCAGAAAAAAACCCAAAAAGTCCCAAAAGAACCCAAAACCCCAAACCTTCTTGAGCTTCTCTATCTCTCCTGTCCTTTGGTCCCACCTCAAGTCTTCTCCACCATGGACCTCCCAAGACCTCAAAACACCTCAAAAACCCCAGAAAAAAACTGAAAAAGTCCCAAATAACCCAAAGGAACCCAAAACCTTCTTGAGCTTCTCCATCTCTCCTGTCCTTCTGCTCTCCCTGGTCTCACCTCAGGTTCTCCTCATCACGGACCTCCCAAGACCCCAAAACACCTCAAAAACCCCAGAAAAAAACCCCAAAAGAACCCAAAGGAACCAAAAAACCCCAAACCTTCTTGAGCTTCTCGATCTCGGCCTCGTCCTTGCGCACGCCCTGCTCCCACATCAGCACCTTCTCCTGGTCCTCCCGCAGCTGGTTGCGCTCGAAGTCCAGCTGGATGCCCAGGCGCGTCTTCTGGTTCTCGAACTCCAGCCTGGGGGGACACCAGAGGGGTTCCTCAGAGGTTCTTGGAGGTTCTCGAGAGGTTTTTTGGGATCTCTGTAGTGTTTTTGGGGTCCTTGAGATGTTTGTTGGGGTTCTTGATGTTTTTTTGGGGGTCTCTGAGAGGTTTCTTGGGGTTCCTGAGAAGTTCTTGGATGTTCTTGAGATGTTTGTTGGGGTTCCTCAGAGGTTTTTTGGGGTCTCTGAGATGTTTTTTGGGGTCTCTGAGGGATTTTGGAAATCCTTGAGATGGTTTTTGGGGGTCCTCAGGGGTTTTTGGGTTCTTGAGATGCTTTTTGAGGTTCCTGAGAGGATTTTTGGGGTTTCTGAGGGATTTTTGGAGGCCCTTAAGATGTTTCTTGGGGTTCCTCAGGAGTTTTTGGGGTCCCCAAGAGAATTTTGGGGTTCTTGAGATGTTTTCTTGGATTCTTAAGAAGTTCTTTGGGGTTCCTGAGAGGTTCTTTGGGGTGCCCAAGAGATTTTTGAGGTTCTTGAGAGGCTTTTTGGGGTTCCTCAGGGTTTTTTTCGGGGTCTCCAAGGGATTTTTGGGGTTCCTGAGAGGTTCTTTGAGGTCCCCAAGAGATTTTTTGCATTCTTTAGATGTTTTTTGGGGTCCCTCAGAGGTTTTTTTGGGGTGCCCTGAGGGTTTTTTTGGGGTTCTTGAGGGATTTTTTGGGGTTCCTCAGAGGTTTTTTGGGGTCCCTGAGGGGTTTTTTAGGTCTCTGAGAAGTTTTTTGAGGTCTCTGAGAGGTTTTTGAGGTCTCTGAGAAGCTTTTTGGGGTCTCTGAGGGGTTTTTGGGGTGTCCTGACCTTTTCTTGGCGATCTCGTTCTGCCTCTTGACCTTCTCCTCCTCGAACTCCCGAATGTTCCTGACCCCGATCTCGCGGCAGAACTCCTCAAACACCTCGTCCTCCACCTGGGGGGGAAAAAGGGTCAGGAACCCCAAAATCCTCCCCAAAAACCCCAAATTCCACCCAAAAATCTCCCCCAA
>JAWMQZ010000159.1:6553-18545 GCA_035584835.1 Tangara arthus | reverse complement strand
TCCCGATCCCATTCCCAATTCCCATTCTGGTTCCCATTCCTAATCCCATTCCCAATCCCATTCCCAATTCCCATTCCCGATCCCATTCCCGATCCCATTCCTGATCCCATTCCTGCTCCCCTTCCCAATCCCATTCCCGATGCCATTCCCGATCCCATTCCCAATGCCATTCCAGCCAGAATTCCAGGATTTTGCTACTCCGGAGTGGGATTTGCTAGGATTCTGGGATGGAGATCTCACGTTTGGTGGGGTTTGGGATGGGGATCTCGGGTTTGGGGGGGTTTGGGATGGAGATGTCATCTTTGGTGGGATTTTGGGATGGAGATCTCACGTTTGGTGGGATTTTGGGATGGGGATCTCGGGTTTGGTGGGGTTTGGGGTGGAGATCTCCATGGATCAGTGAGGATCCCAGTGGGATCTGCTCCAACGTTCTGCTCCTCTCCTTACCCCGTTCTGGTCCTATGTCCACCCGCTGCCAATCCCATTCCCAATCCCAATCCCAATCCCATTCCCTATGGGATCCACGGTCCCATTCCCAAACCCTTTCCTGATCCCGTTCCTGATCCCATTCCCAATTCCCATTCCCAATCCCATTCCTGATCCCATTCCCTATTTCCAGGGATCCACGGCCCCATTCCCAGTCCCATTCCAGCTGGAATTCTGGGATCCAGGAAAGGCACGGAGCCACCTCCGGAGCGGGGCTGGGTGGGATTTTGGGATGGGGATCCCCATGGATCGATGGGGGATCCCAGTGGGATCTACTCCAACATTCTCCTCTCCTTCCCCTGTTCCTGTCCTACAGCCACCCATTCCCGATCCCATTCCCGATCCCATTCCTGATCCCATTTCCCATTCCCACCTCCCCAGCGATCCATGGCCCCATTCCTGATGCCATTCCTGATCCCAGTCCTATTCCCTATTCCCAGGGATCCACGGCCCCATCCCACCACCTGCGACTTCTCCAGATGTTCCTGCACCCTCAACTCCACACACCTCCATCCCATTCCTGATCCCATTCCCAGTGGAAACAGGAACAGATCCACAGCCCCATTCCTGATCCCACTCCCTATTCCCATTCCTGATCCCACTCCCTATTCCCAGTGATCCACAGCCCCATCCCACCACCTGGAACTTCTCCAGATGTTCCTGCACCCTCAACTCCACACACCTCCATCCCAGTTCCCAGTTCCCAATCTCCAATCCCCAATCCCCAATTCCCAATTCCCATCCCCTTTCCCATCCCCGTTCCCGTTCCCGTTCCCATTCCCACCTGCTCCGAGCACATGGAGTTGATGCCGGCCATGACGGGGTTCATGGGAATGCCGCCGCCCATGGCGCCCATGCCACCGGGAACGCCGCCGGAGCCACCGGGAACGCCGCCGGAGCCGCCGGGAACGCCGGGAACACCGGGAACGCCGGAGCCGGGAACGCCGGGAACGCCGGAGCCGGATCCGGCCATGGAGACGGTGATGCTCATGTTGTTGTACATCCCCTGCGCAGCTGCCGGCGCCGCCGCCGCGCCCGTCGGGCCGAAAACGCTGGAAAACCGGGAGAGAACGTCGGGAACGGCCGCGATCCCAAACAAAAATAATCCCGGAATTCCGAACGGTTCCGGTGGCGGGATCGCCGAGGTTCGGTTCCGTCGCGGTCCCGTCCTGGGGTGGTCCAAGCTTTCCTGGGATGGTCCCGGGGATTTTTTTGGGAATTCCTTCCCGAATTCCTCCTCCTTTCCCAGGGAATTCCCTTCGTTCCATGGGGAATTGGGATTCAGGGAGTTCCGGGATGGTTTGGGGGTGGGAAGGGACTTAAAGGAAAAAGCCCAGGAATATTCCAGGATCTGACCTTTCCTTGGAAAAGTTCCAAGGATGAGACGGCCACAGATTGTCTGGGAATTCCAGCCCAGCCTGGGAATCCCTTCCCAAATCCCATTCCCCCTTTCCCAGGGAATTCCCTCCATCCCCAGCTCTCCCAGCCTGGCATTGGATCCATCCCCATCCCAGCTCCTCTCTGGGAAGGAATTTTGGGAATTCCCTGGGAATTGGGAACTCCAGGAAGGGTCTCCCTTCCCTTCACCATCCCCAAATCCCATAAAAATCCCTGGGGATGGATCCTGGATCCCAAAATCCCAAAATTCTCCGCATGGGATCCATGGAGCTTCAATCCCATCCCATTCCCACCCCACCATCCTTTTTTATTTATTTAAATTTCATTTTAATTTTTATTAGTTCTTAGGATTTGAATTCATTATTGATTTACTTTTTAATATTTTTTCTTTGATTTGAATTTATTATTTCGTTGTATTTTTATTTATTATTTTTCTATTGATTTAATTTTTCTTTGATTTCCACTTATTATTAACTTGTATTTTATTTAATATTTTTCTTTATTATTTTATTATTTATTTAATTTTTAATTTATTTAAATTTATGTTTTAATAGTATTTTAATTTCTTATTTTTATTTAATATTTTAATTGAATTTATTGCTTATTAGTACTTCAATTCCTTATTAATAATTTCATTTATTCCATTTTATTTAATTTTAATTTATTATTTGGTGCAATTTTAATTCATTATTTTCTTTCTTATTTTTATATTTATTTAATTTAAAAAATTATTACTTATTAGTATTTAAATTAATTACCTTTATTTATTATTCTATATTTATTTAAATTTCCTTTTTATTATTTATTAATATTCATTATTTTATTTATTACTTTCATATTTATTTCATTTTTATTTTATTTTAATTTATTATTTATTGAATTTTAATTAATTCTTTTTGCTCATTATTCTTTATTTAAATTTTGTTTTAATGTATTATTTATTAGAATTTCAATTTATTCTTTATTATTTTTATATTTATTTTAATTTTATTGTATTTTAATTTATTATTTACAAGAATATTTATTATTTTATTTATTATTATAGTTATTTAATTTTCATTTTATTAATAATTTATAGTTTGTTCTTAATTTATTATTTCGTTATTATAATGTTATTTATTCTTATTTATTCTATTTTTATTTATTTATTCTATTTTATAATTTTTATATTTTTATATTACCGACTGTTTAACATTATTATTGTATTTATTCCTAGTATTTTATAATTTATTTCTAAATTATAAAATTTTATTAATTTTATTTATTATTTATTTATTTTGTTATTATTTACTTTATTTTTTATTATTTACTTTATTTTTATTATTTCCTTTATTTTATTATTATTTATTTTAGTTATTATTAATTTATTATTATTTATTATTAATTTATTTTATTATTATTTACTTATTTGTATTTACTTTCTTATTCATATTTATATATTATTAATTTGTTGTTCATTAGTATTCTTAAATTATTATTTGATTTATAGATTATTAATATGTCTGATATTTTTATTTATTTCTTCCTATATCTTCTTTTATTATTATTTTTATTATCTTGTCCATAGTGGTTTATTTATTTTTTAATTTATTGTTTTATTTCTTGAAAAATCAGGGAAAAAAAGGAATTCTGTGCTGGATTTTGGGGAGTCATTTTGGGATTTACGTGCTGGATTTTGGAGAGAATTTTGGGATTTCTGTGCTGGATTTTTGGGATAACTCCAGAAAAGCGGGATGGGGAGAAGGGAATTCCTGCACTTCTGGTCCCATTTGGGGCTCAGGGTTCAGTTCTGGCCCCGTTTGGGGTTCAGCCCTGGCCCCATTTGGGGTTTGGCCCCATTTGGGGTTCAGCCTCATTTGGGGTTCAGAGGTTCAGTCTTGGCCCCATTTGGGGTTCAGGGTTCAGTTCTGCCCCATTTGGGTTTGGCCCCATTTGGGGTTCAGCCTCATTTGGGGTTCAGAGGTTCAGTCTTGGCCTCATTTGGGGTTCAGGGTTCAGTTCTGCCCCATTTGGGGTTTGGCTCCATTTGGGGTTCAGCCCCAGCTCCATTTGGGGTTCAGCCCCATTTGGGGTTCAGAGGTTCAGTCTTGGCCCCATTTGGGGTTCAGGGGTTGGGCCCCGGCCCTGTTTGGGATTTGGTCCCATTTGGGGTTCAGGCGTTCAGCCCCATTTGGGGTTCAGCCCCGGCCCATTTTGGGGTCGGCTCCGTTTGGGGTTCCGGGGTTGGACCCCAGCCCTGTTTGGGTTCAGCCCCATTTGGGGTTCAGTCCCAAACGCATTTGGGGTTTGACCACGTTTGGTGTTCAGAAGTTCAGCCCCATTTGGGGTTCAGCCCCATTTGGGGCTCAGGGGTTCGGCCCCGTTTGGGGTTCCGGGGTTGGCCCCTGGCCCCATTTGGGGTTCAGCCCCATTTGGGGTTCCGGGGTTCAGCCCCATTTGGGGTTCAGTCCCGGCCTCATTTGGGGTTCAGTTCCAGCCCCGTTTGGGGTTCATTTCTGGCCCATTTGGGGTTCAGTCCCATTTGGGGTTCAGCCCCATTTGGGGTTCATTTCTGGCCCGATTTGGGGTTCAGTCCCAGCCCCATTCGGGGTTCAGCCCCATTTGGGGTTCAGTCCCGGCCCCATTCGGGGTTCAGTTCTGGCCTCATTTGGGGTTCAGTCCCAGCCCCATTTGGGGTTCAGTCCCATTTGGGGTTCAGTTCTGGCCCCATTTGGGGTTCAGTTCTGGCCCCGTTTGGGGTTCAGCCCCGGCCCCATTTGGGGTTCAGTCCCAGCCCCATTTGGGGTTCGGCCCCATTTGGGGTTCCGGGTTTGCCCCGCCCGCAGCCGCGCCCATCCCGGCTCAAAGTCCCGCGGGCTCCCCGAGCTCGGCCCCGCGCAATTCCCGGGAATCATTAACGGGAACGGGGGCAGGGCCGGGCGGGGCCGGGACCTTCGGACCCCACGCGGGACACGGCGGCGCCTTCCCGACGGGAACGGGGCCATCCCATGGAGAATGGGATCATCCCAACGGGAACAGGGCCATCCCAATGGGAATGGGGCCATCCCGATGGGAACGGGATCGTCCCGATGGGAACGGGATCATCCTACAGGGGATGGAGTCATCCCATGGGAATAGGGTCATCCCCATGGAGAGTGGGATCATCCCGATGGGAATGGGGTCATCCCAGTGGGAACGGAGTCATCCCAATGGGAATAGGGTCATCCCATGGAGAATGGGATCATCCCGACAGGAATGGGATCATCCCAACGGGAACGGGGCCATCCCAACGGGAACAGGGCCATCCTGATGGGAATGGGGTCATCCCAATGGGAATGGGATCGTCCTGCAGGGAATGGGATCGTCCTACAGGGAACGGGGTCATCCCATGGGAATAGGGTCATCCCGATGGGAACGGGATCATCCCAACGGGAATGGGATCATCCTAAAATGGAACGGGGTCATCCCGACGGGAATGGGGCTGTCCTGATGGGAATGGGATCATCCCAATGGGAATGGGATCGTCCTACAGGGAATGGGATCATCCTACAGGGAACGGGGTCATCCCATGGGAATAGGGTCATCCCGATGGGAACGGGATCATCCCAATGGGAATGGGATGATCCCAACGGGAATAGGGTCATCCCATGGAGAATGGGATCATCCCAACAGGAATGGGATCATCCCAATGGGAATGGGATCGTCCTACAGGGAATGGGATCATCCCAATGGGAATGGGGTCATCCCACAGGGAATGGGGTCATCCCAATGGCAAGGGGATTGTGCCACGGGGAATGGGGTCATCCCGACGGGAATGGGATCATCCCAACAGGAACGGGGTCATCCCGATGGGAATGGGGTAATCCAAAGGAAAAGGGATCATCCTGACGGGAATGGGGTTGTTCCCGTGGAATGGGATCATGCTACAGGGAATGGGATCGTCCTGCAGGGAATGGGGTCATCCTAAAATGGAATGGGGTCATCCCAATGGGAAAGGGATTGTGCCACAGGGAATGGGATCATCCTACAGGGAATGGGGTTGTCCCAATGGGAATGGGATCATCCTACAGGGAATGGGGTCATCCTGATGGGAATGGGGTCAATCCCGATGGGAATGGGATCATCCCAATGGGAACGGGGTCATTCCAATGGGAATGGGGCCATCCCAATGGGAACGGGGTCATCCTAACGGGAATAGGGTCATCCCGATGGGAACGGGGTCATCCCCCAGGGAATGGGGTCATCCCAACGGAAATGGGATAATTCTGATGGGAATGGGATCGTTCCCGTGGAATAGGGTCATCCCAACAGGAATGGAATCGTCCTACAGGGAATGGGGTCATCCCAATGGGAACAGGGTCATCCTGACAGGAGTGGGATCATCCCCCAGGGAATGGGGTCAGGATGGGATTTGGGGTGGGATTGGATTGGGACTGGCATGAGATTTGGGATTGAACTGCAATTGGGATGGGATTTGGGATGGGATGGGATTGGGAAGGGATTTTGAATGGATTTGGGATGGGATTCCCACCCCATTCCCCCTGGGATCCCCCAAATCCACGCCCCCTTTGAGGAAATCCCACAATTCCAGCTCCTCCTCCCATCCGAGCCCCTTTTCCCAAACTTTGGGATCTCCAATCCCGAAATTCCCTGCAGGCCGAGCCCGCTCTGCATTCCCGGGGTTCTTTTGGGATATTTGGGATCCCCACGGCCCCGTGACCCCCCCAGCACCGGGGTTTGGCCTCGAAATCCCAAATAAGCTCCGGGACTTCTTCCTGAATTCCCAAATTCCCGGCGGGAATTCCCACTCACCAAAAGGGGATCCTGCACCACAAAACTGCACCCAAAAAGGGGAAATTCTCACCCCCCAAAGCGCCACCCCAAAAGGGGATCCTGTACCCCAAAAAGGAAGCCCAGGTAGCCCAAATAGGGGATCTGGCACCCCAAAGGAAGCATGCAAAAAAGAGGCTCCTGCACCCCAAAAAAGGGGATCCTGCGCCCCAAAACATGCACCCCAAAAAGAGGATCTGGAACCCCCAAATCTGCACCCCAAAAAGGGATCCGGCACCCCCAAAATCAGCACCCAAAAAAGGGGATCCTGCACCCAAATTCCGTGTCCCCAAATCTGCACCCCAAAAAGGGGAACCGGGACCCAAAAAACGGATCCGGCGCCCCCGAATTGGCACCCCCAGATCTGCGCCCCAAAAGGGGACCCGGGATGGGAAATCCGGGATGGATCGGGGTCCGGGATGGGCGGGAATTCGGGATGGGGATCTGGAGAGATGGGAATTCAGGATGGGAATTCGGGATGGGAATTCAGGATGGGAATTTGGGACGGGGATCTGGAGAGCTGGGAATTCGGGATGGGGATCTGGGATGGACGGGAATTTGGGATGGACGGGAATTTGGGATGGACGGGAATTCGGGATGGGGATCTGGGATGGACGGGAATTTGAGATGGACAGGAATTTGGGATGGACGGGAATTCGGGATGGGGATCTGGGAGAGCTGGGAATTTGGGATGGATGGGAATTTGGGATGGTGATCTGGGAGAGAATTTGGGATGGGGATCTGGGATGGCTGGGAACTCAGCAGCAGGATCCAGGATAGAATTCGGGATGGGGATCTGGGAGAGACAGGAATTTGGGATGGACGGGAATTCGGGATGGGGATCTGGAGAGATGGGAATTTGGGATGGGGATCTGGGATGGGGATCTGGGATGGATGGGGATCTGGGATGGGCGGGGATCTGGGATGGATGGGAATTTGGGATGGGTGGGAATTCGGGATGGGAATCTGGGAAGGACGGGAATTCAGGATCAGGATCCGGGAGAGAATTTGGGATGAGAATTTGGGATGGACGGGAATTCGGGATGGGGATCTGGGACGGGTGGGAATTTGGGATGGGGATCTGGAGAGATGCGACTTCGGGATGGATGGGAATTCAGGATCAGGATCTGGGATGAATGGGAATTCGGGATGGGGATCTGGGATGGCTGGGAAGGCAGGATGGGGATCTCAGAAGGACGGGAATTCAGGATCAGGATCCAGGAGAGGATTTGGGATGAGGATTTGGGATGGATGGGAATTCGGGATGGGGATCTGGGACGGACGGGAATTTGGGACGGACGGGAATTCGGGATGGGAATCTGGGAAGGATGGGAATTCAGGATCAGGATCCGGGAGAGAATTTGGGATGGGGATCTGGAATGGGGATCTGGGATGGGAATCTGGGATGGATGGGGATCTGGGATGGACGGGAATTCGGGATGGGGATCTGGGAGAGCTGGGAATTTGGGATGGGGATCTGGGATGGGGATCTGGGATGGATGGGAATTTGGGACGGACGGGAATTTGGGATGGGGATCTGGGACAGAATTTCTGGATGGGGATCTGGGAAGGACGGGAATTCAGGATGGGAATCTGGGAAGGACGGGAATTCAGGATCAGGATCCGGGAGAGAATTTGGGATAGCTGGGAATTTGGGATGGGGATCTGGAGAGATGGGAATTTGGGATGGGGATCTGGGATGGGAATCTGGGATGGGCGGGAATTTGGGATGGGAATCTGGGAAGGATGGGAATTCAGGATGGGGATCTGGGATGGGGATCTGGGAGAGCTGGGAATTTGGGATGGACGGGAATTCGGGATGGGAATCTGGGAAGCACAGGAATTCAGGATCAGGATCTGGGAGAGCTGGGAATTTGGGATGGGAATCTGGGAAGGACGGGAATTTGGGATGGACGGGAATTTGGGATGGGGATCTGGGATGAGGGTCTGGGAGAGCTGGGAATTTGGGATGGGGATCTGGGAGAGATGAGAATTTGGGATGGATGGGACTTCGGGATGGGGATCTGGGATGGACGGGAATTTGGGACGGAGATCTGGGACAGAATTTCTGGATGGGGATCTGGGAGAGCTGGGAATTCAGGATGGGGATCTGGGATGGATGGGAATTCAGGATCAGGATCCAGGAGAGAATTTGGGATGGGGATCTGGGAGAGCTGGGAATTCGGGATGGGGATCTGGGATGGACGGGAATTTGGGATGAGGATCTGGGAAGGACAGGAATTCGGGATGGGGATCTGGGATGGGGATCTGGGATGGATGGGGATCTCGGATGGGGATCTGGAGAGATGGGAATTCGGGATGGATGGGAATTCAGGATCCGGGAGAGAATTTGGGACGGGGATCTGGGATGGATGGGAATTCGGGATGGGAATCTGGGATGGACGGGAATTCAGAATCAGGATCCGGGAGAGAATTTGGGATGAGGATCTGGGATGGATGGGAATTCGGGATGGGGATCTGGAGAGATGGGAATTCGGGATGGGGATCTGGGATGGGAATTCGGGATGGGAATCTGGGATGGACGGGAATTTGGGATGGATGGGAATTTGGGATGGGGATCTGGGAGAGCTGGGACTTTGGGATGGGGATCTGGGATGGATGGGAATTCAGGATCAGGATCCGGGAGAGAATTTGGGATGAGGATCAGGGAGAGATGGGAATTCGGGATGGGGATCTGGGATGGATGGGAATTTGGGATGGGGATCTGGAGAGATGGGAATTTGGGATGGAGATCTGGGATGGGGATCTGGGAGAGAATTAGGGATGGGGATCTCAGAGAGTCGGGAATTTGGGATGGGGATCCAGGAGAGATGGGAGTTTGGGATGGGGATCTGGGATGGATCAGGACCTGGGATGGATCGGGATCCAGGATGGATCAGGATCCAGGACAGGGCCTTGGGGTGGAGCTGGATCCAGGATGGATGGGAATCCAGGATGGGAGATCCAGGATGGCTCAGGATCTGGGATCGATTTGGGTCTGGGATGGATCAGGATGGATCGGGATTCGTGACAAGGATCTGGGATGGATCAGGATCCGGATGGATCGGGATGGATCGGGATCCAGGACAGGGATCTGGGATGGATCAGGATCCAGGATGGGAGATCCAGGATGAATCGTGATCCAGCATGAATCGTGATCTGGGATAGACGAGGATGTGGGATGGATCAGGATGTGGGATGGATCAGGATGTGGGATGGATCAGGATCCGGGACAGGGATCTGGGATGGAGTTGGATCCAGGATGGATGGGGATCCGGGATGAGAGATCCAGGATGGATTGGGATCCAGCATGAATCGGGATCTGGGCTAGACGAGCATCTGGGATGGATCAGGATCCGGGAGGGGTTGAGGTCTGGGATGGATGGGGATCTGGGATGGATGGGGATCTGGGATGGATGGGGATCCAGGACGGAGAGGTGCAGGATGGATCAGGATCTGGGATAGATCAGGATCCGGGACAGGGATCAGGGACAGGGATCAGGGACAGGGATCAGGGACAGGGATCCGGGACAGGGATCCGGGACAGGGATCAGGGACAGGGATCAGGGACAGGGATCCGGGACAGGGATCCGGGACAGGGATCCGGGACAGGGATCCGGGACAGGGATCAGGGACAGGGATCCGGGACAGGGATCAGGGACAGGGATCCAGGACAGGGATCAGGGACAGGGATCCGGGACAGGGATCAGGGACAGGGATCCGGGACAGGGATCAGGGACAGGGATCAGGGATGGATCAGGATCCAGGACAGGGATCCGGGACAGGGATCCAGGAATCCCCTCCCATGAGCGCAGGACCCCCTGAGGTGCTGGGGGATTCAGGGGTGCCGATTTTGGGGTGCAGGATCCCTTTTTGGGGTGCAGGATCCCCTTTTGGGGCTCAGGATCCCTTTTTGGGGCGCAGGATCCCTTTTTGGGGTGCAGGATCCCCTTTTGGGGCTCAGGATCCCTTTTTGGGGCGCAGGATCCCCTTTTGGGGCTCAGGATCCATTTAGGGGGTGCAGGATCCTCTTCTGGCTACGGGATCCCTTTTTGGGGTGCAGGATCTGATTTTGGGGCACAGATTTGGGGGTGATGGATCTCCTCTTTTGGGGTGCCCGATCCCCTTTTGGGGTGCCGATTTTGGGGTGCCAATTTTGGGGATGCCGGTTGCCCTTTTGGGGCGCCAAATCCCCTTTTCGGGGTGTGGATTTGGGGGGTCCGAATCCCCCTTTTTGGGGTCCCGATTTCGGGTTGCCAGATCCCTTTTTGAGGTGCTGGATCCCCTTTTTTGGGTGCTGATTTTGGGGTCCAGGATCCCCTTTTTGGGGTCCCTGGGTTTCCTTTTTGGGGTGCAGGATCCCCTTTTGGGGTGCCGATTTCGAGGGTGCGGGTTCCCCATTTTTGGGGTGCAGGATCCCCGTTTTGGGGTGCAGATTTGGGAGTTCCAGATCCTCCTTTTTTGGGTGTTGATTTTGGGGTGCCAGATCCCCTTTTTGGGGTACCTCGGCTTCCTTTTTGGGGTTCCGGGTCCCCTTTTGGGGTGCTGATTTCGAGGGTAGGGGTTCCCCATTTTTGGGGTGCAGGATCCCCGTTTTGGGGTGCAGATTTGGGGGTGCAGGATTTCATTTCTGGGGGTGCTGGATTCTCTTTTTAGGGTGTAGGATCCCCTTTCAGGGAGCCCTTTTGGGGTGCTGGATCTGGTTTTGGGGTGCAGATCTGGGGATGCCAATTTGGGGGCGCCAGATCCTCTTTTGGGGTGCAGATTTGGGGACACAGATTTAGGGGTTCTGGATCCCCACATTTGGAGTGTAGGATCCCCTTTTGGGGTGCCGATTTCGGGGGTGCGGGTTCCCCATTTTTGGGGTGTAGGATCCCCGTTTTGGGGTGCAGATTTGGGGGTTCCAGATCCTCCTTTTTTGGGTGCTGATTTTGGGGTGCCAGATCCCCTTTTCGGGGTACCTCGGCTTCCTTTTTGGGGTTCCGGGTCCCCTTTTGGGGCTCCGATTTTGAGGGTAGGGGCTCCTCATTTTTAGGGTGCAGGATCTGGTTTTGGGGTACAAATTTAGGGGTGCAGGATCCCCTTCTTGGGGTGCCGATTTTGGGGGTGCCGGGTCCTTTTTTCCCTTCCTCCCCCCTTTCCCCACTTTTTCCCCCTTTTTTCCTATTTCCCACCTTTTTCCTTTTCCCTCCTTTGCCCTCCTTTTTCCTCCCTTTTCCCTTTTCTCCCTTTTTCCCCTTTTCCCCACTTCCCCCCCATCTTTTTCTCTTTTTCCTTTCTTCCACTTTCCCCCCTTTTT
>JAWMQZ010000155.1:18834-29502 GCA_035584835.1 Tangara arthus | reverse complement strand
GGTGCGAGGGGGTTTTCCTTTGGGGGGGTTCCCCAATTTGGGGGTGGATTTGGGGGGCTCTTGGGGTCCCTCTCTGCCCTCAGCTCCTGTGGCTGCTGGGAGACCCCGCTGCTGGCTCAGCTCTTGTGGGGAGCACCTGGGGGGCTCCTCAGCTCCCCCAGCTGTGTGACACTCCCATTTTGGGGGACATTTTGGGGAGCTTTCCCCCTTTTGTGACCGCAGAGCCCCCCGAGTGCGGGGGAGTGACCCCAGCAGGGCGCGTGGGGGCAGAGGTGACCTCGTGTCAATGTCCCCAAGCTCGAGGACAAGGCGATGCCACCTGTTCTGTGGCCGTGGCTGTGACATCGAGCCCCCCTCTCCTCGTTTTGGGTGCTTTTCCTCTTATTTATCCGCTGTTATGTAACGCCAGAGGAAAATTATTCCTGGCTGGGAGGATTTGGGGAGGGGGCGGCAGCGCCGTGCGGGGGGGGCTGCGCATCCCCCCCATCCCCAGCAGCTGAAATCGGGGGGTCTTTCCCTGCCCCCCCCAGCCCCCAATCCCTCCCTCACACGGAGCCCGATCTGGTGGGGTTGGAGATAAAAAAAAATCTTCAAAAATGCCTAAATTTGGCTGACATTTGAGCGGCGCCGCACGAACCGGCGCTGCCTCCCCGGCTGCCACCACTGCGCCGAGCCCGGGCTCCCGGTGACACCGGCCCCGGGGACACCCCAGGGGCCGCTCCCAGTGCCACCGGTTGGCACCAGTTGGGTGCTGGCAGCGTGGGCGGGCGCTGGTGGCATTGACACCTCCCGGCACCGGGATCCTCACACCTGCCTGGTGACATCGCCACAGCTGCGGTGACATCGCTGCTGGGCTGGTGGCATCATGGTAGCCCCAGTGACGTCACTGCTGGGCTAGGTGACGTCACCACAGCTCTGGTGACATCGCTGTCGGGCTGGTGATGTCATGGTAGCCGCAGTGCCGTCACTGTTGGGCTGATGATGTCACTGCTGAGTTGGTGGCGTCATGATAGCCCTGGTGACATCACTCCCGGGCCTGGTGATGTAATGGCAGCCCAGGTGACGTCACTGCTGGGCCTGGCAGTGTCACTGCAGGCCTGGTGACATCACACCGTGCTTGGTGACATCCCTGAAGCCTCAGCACTGTCCCTGCTGTCACCACTCCAGTGGCCATTGCAATGGGAATTCCAGTGGGAATTCCAATGACCATTCCAGTGACCATGTGGCCATCCCAGTGTCCATCCCAATGTCCATCCAGTGTCCATCCCAATGTCCATCCCAGTGACCATGTGGCTATCCCAATGTCCATCCAGTGACCATCCCAATGTCCATCCAGTGGCCATTCCCATCCTCCTGGCTCTGTCCCCCCCAGCACAGCCCCCTCCCCTCCCCGTTGCCGGTTTTCCCCTTTCCCGCCCCGTTTCTCTCCCCGCCCCGGCGCTCCAGGTGTTCCCCGGCCCCACCCCGCTCTGTCCCGCTGCGGCCTCAGCCCCGACCGGTCGAGCCGGTCCCCGCTCCCTCCCTCCCGCCGCCGCTCCCGGCGCTTCGGGGTGCCCAGGGTGAGTCCCCTCGTGGGGCGGGCGGGCTGGGGAAACTGAGGCACGCGGGGGCTCCGCGGCCTGAGCGCCGTTACCGGGGAGCGCCGCGGCCTTGCCACGGCCCGTGCCCGGTGCCGGTGGCGTTCCCCCGGTGTGACCCGGCCCGGGCGGTGCCTCCTTTGCCGTTTTTGCCGTGTTTGCCGTGGTTTTGGCCGCTCGGCGATAAGAGGAAATACCGGGAGCCCCGGGGGGGTTCGGGGGGTTCTGGTGCCGCGGCCCCGCCCGGGCGGGGGCTCCGGTGTCGGTGCCGCCTCAGAGCCCGAGCGAATCCCGGCAGCGCGGCCAGATGGCTCCGCACGCTCCCGCCCCGTTGCCACGGCAGTTTTTTGGCAGAAACTCCCGTTTTCCTTCACTTTTCCCACAGCACCGCGCTGGGCTTTGGGGGAGGGGGAAGCTCCGGTCCCCCCCGGGCCCCAAACCGGCGCCTTCTCGCCCCAAATCTGGGGGTTCGGTTGCGCCATCGCCGGCACCTCCCCCGTGGCTTCCGCCGGCGGCTTCCTTCCCACGGAGGGGGAGGGGGGCGCCCCGAGCTGTGCCCCCACAAAAACAAACCCCAAGCCGAGGTTTTGGGGGGCCCCAATCCCCCGGTGTGGGACCGGGGGGGTTGGCTCGGCCTCCCCGGCCGCTCACGCGCTCCCGTTATCTCCGGTGTCACCGGAGCGCTGACAGCCCCGGCCGGGGGCGGCTCGTTCCCTCCCTGCCCGTAAGGGAACACCCCGAAAGCGTCCCTGAGGCCCGGGTGACCTTCGGGGGGGCCCCGCGGCGCCTTTTGGGGTGCGGCAAGGGGGGATTTGTGCCGGGGGCTGCCCTGCTTTGGGCTGCGGTGTGAGCTCTGTGCAGGTGCCTGGGTTTGGGGTAAAATCGGGGTGTTTGGACACTGAATCTTTAGGAGGGCGAGGTGGCCGTGTCCGTGTCCCCTCGCGGGGAGGGGGTGACACCGGTGACACGGCGCTGTCCCCTTCCCACCCCGGCGGCCCAGCCCGAAACCGCCGCGCTTGCGTCAGGTATCGGGGGCGGCTCCCGGCCGGGCCGGGCCGGGCGCGGCTCCGCCGCTCCGGACTTCGCTCCCGGCTCCTCCCGGAGCCCGCCGGGATCCCCGGGGGACGCGGCCGGGCCCGGCTGATTGTCCCCTCGCTGTCCCCGCAGCCGGGCGCCGTGGAGGGCAAGGGCGGCGGCAAGGCCAGCATGCTGCGGGGCCGCAACGCCGGCACGGCCGCCGAGGAGCAGCCCCACATCGGCAACTACCGGCTGCTCAAAACCATCGGCAAGGGCAACTTCGCCAAGGTCAAGCTGGCCCGGCACGTGCTGACCGGCAAGGAGGTGAGCGGCACCGTGCCCCTGGCCAGGGGACAGCGCTGGGGGGGCCCGGGCTGGGGGTGGCACTGTGGGGACAGGGTGGGCCCGTGGGTGACACTGCAGGGACAGGGTGGGCCCATGGGTGACACTGCAGGGACAGGGTGGGCCCATGGGTGACAGCGTGTGTGGGGATGGGATCAGCCTGTGGGTGACACTACGGGGACAGGGTGGGCCTGTGGGTGACACTGCGGGGACAGGGTGGGCCCGTGGGTGACACCGTGTGTGGGGACAGGGTGGGCCCGTGGGTGACACTGTGGCATGACGACAGGCCGTGTCCTGTGGGTGACACCATGTGTGGGGATGGGATCAACCCCTGGGTGACACTGTGGCACGGGGACAGGCCGTGTCCTGTGGCTGTCACCACAGTGTGGGGACGGTTCTGGCTCCTGGTGCTTGCCCCAGAAGTGCCGCCACAGTGTGGGGACAGTCCCTGTTGTCACGGTGCCACCACAGTGTGGGGACAGCTTTGTGTCCTGGTCCTTGCCCCAGGAGTGCCACCGTGGCCCAGGGGTGGCTTTCTGTCCCCAGCCGGGAGTGCCACCGCAGCGTGGGCTCCTGGTGCAGCTCCCGTGGCTGTCACCACAGGGACAGGCCTGTTGTCCTGGTCCCACGGGTGGCACCGTGCTGTGGGGACAGCTCTGGCTTCGGTGCCTGCCCTGGGAGTGCCACCTGGCACAGGAAGGAGTTTCCTGCTCCTCAGCTGTGACTGTCACTGTGGTGTGGGGACACTTCTGGGTCCTGGTCCTTGTTCCTCTGGGTGCCACCTTGGTGTGGGGACACTTCTGGGTCCTGTTCTGTGCCCTGGGAGTGCCACCGTGGCACAGGGATGGTCCCAAGCGCTCGGTCCTCATCCCATGAGTGTCACCACGTTCTGGGGACAGCCCTGGGGATGGTCCTGTCCCCTTCCCTCTGAGCCTGGGAGTGTCACCACGGTCTGGGGACAGCCCTGGGGATGGTCCTGTCCCCTTCCCTCTGAGCCTGAGAGCGTCACCACGGTGTGGGGACAGCCCTGTCCCCCTGTCCCTCCCCTCACGGGTGCCACCAGGTTTTGGGGACAGCCCTGGGGACCCTCTGACCCCTCTGTCCCCTCACAGGTGGCCGTGAAAATCATTGACAAGACACAGCTCAACTCCTCCAGCCTGCAGAAGGTGAGGTGGTGTCACCTTTGGGGAGGGGGGGTGACAGCTGATTTTGGGGTGACAAACGGGGCATTGTCCCCTCTGACACCCCCCAAAATCCCCCCTGTCCCTGCGCCCCGCAGCTCTTCCGGGAAGTGCGAATCATGAAGGTCCTGAACCACCCCAACATAGGTGAGACCCCCCCAAACCCCCTCAGCTGCACCCCCACCCTTGGGGGGTGTCCCCCACCCTTTGGGGCGTGTCCCCCACCCTTTTTGGGGGTCCCAGGGGTGTCCAACCCCCCCCTCACCCCCTTGCAGTGAAGCTCTTTGAGGTGATCGAGACGGAGAAGACGCTGTACCTGGTCATGGAGTACGCCAGCGGGGGTGAGTGGCGGTCTGGGGGGGCCCTGGGGGGTTTGGGGGGGTCACAGGGCTCGGGGGGGGACCTTGGGGTGCCCCTCACCCCCACCCTGTGCCCCCCAGGTGAGGTGTTCCATTACCTGGTGTGGGTTGGGGGATATTTTTGGGGGATGGTTTGGGATATTTTCTGGGAATATTTGGGATGATATTTTGTGAATGTTCTGGGGTATTTTTGGGGATATTTTGGGATATTTTGGGGATTTTTTTGGGGGTGTCTTGACCCAGGTGTGTCCCCCCAGGTGAGGTGTTCGATTACCTGGTGGCCCACGGGCGCATGAAGGAGAAGGAGGCGCGGGCCAAGTTCCGACAGGTCTGGGGGGGGTGAAGCTGTTGGAGCACCCCCAAAAGGGTTGGGGACCCCCCCAGCGTGTCCCCAAGGGGGCTGGGGGTGTCCCTGTGCCCCCCGCCTGGGCTGGGCCCCCCCTGACACCGCCCTGTCCTGCAGATAGTGTCGGCCGTGCAGTACTGCCACCAGAAATTCATTGTGCACAGGGACCTGAAGGTGAGGAGCCCCCTGGGACCCCCAGAACGGCACCCTGACACCCCTGGGACCCCCAGAACGGCACCCAGACACCCCTGGGACCCCCCAGACACCCCTGGGACCCCCAGAATGGCACCCTGACACCCCTGGGACCCCCTGGGACCCCTGAGACCCCCAGAACAGCACCCAGACAGCCCTGGGACCCCCGGGGAGGTACCCGCACCTCCAGACCCACCCCTGAACCTCCCATGGGGACCCCAAAACCACCCCTTGCCCCCCCCCAAACCATCCCCATGTACACCCCAAACCCCCCCAGACCCCAGTAACCCCCCTGGGCTGCTCTCCCTGCCCAGGCCAGGCTGAGAACCAACAGCCAGATCCCATCCCAGTGTCCCTGTCCCACTGTCCCTGTCTCCACCAATGTCCCCACTGATGTCCCCATGTCCCCAGGCTGAGAACCTGCTGCTGGACACCAACACGAACATCAAAATCCCATCCCGGTGTCCCTGTCCCTCTGACAGTGTCCCCGTCCCCACCGATGTCCCAACTGATGTCCCCCTGTCCCCAGGCCGAGAACCTGCTGCTGGACGCTGACATGAACATCGAGATCCCATCCCAGTTGTCCCTGTCCCCATCCCAGTGTCCGTGTCACAGCGTTCCTGTCCCTCTGGTGGTGTCCCCATCCCAATGTCCCCATTCCCGTGACAATGTCCCCCTGTCCCCAGGCTGAGAACCTGCTGCTGGACACCAACACGAACATCAAAATCCCATCCCAGTGTCCCCATCCCAGTGTCCCCATCCCAGTGTCCCCATTCTTGTGACAATGTCCCCGTGTCCCCAGGCCGAGAACCTGCTGCTGGACGCTGACATGAACATCAAGATCGCCGACTTTGGCTTCAGCAACGAGTTCACGTTCGGGAACAAGCTGGACACGTTCTGCGGCTCGCCGCCCTACGCCGCCCCCGAGCTCTTCCAGGGCAAGAAGTACGACGGGCCCGAGGTGGACGTCTGGAGCCTGGGGGTCATCCTGTACACGCTGGTCAGCGGCTCGCTGCCCTTCGACGGCCAGAACCTCAAGGTGGGGCCTCGCTTTGGGGTCACCGTGGTGGTTCTGGGGTCCCCATGGGTGGTTTTGGGGTCACCGTGGGTGGTTTTGGGGTTGTCATGGGTGGTTTTGGGGTCTCCATGAAGGGTTTTGGGGTCCCTGTGAGTGGTTTGAGGCTCCAGTGGGTGGTTTTGGGAGTGGCCGCAGCCAATTTTGGGGTCACCATGGGTGGTTTTGGGGTCACCGTGGTGGTTTTGGGGGTCCCACGGGTGGTTTTGGGGTTGTCGTGGGTGGTTTTGGGGTCCCCATGTGTGGTTTTGTGGTCCCTGTGAGTCGTTTGGGGGGTGCCAGGGGTGGATTTGGGGTCATCGTGGGTGGTTTCGGGGTGCCCATGGGTGGTTTGGGGTTGCCCATGTTGGTTTGTGGGTTGCCATGGGTGGTTTGGGGGTCCCCATGGTGGTCTTGGGGTCACCATGGGTGGTTTTAGGGTTGTCATGGGTGGTTTTGTGGTCCCTGTGGTGGTTTGGGGTCCCCATGGGTGTTTTTGGGGTCCCCATGGGTGTTTTTGGGGTCCCCATGGGTGTTTTTGGGGGTCTCTCGGGTGTTTTTGGGGTCCCCATGGGTGTTTTTGGTGTCCCCATGGGTGTTTTTGGGGTCCCCCAGGAGCTGCGGGAGCGCGTGCTGCGGGGGAAGTACCGGATCCCCTTCTACATGTCCACGGACTGTGAGAACCTCCTCAAGAAGTTCCTGATCCTCAACCCCACCAAGAGGGGCACCCTGGAGGTGAGGGGACCCCAAGTTCATCCTGGGACCCCCAGTGTGAGCCTGGGAACCTCTGAGACCCCCTAGATCACCCCAAAAGTCCCTGGGGACCCTCCAGTGTCCCCAAAGTGTCCCCAGAGGTGACCCCAGCCCTGTTGTGTCCCCAGCAAATCATGAAGGACCCCCAACTTCATCCTGGGACCCCCAATGACCCCTCAGGACCTTCTGGGGACCCCCAAATTGATCCCTGGACCCCCAGCATCATCCTGGGACCCCCAGCATGGCCCTGGGAACCTCAGAGCACCCCAAGACCCCCTGAGGACCCTCCCTGGGGTCCCTTCCTGTCCCCCAAGTGTCCCCAGAGGTGACCCCGGCCCCGCTGTGTCCCCAGCAAATCATGAAGGACCGCTGGATGAACGTGGGCCACGAGGACGACGAGCTCAAGCCCTACATGGAGCCCGTGCCTGACTACAAGGACCCCCGCAGGACAGGTGGGACTCAGGGCACCCTTGGGGACACGGGGACACCCCCAATGTCCCTGTCCCCCCCACCCTGAGGGCAGTGTCACCCCCCAGAGCTGATGGTGTCCATGGGCTACACGCGGGAGGAGATCCAGGAGTCGCTGGTGGGGCAGAAGTACAACGAGGTGATGGCCACGTACCTGCTGCTGGACCACAAGAGCTCCGAGGTGGGGACACGTTGGGGACACTGGGGGGTGGCAGGGACACTGGAGACACTGGGGACACATTGGGGACACTGGGGGATGGCAGAAGTACAACGAGGTGATGGCCACGTACCTGCTGCTGGACCACAAGAGCTCTGAGGTGGGGACACGTTGGGGACACTGGGGGGTGGCAGGGACACTGGGGACACATTGGGGACGCTGTAGGGTCAGCAGAGGCACTGGGGAACAGCAGGGACACTGGGGACACTCCGGGCAGTGGGGACAGTGGGGACACTGCAGGGGACAGGGGACGACAGGTGGGGGAAGGAGTGTGGAGGGCACGAGGGGACAATGAGAACATGGGGACAGTGAGAGGACACGGGGAGGGTGACACTGGGAGGGTCATTGGGATGAAGAGGGGACAGGAACGGGGGGACACGGTGACAAGGACACTTGGTGATGGTGCGGGATCACTGAGCTGTGAGGGGACATGGGGACACTGAGGTGACACGGGGACACAGGAGCACGGGGGGGACGTGGGGACAGTGAGAGGATGGGGTGGCACACAGGGGACAGCGTTCCCTGCCATGCCCTGTGCCCCGTGAGCCTGTCCCCTGTCCCCGGCTGTGGCCGTGCCAGCGTGTCCCTGTCCCTGTCCCCATCCCTGCCCGGCGGGTGTCCCCCATGTCCCCCCATGTCCCCCCGTGTCCCCCGTGTCCCTGATGTCCCCGTGTCCCCAGCTGGAGGACAGCCTGTCCCTGAAGCCCCGCGTGGCCCCGGAGGTGGCCAACAGCTCGGGCCCCTCCCCCGCTCACAAGGTGCAGCGCAGCGTCTCGGCCAACCCCAAACGGAGGGTCAGCGACCAGGGTGAGACCCCAGACCCAAATGGGGACACGGGGGGTCAGCGACCAGGGTGAGACCCCAGACCCAAATGGGGACAGGGGGGGAACACGGGGGGTCAGCGACCAGGGTGAGACCCCAGACCCAAATGGGGACGCGGGGAGTCTGGAGCTGTGGGTGGGTGCCTCCCTCAGGACCCTCACGGGCCGGTTTTGGGACAGTTTTGGGGGCGGTTTGGGGCGATTTTGGGGCCGTGCTGTGTGACCCGGACCCCCAATGAGCAGGGGGTGAAGGGGAAGGGGGGATCCCCGTGGGACCCCCACCCTGACAGCCCCTCCCGCCGCAGCCGGGCTCTCCATCCCCACCTCGGCCTCGTACTCCAAGAAAACGCAGGCGGCCAACGCCGAGAACAAGCGAGGAGGAGGAGGAGGAGGAGCGGGAGGAGGAGGAGGAGGAGGAGGAGGAGCCGGGGAGGAAGAGGGCGGCGGGGGCGGGGGGCGCCGGGCCGGCAGCACGGCCAAGGTGCCCCCGAGCCCCCTGCCCGGCCTGGAGCGATCCAAGGGCACCCCCTCCCCATCCACGGTCAGTGCGGGTCCCCAACACCTGGAACCCCCCTGGATTTGGGGCAGGGGGTGTCCCCAGCACCTGGAACCCCTGGATTTGGGGTAGTGTGGGTGGGAGGGGGGTCCCCAACACCATTTCCGTGTCCCCCCCCCACAGAACAGCGTCCTGTCCACGGGCACCACGCGCAGCCGCAACTCCCCCCTGCTGGACCGGGCCAGCCTGGGCCAGAGCTCCCTGCAGAACGGCAAGGACAGGTGGGGACCCCTCCCCAGAGCCCCCCGAGCCTGCTGCCCACCCTGGGGGGGGGTCTGGGATGGAGATGGGGGGTGGGTGATCCCCCCCAGCCCCACATTGCTGCATTCACTGGGGGCTGGAGAGAGCCCCAGATTTCCATGGGGCAGGGGGTCCCTGGGGGCTGGGAGGGCTCAGGGCTGTCCCCAACCCCCGTGTCCCCAACCCCCTCTTTGGGGGGCTGTCCCTGGGTGTTGGGGGGCTCGGGGCTGTCCCTGGGGGCAGCAGTGTCCCCCATTTAGGGGCCTGGGGGTGTCCCTGGGTGCTGGGGGGGTCTCAGGGCTCTCCCTGGTTGCTGGGGGGCTCAGAGTTCTCTCTGGATACCGGGGGGGCTCAGGGCTGTCCCTGGGTGTTGGGGGGCTCAGGGCTCCCCCTGGATACCGGGGGGGTCTCAGGGCTGCCCCCCGTCCCCCCCTAACCCCCTGTCCCCCCCATCCCCACAGCAGCGCCCCCCCCCGGGTTCCGGCCGCCTCCCCCTCCGCCCACAACGTCAGCCAGGGCGGGGGCCCCGGGGAGCGGCCCAGCTTCCCGCGGGGGGTGTCGAGCCGCAGCACGTTCCACGCGGGGCAGCTGCGAGCGCCCCGGGACCCCCGGGACCCGCGGGACCCCCTGCCCTACGCGCTGCCCCCCGGGCTGCCCCCGCCCGCCTCGCCCTCGGGCGCCAGCCAGGGCCGGCGCGGCCCCTCCGCCAGCCTCTTCAGCAAGTTCACCTCCAAGTTCGTGCGCAGGTGAGCTCCCCTGGGCCGGGCCTGTCCCCTCAGTGTCACCTGTGTGTCCCCCCCCCGGTGCTCTCACTGTCCCTCAGTGTCACCTGTGTGTCCCTACCCCACCCCGGTGCTCTCACTGTCCCCTCGGTGTCACCTGTGTGTCCCCCTGGTGCTCTCACTGTCCCCTCAGTGTTACCTGCTGTGCCCTTTGTGGTTTGTTCCTCTGTGTGTCCTGGGCTGTCCCCTCGGTGTCCCCCCCTCGGTGTCCCGCCCTCGGTGTCCCCTCCAGGGGTTTCTCTGTCCCCTCTCTTTGTCCCCCCTGAGGGCTCCTCGGTATGCCCCAGGTCCCTTCTGTGTTTCCGTGTCCCCTCAGGTGTCCCCTCAGGTGTCCCCTTGGTGCTCTCAGGGCTTCTCTGTTCTTCTCCTCCCACCCTGTCCCCTCCTGTCCCTGCCACTGTCCCCTCAGGGACCCCCATGTCCCTTCCTGTCCCTGAATTGGGGACCCCCCGTGTTCCCTCCTGTTCTATTGGGGACTCCCCCATGTCCCCCCCTGTCCCTTTGGGACCCCCCCCCATGTCCCCTCCTGTCCCTCTGTCCCCACAGACCCTGGTGGGGGGGGGGGTGTTGGTGCTGCTTTTCCCCCCTGACCCCTCCCCCTCTCGGGGGTCTCTGGGGGGGGTGGGGGGGCTCTGGGGGGGAGGGGGTGGCTCTGTCCCGGCCCCCTCCCCTCCCCCCCCCAACGTCCCCTTCTCTTCTGTTTGTCTTTGTAGAAATCTGTCTTTCAGGTTTGCCAGAAGGTAGGGCCGCGCCGGACCCCCCG
>JAWMQZ010000152.1:0-12132 GCA_035584835.1 Tangara arthus | reverse complement strand
CCACGGGCACCCAGGTGAGGTTGGGCACGTGCAGCTCCACATTCCCCACATTCCCTCACCTGCTCCTCGCTCTCCACGGGCACCCAGGTGAGGTTGGGCACGTGCAGCTCCACATTCCCCACATTCCCTCACCTGCTCCTCGCTCTCCACGGGCACCCAGGTGAGGTTGGGCACGTGCAGCTCCACATTCCCCACATTCCCTCACCTGCTCCTCGCTCTCCACAGGTACCCAGGTGAGGTTGGGCACGTGCAGCTCGTCGCTGTCGGGCGCCAGCCTGCGGATCTCCAGCTCGGAGCCGCGCTCCCCCTTGGCCAGCAGCAGGTCGCGCAGCCCCTCGTTGTAGATCTCCAGGAAGCTGGCAGAGAAGCCGTACTGAGGGCGGGGCCGTGCCCATCCCTGCCCGCCCCGTGCCCGCCCAGGTGTGCCGGGGGCTCCCGGGGGGGGGGGTTACCTGCCAGCCCTTGCCCGCCAGGTCCTGCGCGCCGCGGAACAGGTGCCGCACGGCCCGCGGGATCATGCCCCGCGACTCGGGGGGGCCGGGGGGCGCCGGGCCCTCCATGGTGAAGGTCTTGCCGCTGCCCGTCTGCCCGTAGGCGAAGATGCACACCGGGTACCCGTCCAGCGCCGACTGCAATGGGAATGCAGGGGATTCAGGGGGATTTGGGATGGGCAGAGGGGTTTGGGAACACTCAGAGGGATTTGGGAATGCTCAGAGCGAACATTGACCCATCCAGGGCCGACTGCAATGGGAATTCAGGGGATTTAGGAACACTCAGAGGGGTTTGGGAACGGTCAGAGGGGTTTGGGAACACTCAGAGGGGTTTGGGATCACTCAGAAGGGTTTGGGAACACTCAGGACATTCATTCCCAGGGATCAGCCCCCGTTATGGGCACGGGACCCTCCATGGTGAAGGTTTTGCCGCTGCCTGTCTGCCCGTAGGCCAAGGTGCACACCGGGTACCCGGCCAGGGCCCACTGGAATGGGAATGTAGGGGATCTAGGAACACTCAGAGGGGTTTGGGAACACTCGGAGGGGCTTGGGAACGGTCAGAGGGAACATTGACCCGTCCAGGGCCGACTGGGAACGGGAATTCCAGAATTCAGGGGGATTTGGGAATGCTCAGAGGGGTTTGGGATGGGCAGGGGGAACATTGACCCATCCAGGGCCGACTGCCAAAGGGAATTTGGGAATTTACGGGTTTGGGAATGGGCAAATGGATTTGGGAAGGCTCAGAAGGGTTTGGGATGGGCAAAGGGAACATTGACCCGTCCAGGGCCACCTGGCAATGGGAATTCTGGGGGTTGGGAATAGGGAAAGGGATTTGGGAACACTCAGAGGGGTTTGGGAACACTCAGAGGGGTTTGGGAACGGTCAGAGGGAACATTGACCTGTCCAGGGCCGACTGGGAACAGGAATTTGGGAATTCAGGGGGGTTTGGGATGGGTAAAAGGAACATTGACCCATCCAGGGCCAGCTGCCAAAGGGTATTTGGGATTGGGAACGGTCAGAGGGGTTTGGGAATTCCAGAGGATCAGGAGGGTTTGGGATCACTCAGAGGGATTTGGGAATGCTCAGAGGGAACATTGACCCATCCAGGGCCAACTGCCAAAGGGAACTTGGGAATTCAGGGGGGTTTGGGAACGGTCAGAGGGGTTTGGGAACACTCAGAGGGAACATTGACCCATCCAGGGCTGACTGGGAAAGAGAATTCCAGAATTTAGGGGGTTTGGGAATGGGAATTCCGGAATTGGGAACAGGCAGAGGGAACATTGACCCATCCAGGGCTGACTGGGAAAGGGAATTCAGGGGATTTGGGAACGCTCAGAAGGATTTGGGATTCTCAGAAAGATTTGGGATTCTCGGGATTTGGGAATGGATCTCCCTGAGGATCTCCTGCTGGGAGGCCCCAGGTGGGATTTGGGGTTGGGTCTGGGGGAAATGGAGCTGGATTTGGGTGGAATTTTGGGGATTTTGGGATCCAGCTGGAATGTTTGGGATTTCTGGGATGCAGCCACCCACATGAGCAGCTGGATCTCCCTGAAGATCTCCTGCTGGGATTTGGGATTTGGGTTTGGGGCTGGGTTTGGGTGGAATTTGGGGGTTTTTGGGGCACAAACCTGGACCAGCAGCTGGATCTCCCTGAAGATCTCCTGCTGGGAGGCCCCGGGCGGGAAGACGCGGTCGAAGCTGAAGTCGTAGCGCAGCTCCGCGCGCCGCTCCCGCCCCACCTGCGACTGCGGGGCCAAAACACAACAGTTTGGGCAAAAAATGGGAAATTCAGGGGGAGAAAGGGGATTTGGGGCAAAAAAAAAATGGGGTTTGGGAGGAGAAAAAGGGGTTTTGGGAGGGGAAAAGGGGTTTTGGGAGGGGAAAAAGGGGTTTTCGGGAGGATAAAAGGAATTTTTGGGAAATGAGGGGTTTTTGAGAGAAAAAGGCCATTTTTGAGAGGGAAAAAGAAAAGAGGCATTTTTGGGAAAGCAGAGGTTTTTTTGAAGGAAAAAGGCCATTTTTGAGAAGGGAAAAAAAGAAATTTTTGGGACATTTGGGATTTTTGTAAGGAGAAACCCCATTTTTGAGGGGAAAAAAGGAATTTAGGGGAAATAGGGGATTTTTGAGGGAAAAAGGCCATTTCTGAGGGCAGACAAAATGAATTTTTGGGAAATCAGGGATTTTTGGGGGAAAAAGGAAATTTTTGAGAGCGAAAAAAAGGGAATTTTGGAAAATCAGGGATTTTTGAGAGAAAAAAGCCATTTTTTAGAGTGAAAAGAATTTTCGAGAAATCAGGGATTTTTGAAAGAAAAAGGTCATTTTTGAAGGAAAAAGGCCATTTTTGAGGGTAAAATAAAGGAATTTTTGGGAAATTAGGGATTTTTGAAGGAAGAAGGCCATTTTTGAAGGAAAAAGGCCATTTTTGAAGGAAAAAGGCATTTTTGAGGGCAGAAAAGAGGCGTTTCTGTCCCTGTGAGGACACTCACATCATCAGGCCGGGTGAGCACCAGGCTGCGCGCGTCCTGCGGCGGGAAGTGCAGGTGCGGCATCCCCCGCTGGCGCTCGCGCTCCTCGGGCAGCAGCGGCCGCACGCGGCAGAACACGCGGATGTTCCCCTGGGAAATGGAAAATAGTAAAAATATCAACGGGATTGGGGTATATGGGATTCATGGGTGTGCCCCTGGGAAACCACAAATATCAATGGGATTGAGGGGTGGGAGTCATGGATGTGCCCCTGGGAAACAGAAATATATATGGGATTGGGGGGTGGGATTTGTGGGTGTTCCCCTGGGAAACAGAAATATAAATGGGATTGTGGGGTGGGATTCATGGGTGTTACCCTGGGAAACAAAAATATAAATGGGATTGAGGCACTGGATTCATGGGTGTGCCCCTGGGAAACAGAAATAAATGGGATTGAGGTACTGAATTCATGGGTGTTCCACTGGAAAACAGAAATATAAACGAGATTGAGGGGTGGGACTCATGGGTGTTGCCCCTGGGAAACCAAAAATAAATGGGATTGAGGTATTGAATTAATGGGTGTTCCCCTGGGAAACAAAAATAAATGGGATTGAGGGGTGGGATTCGTGGGTGTGCCCCTGAAAACCAAAAATATAAATGGGATTGAGGCACTGGATTCATGGGTGTGCCCCTGGGAAACAGAAATAAATGGGATTGAGGGGTGAGATTAATGGGGGTTCCCCTGGAAAAATAAAAATATAAACGGGATTGAGGGTGGGATTCATGGGTGTGCCTCTGGGAAACACAAATAAATGGATACAAATGGGATTGAGGCACTGGATTCATGGGTGTGCCCCTGGGAAACAAAAACACAAATGGGATTGAGGGGTAGGATTAATTGGTGTTACCCTGGGAAATCAAAAATAAATGGGATTGAGGCATTGAATTCATGGGTGTTTCCCTGGGAAAGCCAAAAAATAGGATTCAGGCATGGAGCTCATGGGTGTGCTCCTGGGAAAACCAAAACACGGGATTGAGGGGTGGGATTAATGGGTGTGCCCCTGGGAAAAGCAAAAATGGGATTCAGGTATTGAATTCATAGATGTTTCCCTGGGAAAATAAAAATAAATGGGATTGAGGCATGGGACTTGTGGGTGTGCCCCTGGAAAACCAAAAATAAATGGGATTGAGGCATGGAATTAATGGATGTTCCCCTGGGAAAACCAAAAATTGGGATTGAGGCATGGAACTCATGGGTGTTCCCCTGGGAAAACAAAAGAAAATGGGATTGAGGGGTGGGACTCGTGGGTGTTCCCCTGGGAAAACCCCCAAAAAATGGCGGTTCAGACATTGAATTCATGGGTGTTCCCCTGGGAAAACCAAAAAATGAGATTTAGGTATGGAACTCATGGATGTTCCCCTGGGAAAAGAAAAAAAAATGGGATTGAGGCATTGGATTAATGGATGTCCCCCTGGGAATACCAAAATAAATGGGATTAAGGCGTGGAATTAATGGATGTTTCCCTGGGAAACAAAAATAAATGAGATTGATGGGGGGAATTAATGGGTGTGCCCCTGTGAAAACAAAATAAATGGGATGGAGGTATTGAATTCATGGATGTTCCCCTCGGAAAACCAAAAATAATTGGGATTCGGGTATTGAATTAATGGGTGTTGCCCTGGGAAAACAAAAAAAAAACGGGATTGATGGGTGGGATTAATGGGTGTTGCCCTGGGAAATAAAAATATAAATGGAAATGAGGGGTGGGATTCATGGTTGTTCCCCTGGGAAAACCAAAAACTGGGATTCAGGCATGGAACTCGTGCATGTGCCCCTGGAAAACCCCCAAAAATAGGGGTTTAGGTATTGAATTCATGGGTGTTGCCCTGGAAAAACCAAAAAATGGGATTCAGGGGTTGAATTCATGGACATTTCCCTGGAAAAACAAAAAAAAAAAGGAGATTGAGGCACAGAATTCATGGATGTTCCACTGGCAAACCCCAAAAAATTGGGATTCAGTCATTGGGTCTGGTTCTGGGGGTCTCCCCCCTCAGGAACTGGTGGTCTCCCCTCATGCAGATGTTTCTCTGACAAAACGCCACAAAATTGGGATTCAGTCCTCGAGGGCAGTCCCAGGGTCTCCCCTCACACAAAACACACAGATATTCCCCCTGGAAAATCCCAAAAATCAGGATTCAGTCATTGGGCCTGATCCCAGGTGTCTCCCCCCTCAGGAACCGGGGATTTGCCTTCACGCAGGACACACAGACGTTTCCCTGACAAAACCCCACAAAAATGGGATTCTGCCCTTGGGAGAAGTCCCAGTGTCTCCCCTCACACAGAACACACAGACATTCCCCTGGAAAACCCCAAAAGATCATGATTTAGTCATTGGGTCTGGTTCTGGGGGGTCTCTCCCCTCAGGAACCGAGGATCTCCCCTCACACAGAAGTTTCCCTGGATAAACCCCACAAAATCAGGATTCAGCCCTCAGGGACAATCCTGGAGGTCTACCCTCACACAGAACACACAGATATTCCCCTGGAAAACCCTCAAAAATCGGGGTTCAGTCATTTGGCCTGATCCCAGGTGTCTCCTCCCTCAGGAACCAGGGGTCTCCCCTCATGCAGAACATGCAGACGCTTTCCTGGAAAAACCCCACAAAAATGGGATTCAGCCCTTGGGAGCATTCCCAGGGTCTCCCCTCACACAGAACACACGGATATTTCTCTGGGAAACCCCAAAAGATCATGATTTAGTCATTGGGTTGGGTTCTGGGGCTGTCTCCCCTCAGGAACTGGGGTTCTCCCCTCATGCAGAACATGTGGATATTTCCCTGACAAAACCCCACAAAAATGGGATTCAGTCCTCAGGGACAGTCTTGGGGTTCTCCCCTCACACAGAACACACAGATATTCCCCTGAAAAACCCCCATAAATTGAGATTTAGTAATTGGGCCTGGTCCAGGGTGTCTCCCCCCTTAGGAACCAGGGGTCTCCCCTCACACAGAACACGCAGATGTTTTCCTGGATAAACCCCACAAAATCAAAATTCAGCCCTCAGGGGGCAGTCCTGGGGGGGTCTCTGTTCACACAGAACACACAGATATTCCCCTGGAAGCCCCAAAAGTCGTGATTTAGTCGTCGGACCTGGTTCTGGGGGTCTGTCCCGCCTCAGGAACCAGGGGTCTCCGCTCACACAGAACACACAGATATTTCCCCAACAAAACTCCACAAAAACAGGATTCAGCCCTCAGGGACACTCCTGGGGGCCTCCCCTCACAGAGATCATGTGGATATTTCCTTGAAAACCCCCAAAAATTTGGGATTTAGGAATTGGGCCTGATCCCTTGTGTCTCCCCCCTCAGGAACCAGGGGTCTTCCCTCACGCAGGACACACAGACGTTTCCCTGACAAAACCCCACAAAAATGGGATTCTGCCCTTGGGAGAAGTCCCAGTGTCTCCCCTCACACAGAACACACAGACATTCCCCTGGAAAACCCCAAAAGATCCTGATTTAGTCATTGGGTCTGGTTCTGGGGGTCTCTCCCCTCAGGAACCGGGGATCTCCCCTCACGCAGAAGTTTCCCCGGATAAACCCCACAAAACCAGGATTCAGCCCTCAGGGACAATCCTCGGGGTTTACCTTCACGCCGAACACACAGATATTCCCCTGGAAAACCCCAAAAAATCGAGATTTAGCCATTGGGCCTGGTCCAGGGTGTCTCCCCCCTCAGGAACTGGGGGTCTCCTCTCACGGAGATCATGTGGATATTTCCCTGGAAAACCCCTAAAAACTTGGGATTCAGTCACTGGGCCTGGTTCTGGGGGTCTCCCCCCTCAGGAACTGGGGGTCTCCCCTCATGCAGAATACGCAGATATTTCCCTGAAAAAACCCTGCAAACCCCTGATTCCCCCTTTGAGGCCTCCCCCCTCAGTAACTCTCCCACCGAACACGCGGCCATTCCCCTGAACAGCCACCCCCGAAGCCGTACCCGGAGCTCCTGGATGTCGTTGTGCAGGCGGCGCCGCTCCATCTCCAGCAGGTGGATGCGCTCCTCGTGCTCGGCCAGCAGCGCCCTCTGCGAGGCCTCGAGCTCCCGCAGCGCCGCCACCTGCTCCAGCTGCTCCTGCAGCTGCTGCTGCGCCTGCTGCAGCTGCGCCTGGGGGGGGAAACGCAAAAACAACTCAAAATACCCAAACCCCCCCTCGCTTCTGAGCCTTTTGCAAAAAACCCTCAAAATCCCCACATATTCCCCTCGCTTCTGAGCCTTTTCAGCTGCTCAGCAGAGAAACTCATAACAAAATCCCGGTTTTCCTCATATTTTGCAGATTTCCTGACATTCTCCAAGGAATTTGGGTTAAAATTCCCATATTTTGAGGCGTTTTCTGGTGCTCAGTAGAGAAACTCACAAAAAAATCCTGGTTTTCCTCATATTTTGCACATTTTCTGACATTCTCCAAGGAATTTGGGGTTAAAATTCCCATATTTTGAGGCATTTTCTGAGGGGTTTCGCCACAATCCGTGCAAAGCCCTCATTTTCCCGCCCTTTTTGGCGCCCCCTAGCGGATTTCGAGTTCAAACACAGCAAAAATGATTCAAATTCCCTTTTTTGTCCCCCCAACATTTTGCACCCACATTCCCCCCTCGCTTCTGAGCCTTTTCAGGGGCTCAGGAGAGAAACTCGCAAAAAAAAATCCCAGTTTTCCTCATATTTTGCAGATTTTCTGACATTCTCCATGGAATTTGGGGTTAAAATTCCCATATTTTAAGGCGGTTTCTGAGGGATTTTGCCACAATCCGTGCAAAGCCCTCATTTTCCCACCTTTTTTTTTTGCGTCCCCTAGTGGATTTCGAGTTGAAACACAGCAAAAATTATTCAAATTCCTTTTTTTTTCCCCCAACGTTTTGCACCCACATTCCCTGCTCGCTTCTGAGCCTTTTCAGCTACTCAGGAGAGAAACTCGTAAAAAAACCCCGATTTTCTTCATATTTTGCAGATTTTCTGACATTCCCCAAGGAATTTGAGGTTAAAATTCCCATATTTTGAGGCGTTTTCTGAGGGGTTTCACCACAATCCGTGCAAAGCCCTCATTTTCCCACCTTTTTTTTGCGTCCCCTAGAGGATTTTGAGTTGAAACACAGCAAAAATGATTCAAATTCCCTTTTTTTCCCCCAAACATTTTGCACCCACATTCCCCCCTCGCTTCTGAGCATTTCTGGTGCTCAGTAGAGAAACTCATAAAAAAATCCCGGTTTTCCTCATATTTTGCAGATTTTCTGACATTCTCCATGGAATTTGGGGTTAAATTTCCCATATTATGAGGTGTTTTCCAGTGCTTAGTAAAGAAACTCACAATAAAACCCCGGTTTTCCTCATATTTTGCAGATTTTCTGACATTCTCCAAGGAATTTGGGGTTAAAATTCCCGTATTTTGAGGTGTTTTCTGAGGGATTTTGCCACAATCCATGCAAAGCCCTCATTTTCCCACCTTTTTTTTGCATCCCTAGCAGATTTCAAGTTGAAACACAGCAAAAATTATTCAAAGTCCCTTTTTTTTGCCCCAACATTTTGTACCCATATTCCCCCCTGGCTTCTGAGCCTTCTCACAGGTCAGGAGAGAAACTCGCTAAAAAATCCCAGTTTTCCTCATATTTTGGAGATTTTCTGACATTCTCTAAGGAATTTGAGGTTAAAATTCCCATATTTTGAGGCGTTTTCTGAGGGGTTTTGCCACAATCCATGCAAAGCCCTCATTTTCCTCCCTTTTTTTTTGCGTCCCCTAGAGGATTTTGAGTTGAAACACAGCAAAAATGATTCAAATTCCCTTTTTTTTTTCCCACATTCTGAACAGCCTGAGGGATTTTGGGTGCAAAATCAGTTGAGTTCCCGAAAATTCCCATTTTCCACAATTTTCCCCATATTTTTTGGTACTCTCTGAGAAATTTTGACACCAAAAAAAATCCAGAATTGACACAAACTCCTCATTTTCCCAACCTTTTCTGGCACCCCTGGCGGTTTCCAGCCTGGAGACTGACTGCACAGCTCTAAAATCCCAGTTTTTCATTAATTTTGAAGCACCCTGAAGGATTTTTGCAAAAGCAGCTGAATTGGTGAAAATTCCCACTTTTACCACATTGTGAGGAGTCTTCTGAAGAATTTTTGACACCAAAAATTGCCACAAACCCTAATTTTCCTGCCATTTTCTGGGGCTCTGGAGCAGCAAAATGGCTCCAGATTCCTGGTTTTTTTTGTGGATTTTGAAGCATCCGCTGGAGTATTTTGAGTGCAAAAGCAGCTGAATTGGTGAAAATTCATATTTTTCTCAAATTCTGAGGCACTTCCTGGGGAATTCCGACCCCAAGAAACCCGAAATTGGTGTAAATCCCACATTTTCCTGCATTTTTCTGGTCTCCCAGAACAACAAAACATCTCCAAATTCCTGGGGTTTTGTGGATTTTGAAGCACCCCCTGAAGGATTTTGGGTGCAAAAGCAGCTGAATTAATGAACATTCCCATCTTTCCCAAGTTTTGAGGTTCCCTTGAAGGATTTTGACCCCAAGAAAGCAGAATTGGCACAAAATTCACATTTTCCCACCTTTTTTTGGTGCCCCCGGCAGATTTCAGGTCAGAAAGTAAAAAAACAGCTCCAAAATCCCAGGGTTTTGAACATTTTTAGGAACCCTTGAGGGATTTTGGGGACAGAAGCAGCTGGACTGGTCAAAATTCCCATTTACCCCACATTTCAAGGCACTTTCAGAGCGATTTTGGTGTAAAAAAATCCCAAATTGAGGCCAACCCCTCATTTTCCCGCCCTTTCTGGTGCCCCCTGGCGGATTTCAGGTCAGAGAGCAACAAAACAGCTCCAAAATCCCAGAGTTTTGCACATTTTCAGGAACCCTTGAGGGATTTTGGGGACAGAAGCAGCTGGATTAGTGAAAAATCCCATTTTCCCCACATTTCAAGGCACTTTCAGAGCAATTTTGGTGCCAACCCCTCATTTTCCCGCCCTTTTTGGCGCCCCCGGTGGATTTTCCCCTCACAGCTTCCCGCCATTTTTTACCACCCCTCCCCCACCAATGGATTCCAGATCGGAGAGCTCAAAATGGCTCCAAAATTCCCACTTTTTCAGGGATTTCTCAGGAATTCCCAGCCCTACCCCAGTGCTCTCCAGCTGCTCGGACAGCGCCTGTGCCCGGCCCAGGGCCTCGTCCCTCTCCTGCCGCCGCTGCTCCTCCTGCGCCTGCAGCCGCCGCTCCTCGGCCTCCAGAGCCTCCACCCGGCCCCGGCTCTGCTCCAGCTCCTCACGGCACTGAGACACCTCCAGCTCCAGGGAGCTGCTCCAGGGAAACGACAATCCCATAAAACTGGGGAATCCCGGATTTCGGGGAACTTGGAGAGTTTGGGGTGAGTTTCTTCAGGGATTTTGAGGGATTTTCATGAGGGCTCTGAGGGACCGTGAGGGGGTTTGGGGGGAATATGGGGAAATTTCAGGGATTTCCTGAAGGGTTCTGAGGGGATTCAGGGAAATTTCAGGGATTTTCTGAAGTGTTCCAAGGGAATTTCAGGGATCTTTAGGGGTTTTGGAGAAATTGGGGGAATTGCAGAGATTTTTGGAAGAGTTCTGAGGGAGTTTTGGGGATCTTGAGGGAGTCTGAGCCCCGGCTCTGCTCCAGCTCCTCACGGCACTGAGACACCTCCAGCTCCAGGGAGCTGCTCCAGGGAAACAACAATCCCATAAAACTGGGGAATCACGGATTTCAGGGAACTTGGAGAGTTTGGGGTGAGTTTCTTCAGGGATTTTGAGGGATTTTCATGAGGGCTCTGAGGGGCCGTGAGGGGGTTTAGGGGGAATATGGGCAAATTTCCGGGAACCTCAGAACCCTTCCCAAAGGGTTCTGAGGGAGTTTTGGGGATCTTCCAGGGTTTTGAAAGGATTTGGGGAATTTTCTGGGATTTCCTGAAGGGTTCTGAGGGAATTTTGGGGATCTTGAGGCATTTTAGAGCAATTCCGGGAAATTTCAGGGATTTTCAGAAGGGTTCTGAGGGAATTTTGGGGATCTTGAGGCGTTTTGAGGGGATTCACGATAATTTCAGGGATTTTTGAAAGGGTTCTGAAGAAATTTTTGGCATCTTGAGGGAGTTTGGAGCAATTTGTGGAAATTTCAGGGATTGTCAGAAGGGTTCTGAGGGAATTTTGGGGATCCTCAGGGGTTTTGAGGGGATTCGTGGAAATTCAGGGATTGTCAGAAGGGTTCTGAGGGAATTTTGGAGATCCTCAGGGGTTTTGAGGGGATTCGTGGAAATTCAGGGATTTTCAGAAGGGTTCTGAGGGAATTTTGGGGATTGTGAGGGGTTTTGAGGGGATTTGGGGAAATTTCAGGGATCTTTGAAACGGTTGAGGGAATTTTGGGGCTATTCAGGGGAATTTTAGGGATTTTCAGTAGAGTTCTGAGGGAATTTTGGGGATCTTGAGGGAGTTTGGAGCAATTTGTGGAAATTTCAGGGATTTTCAGAAGGATTCTGAAGGAATTTTTGTGATCTTGATGGATTTTGGGGTACTTCAGATGGATTTCGGTCAGGTTTGGGTAATTTTGGGGCAGTTTGGATGGATTTTGGGGCACTTTAGATGAATTTTGGTCAAGTTTTTATTGATTTTTGGGGTCGTTAGGATAGATTTCAGTCAGGTTTGGATGGATTTTGCTCAGGTTTTGGTGGATTGTGGGGCAGTTTGGCTGGATTTTGGTCAGGTTTTAATGGATTTCGGGGCAGTCTTAAGTGGATTTTTTCCAGGTTTTACACGATTTTGGTCAGGTTTGGATGGATTTGGGGCAGTTTTAATAAGATATTAAGTGAATTTGGGACAGTTTTTCAGGATTTTGGCACATTTTGCTCCTTTTCTCACCTGACCCTGGTGCAGAGGCTGCTCTCCCTGCTCTCCCTCTCAGCCAGCTCCCTCTGCAGGAGGATGTGGATGATTTTGGGGCAGTTTGGATGGATTTTGGTCATGTTTTGATGGATTTTGGGCAGTTTGGATGGATTTTGGTCATGTTTTGATGGATTTAGGTGCAGATTTTCAGGATTTAGGTACATTTAGGTGTGTTTCTCACCCGACCCTGGTGCAGAGGCTGCTCTCCCTGAGCTCCCTCTCCAGCTGCTGCAGCCACTCCCTCAG
>JAWMQZ010000151.1:0-26879 GCA_035584835.1 Tangara arthus | reverse complement strand
CCCCCCCCCCCCCCCCCCCCCCCCCCCCCCCCCCCCCCCCCCCCCCCCCCCCCCCCCCCCCCCCCCCCCCCCCAAAACCATCACCCAAAAAAAAAAAAAATTAATTAATTAAAAAAAAAAAACCATCCAATCTCGTTTAGCAAAATAAATGCCATTAATTATTACCAAACACTTTGATTATTACTTAAATTGTCAAGCTGTGCTGTCGACGAGAACGATACAGAATTAAAGGAGAACAAGACTGGGACACCCCAAAATAAAAGGCCACAAACTTCCCCCCCTTTTTTTTCCCCCACCCCAATTCCCCTCTCCTCTCTCCCCTCTGGGATGCGCTGCTGGAACCTCCTTTCCCTTCATTATTATAATTATTAATTAATAATAATCATGATGATTATTATTAATTAATATTTTTTTCATATTATTTTAAATTTTTTTTTTTCCAAGGGGTGGGGAAGCCCTTTTTGGAGGTGGCATTGATTGTCTCTGAGCAGAGGTGACACTTTGGGGACAAGGCCAGCAGGGAGGGGTGGGCTTCCTCCTCAGAGCAAAACAAAAACCCCAAAAAATCCAAATATTACCTCAAAAATAACTCCCAAAATTAAGAAAAGCAGAATTTTCCACGTGCTGGTAAAAAAAAGGGGATGGTGACAAATCCTCTCCTTGCCATGGGGACACCAAAAGAGGGTAGGGATGGATTCCATGGAAATGGGAAAATTCCCATCCTGGAAATGTGGGAATTGGACAAAAATCCCCCCCAAAAAATCCCCAAAAAATCCTCCAAAAAATCCAAAAAAATCCCCCAAAAATCCTCCAAAAATCCCAAAAAAATCTCCCAAAAATCCTCAGAAAATCCCAAAAAAATCCTCCAAAAATCCTCCAAAAATCCCAAAAAAATCCCCCAAAAATCCCCCAAAAAATCCTCCAAAAATCCTCCAAAAATCCCAAAAAAATCCTCCAAAAATCCCAAAAAAATCCCCCAAAAATCCCAAAATAATCCCCAAATCCTGGGAGGGCTCAGGGCTTTGGGAGAGGGGGATTGAGGGAATTTCTGCTGGGAAAAGGGAAGGAGCTGCAGGAAAATGTAAACATTTCTCTCTGGTTTTGTTTTATTTTAATTATTTTTTCCAGTTCTTCTCAGTAGAATATTGAAAAGGATCTTGCCAAAAAAAAAGGAAAAAGAGATTTCAAAAAAAGGGGAAAAAAGTTAAAAAAGCTTTCAGAAAAAGGGGGAAGATATTCTGAGAAAAGGAAAAGGAGATTCCAATAAAAGGGAAAGGATCTTTCAAAAAAAAAAAAGATATTTTTCAAAAAAAGGAAAAAGATTTTCTGAGAAAATGAAAAGGAGATTGCAAAAAAAAAGAGAAAATAAGGGAAAGGATCTTCCGTTAAAAGGGCAAGGATCTGCCAAAAAAAGGAAAAAAATAATCAAAAAAAGGAAAAATATTAAAAAAAGGAAAATATTCAAAAAAAAAGGAAAATATTTAAAAAAAGGAAAAATATTTCAAAAAAAAAGGAAATTTATTTTCCAACAAAAAGGGGAAAAGATGTTCTGAAAAAAGGAAAAGGATCTTCCAAAAGAATGAAAAAATATTTCAAAAGAAGGAAAAAATTGTTTTAAAAGAAGGAAAAAATTGTTTTAAAAGAAGGAAAAAATTCTTTTAAAAAGGAAAAAGTTCTTTGAAATAAGGAAAAAGTTCTTTGAAACAAAGATAAAGGATTTTTCAAAAGAAGGAAAAGGATTTTCCAAAAAAAAAGAGATTTTTTTGTGATTTTTTTATGTTTTTTTGATTCAAGTTTCGAGTTCATTCTGGTTCTGAGCTGAGGTATCTGGTGCAAAAAAAGGGGCAGAGTTTCTTTTTGGGATGGGGGGAGCAGGGAGGGATTTTATCCCAAAAAAAAAAGGGAAAATTCCTCAAATTCTGCCCTTTTCAAGTGCCTGGAGCTCCCCCAGGATGGATTTTGTTGAGTGCTTGGGGTGGGGGAGCCCTGAAGGAAAAATGTGCTTTTCACCCAAAGGCCAAGACTGAAAAACTTCATATTTGGTTTGCAAAAGTTTGGCTTTGGTTCCAAAAGAAAATAAAATGAAAAATAAAATTACAGTGCCAGGGGATCCTCCCAAACCTTCATCTCCAAATGGTCGGAAAAAGGAAATAAAAAAGTAACAAAAAAATGGAATTTTGGTTATAGAAATGCCCTTTTCTATGGGGTGAGGAGCTTGGAGATTCCTGAAATTCCCAAAATTCCTGGAATTTCGCTGCCCCTTCCTCTCTGCATCCCATCTTTGGCTTGAACAGATTCGTGGGAAGGAGGGAAAAATTTGTTTTTTGATGTTGTTACAGTAATCCAGAAGAAAAAACCCCAACAGTGCAAAATTCTCGAATGCTTCGAACCTGCAGCATAACCAGGATTTGCAAAAAAAATGAAAATTCAAATGAAAAATGAGAAAAAAAACCCCAAAAAAAACAAAGATCCCACTCACGTCCACAAAATCTGCCAGGATGCTGAATCCCAAAATAAAAGCAAAAAAATTAACACAAGGTTGTGAAAAAGGACTTGCAAGTGCATTTGTTTCCTTAGGAAAGGTTAAAATGTTGAATTAGAATTTTTTTAAAAATGGTTTTTGTTGTTTTTTTTTAAGGTAAATGCTCGTTTCTCTATAAATAATTTTCTTTTTTTTTTTTAAAGAAGAAAATAAACAATCAACCAAGCAAGCAACCAACACTGACTCTCTCATGGAAATGGTCACACAAAGCAAGGGGGGAAAAAAAGTAATTTTTAGGAGGTGAGAAATTGGTAAAAAGAGGGGAAGAAACAGCAAAAAAAACCCGAAAAAAATGAAAAACCAACAGAATCCCTAAAGTGCCTGGTGTGGGGAGGAGGCTCCAGTGGGGCACCCGTTTTCTTTTCCCTAAAATGAGCTGCCAAAGGGTTTTTAGTGCCAGGTACAGTAGATTTGGGTTTTTTTCAAGTGTTTTTTTTGGGGGGGCACGAGGAGAGGAGAGGAGAGAGGAGATTTTCCCACCCTGGCTGGACATAAATCCCCAAAATCCCCAAATAATTCCCAAATTCCCACCCTGGCCAAGAGTTCGGGTTTGTTGTGATCCCAGCTGAGCAGGGGATGGGTGGAAATGGGAGGAAATTCCTGGAGGGAAATGAAATGAAAACCAAAATGAGATTTTGCTTCATTGGGAAGGGAACAAAAAATCTGGGAAGGGAACAAAAAATTTGGGAAGGAAACAAAAAATTTGGGAAGGAAACAAAAAATTTGGGAAGGAAACAAAAAACATTGGGAAGGAAACAGAAAGATCAGGAATGAAACACCAGGAATGAAACATTGGGAAAGAAAGAAAAATGTTGGGAAGGAAACAAAAACTTTGGGAAGAAAATGTTGGGAATTTTAAACAAAAACTCTGGGAAGAAAATGTTGGGAATTTTAAACAAAAACTCTGGGAAAGAAATGTTGGGAATGAAACAAAAACTCTGGGAAGGAAACACCAGGAATGAAACAAAAAAAAAAAAAAAAAGGAATTAAACAGATTAAACAGTAACACTGGGAATGAAACAAAAATGTTGGGAGTGAAACAAAAATGTTGGGAAGGAAACAAAACCATTGGGAATGAAACATAAAACAGCAGGAATGAAACACCAGGAATGAAACAAAGATGCCAGGAAGGAAACAAAAACCCAGGGAAGGAAACAAGAATGCAGGGGAGGAAATGGTTTCCATCAACTCCAAAGGGAAAAATCCAACAGAACCTGACTTGTGCCGGCCTGAATCCTGCCCCTTTCATGCCAGGGGTGTGCCAGCCCAAATCCTGCCAGCCCAAATCCTGCCCCTTTCAGCTCATGCCCAAGGGAAGGTTGGGAGGGCATGGGGGATGATGCCAGTCCAAATCCTGCCAGCCCAAATCCTGCCCTTTCCAGCTCCTGCCAGCCCAAATCTTGCCCCTTCCATCCTGGGGATGTGCCAGCCCAAATCCTGCCAGCCAGGGAGGTTTGGGAGGGTACCAGGAACGTGCCAGCCCAAATCCTGTTATTTCCACCTCCTGGCTAAGGGAGGGTTGGGAGGGCATGGGGAATGTGCCAGCCTAAATCCTGCCAGCCCAAATGCTGGTCCTTCCATCTCCTGCCAGCCATGGAGGATTGGGAGGGCACAGGGAACGTGCCAGCCCAAATCGTGCCCTTTCCATCCCAGGAATGTGTCAGCCCAAATCCTGCCAGCCAGAAAGGTTTGGGAGGGCACCAGGAACGTGCCAGCCCAAATCCTGCCCCCTCCAGCCCCTGCCAGCCAGGGAAGGTTGGGAGGGCATGGGGAATGTGCCAGCTCAAATCCTGCCCCTCCAGGCCCTGCCCATCCAGGGAGGGCACAAGGAATGGAACTGGGGATGTGCCAGCCCAAATCCTGCCAGCCAGGGAAGGTTGGGAGGGTACCAGGACCGTGCCAGCCCAAACCCTGCCCCTCCAGGCCCTGCCCATCCAGGCTGGGCACAGGGACCGAGCCTGGCACCGCTCTGACCCCACTGGAACCACACAAACCCCGAACTCTCGGCCTCATCCCCCACCCACCCTCACCCACCCCACACTGGGCCCGCCCGGTCTTGTTCTCCTTTAAAGTGCCCTATATTTATAGAATTTCTAAATAAATAGAATAAAGATATCAGGTCACCCGTGGCCGGGGGAGGGAGGAGGAGGAGGAGGAGGAGGTCACTCCGAGTAGCAGCCGTCCAGGCCGATGGCGCTGTGGCGTTCCTTGGAGTAGGGGCAGGAGGAGCCGTTCGGGAGGGCCCCGCACGCCGGCACCGGCACCGGGAGGGCCCCGCGGGCCGGCACCGGGAGGGCCCCGCAGGCCGGTACCGGGAGGGCCCCGCAGGCCGGCACCGGCACCGGGAGGGCCCCGCAGGCCGCCGCCGCCGCCGCCTTGGCCGCGATGCCGCAGTTCGTGAGGAGGCTGAGGCTGAAGGAGCCGAGCGCGTCCTTGGGCGGGAAAGGCTTCATGGTGGAGAGGATCAGTGCCAGGCAGTCGGCAACGTCCTTGTTGGGGGCGCACGCCAGGGCTGGGGTGTGACCTGAGGGACACAGGGAGCCGTGAGGGGTGAGCGGTGTGAGGGGGTGAGGGAGCTGTGAGGGGTGAGCGGTGTGAGGGTGAGGTGTGGGATTCTGGGGGTGTGGGGATGTGGGGTCATGGAATGGGGTGTAGGATTGAGGGATTGTGGGGGTGTGGGGTTCTGAAAGGTTTCATGGTGGAGAGGATCAGTGCCAGGCGGTCAGCAAGACGCACACTCACACCCTCACACTCACCCTCACACTAACACACACCCCCATACTCACACTCACACTCACACCAACACCCACTCACACTCACTCACACTCACACTCACCCTCACCTTCTTCATCCACAGCCAGCACAGTGGCCCCGCGGCTGAGCAGGGCCTGCACCACCGAGGCCAGGCCGTTCCGCGCCGCGATGTGCAGCGGCCTGGGGAGGGGGAAAGTGTTACAGCCCCTAAATACCACCCTAAAATCCACCCACAAAATCCCACCACAAAATCCCACCCCAAAACCCCACCACAAAACCCTACCACAAAATCCCACCCTGAAATCCCACCCCGAATCCCACAGAACACCCCGTGCCAACACCTTTGAGTAGGTTCAAGGGCAGGCTCACCTGTTCACACAATTCCCAGTTTTGCCCCACTCCCACATTCCCCAGTTCCCCCCATTCCCCTCATTCCCAGTTTTTCCCCCATTCCCCATTTTCCCCCATTCCCAGTTCCCCCATTCCCATTTCCCCTGCTCCCAGTTTCCCCAGTTCCCCGTTCCCAGTTCCCCCATTCCCAGCTGTGCAAACACTCACATCTGCAGAGCACTGTTACTTGCATTGATAAGGCCAAGGTCTTGGGTTTCCCCCAGGATCAACAAGGCACACTTTTCATGGCCCTGGGGACACACGGGGACATTCAGGGCAGGAGAACCAGCCCCTGAACTGTCCTCCTCCCCCAGGTCACCCTGGCACCTGCTGGCCCTCCACCTCCCCCTCCTCGGCCTGAACAGAGTGACCACGAGGCTCTGGGTGCCACCATGGGTTGGACAAAGTGACCACCATGGATTGGGAGAAACCACCATGGGCTGGACAAAGTGACCACCACGGGTTGGACAAAGTGACCACAAGGCTCTGGTTGCCCCCACGGCCCAGGAGGACACCAAGGTGTCCCAGAGGTGCCACCCAGGCCAGCCCCATGTCCCACCTTGCTGCAGGCCAGGTGAAGAGCTGTGTTCTTGTTGACATCCAGCACAGTAATATTTGCTTTTGCTTGGAACAGCAGGAACTCTGCAAGGAGGAGGAGGAGGAGGAGAACTGGTGAGGAAGAGGCAAAAAATGTCCCCAGGGCCAGCCAGGAGAGGGGACAGCTCTGGGAGGAGCAGCACCCTGATGCCTCAGGTTTTTATATATTTTTTTATATTTTATATATTTATTTTTCAGATTTTGTGCTGCTTTAGGCTGTAATTGTGAGATTCATGGTGTGGTGACTCAGGTTTTTATATATATTTTTTTAATATATTTTATATATTTATTTTTCAGATTTTGTGCTGCTTTAGGTTGTAATTGTGAGATTCATGGTGTGGTGACTCAGGTTTTTATACATATTTTTTTAATATATTTTATATATTTATTTTTCAGATTTTGTGCTGTTTTAGGCTGTAGTTGTGAGATTCATGGTATGGTAACTCAGGTTTTAGCTGCTGTGAGATTGTAACGTGGATAAAAAATATTAAACAGTTGGGTCTGAATGTGAAATAGCATAACACAGGTAAGAAATGATAAATATTTGAGTCTGAATGTGAAATATTGGAATATAGATAAATAATAAACAGCTGAGTGTCTATGTGAAATATCCTAACATGGATATAATAAACACCTGAGTCTGAACATGAAATATGGATATAATAAACACCTGAGTCTGAATGTGAAATATTGTAATATAGATATAATAAACACCTAAGTATGAATGTGAAATAGCCTAACATAGATAAATAATAAATACCTGAGTGTGAATGGGAACTATCCTAACATGAATATAATAAACACCTGAGTGTGAATATGAACTATCTAACATAGATAAATAATAAACACCTGAGTCTGAATGGGAAATATCCTAACACAGATTAGAAAGGATAAACACCTGAGTCTGAATATGAAATATCCTAACACAGATAAATAATAAACACTTGAGTATGAATGTGAACTACCTAACAAGGATATAATAAACACCTGAGTCTGAATGGGAACTATCTAACATAGATAAATAATAAACAGCTGAGTCTCAATGTGAAATATGGAACATGCACGAGAAATAATAAATATTTGAGTCTGAATGTGAAATATGTAACATATTGTATAAACACATGTAACACATGTAATAAACAGCTGAGTCTGAGCATGAACTCTCATCTCAAGAGCTTCACTCCCTGGCCAGAGGTAGAATCAGAATCCCAAACCCCTGAGTACCCCCCCAGTGCCGCTGTGTGCCCATTCTCCGATGCCACCCTCAGTACCCACCCAGTGCCACCCTCGGTACCCACCCAGTGCCGCCGTGTGCCCATTCTGTACCCACCCAGTGCCGCCATCGTAACTCACCCAGTGCCACCCTCAGCACCTACCCAGTGCCGCCGTGTGCCCGTTCTCCGATGCCACCATCAGGGGGGTCCTGCCCATTTTGTCGGCCGAGTCCACCTGGGCCTGGTGGCGCAGCAGCAGCTGTAAACCACGGACGTTGTCTGCGAAGGCAGCAGCGTGAAGGGGGGTCCTGGGGGGCAAAATCCATCAAAATCCACCAACATCCATCAAAATCCACCAAAATCCATCAAAATCCATCAAAATCCACCAAAATCCATTAAAATCCACCAAAATCCACTCAGGGCCAGGGCAGGAGAAAGGGGGGGGATGCTTAAAGAGTCAGTTTTTATACTTCCACAATATTTTTTTTTTTAGTTCATATTTTCATGCTTTTAATAAATACACAATCCTTATTATAATAATTAAGTGAATTATTGATAATTAAAATTACTAAAATAAATTTAAAATATTAATAAATTAATATTAATAAAGTAAATGTAATACATTAAAATTACTAATAAACTAATAATACATAATTAAAATACTTTTAATAAATACCCAATCCTTATTATAATAATTAAGTGAATTATTAATAATTAAAATTACTAAAATAAATTAAAAACATTAATGCATTAATATTAATAAAGTAAATGTAATACATTAAAATTACTAATAAATTAATTATAAATAATTAAAATGCTTTTAATGAATACACAATCCTTATTATAATAATTAAATAATTAAGTGAAATATTATTAGTAAATATTAATAAAATAAATTAAAAATATACGTTAATATCAATAAAGCAAATTTGATAAATTAAAATATTAATAAATTATTAAATTAATAATTAAAACACACCAATTAATGCTCACCTTCCTTTGGCATCTCTGCTATTAACAATCTTGGCACCCAATGCTTCCACCAGCATTTCAGCAGTGCCGTCCTGGTTGTTAATTCTGAGAACAGGAGCAGAAGGGAGGTCAGGGAAGGGTTGGGCACAACAGCCCCAGGACTGCAAATATTTGGGGTGAAACTCCCCTTTTTTGGGTCTCCAAGGCCCAGAATTGTTGGAATTATTTTTAGGTAAAATTCCCTTTTCAGGGGCTCCAAGGTCTGAGGATATTTGGGGTGAAATTCTCCTTTTGGGGGCTCCAAGGTCGGGAATTATTAGAATTATTTTTGGGCTAAAATTCCCCTTTCAGTCCATCCCAGAGGTTCAAAGGCCTGGAGCTATTTGGGGTAAAATTCCCCTTTTGGGAGCTCCATGGTCTGGAATTGTTGGAATTATTTTTGGAGTAAAATTCCCCTTTCCGCCCATCCCAGGCCTGGAATTATTATGGGGTAAAATTCCCTTTTCAGCCCATCCCAGGGGCTCCAAACCCCAGAATTATTTTGGGGTAAAATTCCCTTTTCAGCCCATCCCAGGGGTTCCAAACCCCAGAATTATTTTGGGCTAAAATTCCCCTTTTGGGGTCTCCAAGGCCTGGAATTGTTGGAATTACTTTGGGGGGAAATTCCCCTTTTGGGGGCTCCCAGGCCTGGAGATATTGGAATTATTTTGGGTTAAAATTCCCCTTTTGGGGTCTCCAAGGCCTGGAATCATTTGAATTATTTTGGGGTAAAATTCCCTTTTCCGCCCATCCCAGAGGTTCCAAACCCCAGAATTATTTTTGGGGTAAAATTCCCTTTTCAGCCCATCCCAGGGGCTCCAAGGCCTGGAATTATTAAATTTTTTTGGGGGGTAAAATTCCCTTTTCATCCCATCCCAGGGGCTCCAAACCCCAGAATTATTTTGGGGTAAAATTCCCCTTTCACCCCACTTCAGGGACTCCAAAGCCCAGAATTATTTTGGGGTTAAATTTCCCTTTCACCCCAACCCAGGTGCTTCAAGGTTTGGAATTACTGGAATTATTTTGGGGTAAAATTCCCCTTTCAGCCCATCCCATAAGTTCCAAGGCCTGGAATTATTAGAATTATTTTTGGGGTAAAATTCCCCTTTAGCCCATCCCAGGCACGGAATAATTGGAATTATTTTGGGGTAAAATTCCCTTTTCAGCCCATCCTGGGGCTCCAAACCCCAGAATTATTTTTGGGGTAAAATTCCCTTTCCAGCCCATCCTGGGGCTCCAAACCCCAGAATTTTTTTGGGGTGTCACTTACACTGCACAGTGCAATGGAGTAAAGGGGTTTCCTTCTAGGTATGCAAACGGGTTGTGTTCAAGTAACAATTCAAGACAATCTTCGTGCCCTGAGGAGAACAGGAACAGCAGCTGGAGCAGCTTTTCCCTAAAACCCAAAAATCCCAAAATCCTGGAAAATCCCCCCCAGATCATCCAATCCAAGCTGGGAGTGACCCCCAGCCCTGAGTGCCACGTCCAGTCCTTCTCTGGTCACCTCAGGGATGGGGACACCAAACCTCCCTGGGCAGCTCCAAAGCCTGACCGCCTTTTATTCCTCCTGATGTCCACCCTGAACTTCTCCTGGAGGAATTTGGGGCCATTTCCTCTTGTCCTGGTGTTCCCTGGGAGCAGATTTTGATCCCACCTGGCTCTGCTCTCCCATCAGGGAGTTTTGGGGTGAAAATTCCCCTCTGAACCTCCTGTTCTCCAGGCACCTCCGAAGCCTGACCACATTTTATTCCTCCTGATTTCCATCCTGAACTTCTCCTGAAGGAATTTGGGGCTGTTCCTTCTTGGCCTGGTGTTCATGGGAGGAGATCCTGACCCTGTTGTCCCATCAGGGAGTTTTGGGGTGGAAATTCCCCTCTGAGCCTCCTTCCCTCCAGGCAGTTCCAAAGCCTGACCACCTTTTATTCCTCCTGATGTCCACCCTGAATCTCTCCTGGCACAGCTCGGGGCCATTTCAAGGTTTGGGGAATGCAAGAAAAGGAAAACTGAGGCAAAGATGAGAGGTTGAATTTTGGGTTTGGGGTCTCACCACTGTAGGAGGCCCAGTGCACGGGCGAGTAGCCGCTGTAGTCCACCATGGACCCAATCCAAACCAAAAAAATCCCTAAAAAAAACCCCCAAAAACCCAAGAAAAAAATCCAGAAAAAAACCCTAAAGAACAGGAGGGTCATTTGAATTTTGGAGTAGATCAGGGTCTCACCACTGTAGGAGGCCCACTGCATGGGCGAGTAGCTGTGGCAGCCCACGGACCCAAAAAAACCCCCAAAAAACCCATAAAATCCAGAAAAAAACCTAGAAAAAACCCAAAAAGAGAGGAGGTCCAGCTGGATTTTGGAGCAGAGCAGGCTCTCACCACTGTAGGAGGCCCAGTGCATGGGCGAGTAGCCGCTGTAGTCCATGGACCCAAAAAAACCCCCAAAAAACCCATAAAATCCCAAAAAAACCCTAGAAAAACTCCAAAAAAACCCCAAAAAGTGAGAAGAACTATTTGGGTTTTGCAGTAGATCAGGCTCTCACCACTGTAGGAGGCCCAGCGCATGGGTGAGTAGCCGCTGTAGTCCACCACAGACCCAAAAAACCCCGAAAAACCCCCAAAAAACCCAGAAAAAATCCAGAAAAAAACCCCCGAAATCCCAAAAAAACCCCAAAAAAACCCCAAAAGAGGGGAGAACCAGCTGGATTTTGGAGCAGAGCAGGGTCTCACCACTGTAGGAGGCCCAGTGCATGGGCGAGTAGCCGCTGTAGTCCACCACGGCGTCCAGCGGGTCGGTGGAGAGCGCCGCGCGCAGCAGCGTCCGCAGCACCTCCAGGTGCCCGCAGGCCGAGGCGAAGTGGATCGGGGTGCGGCCCTTGAAGTCCCGGCACAGGACGAAGGCATCGTGGTCCAGCAGGGCGGCCAGGCAGTCCTCACAGCCAGTCACAGCCTGGGGGCACACAGACAGCCCTCTTTAGTATGGTTGTTTTTTTAAATTTATTATAGAAATATCTATATCTAATCTATATCTATATCTAATCTACATCTATATCTATATCAATATCTAGATCTAATCTATGTATCTAATCTATATCTATATATATCTAATCTATATCTATATCTACATCTACATCTACATCTATATCTATATCTATATCTATATCTATATCTATATCTATATCTATATCCATATCTATATCTATATCATCTATCTATATCTGTATCTAATCTATCTATATCTATATCTATGTCTATATCTAATCTATATCTAACTATATCTATATCTAATCCATATCTATATCTAATCTATATCTATCCATATCTATATCTACATCTATATCTATATCTAATCTATATCTTTATCTATCTATATCTATATCTATATCTATATCTAATCTATATCTAATCTATATCTATATCTATATCTAATCTATATCTATATCTGTATCTATATCTATATCTATATCTATATCTATATCTAATCTATATCTATATCTAATCTATATCTATATCAATACATATCTATATCTATACCTACACCTATACCTATATCTATACCTATACCTACATATCTATCAATACCTATCAATATCTCTATCTATCTATCTATCTATCTATCTATCTATCTATCTATCTATCTATCTATCTCTCTATCTCTCTATCTCTCTATCTATCTCTCTGTCTCTAGCAGGAGCCCCCTGGCCCCCCGCTCACCCCCCGGTGCAGCGCGGTCCGGCCCCTCTTGTCGGCGGCGTCGGCCGTGGAGCCCTTGTCCAGCAGGAGATGGACACAGTCCACGTGGCCGTTCATGATGGCCAGCATCAGAGGGGTCCTGGAAGGGAAAAGGCGGAGAATTCATGGAGAGCATCAAGAGCTTGGAGGGGTTTGGGATGGAGAATTCATGGAGAGCACCAAAAACCTGGAGGGGATGGGGTGGAGAATTCATGGAGAGCACCAAGGACATGGAGGGGATGGGGTGGAGAATTCATGGAGAGCACCAAGGACCTGGAGGGGTTGGGATGGAGAATTCATGGAGAGTAGCAAGAGCTTGGAAGGGTTAGGATGGAGAATTCATGGAGACCACCAAGAGTCTGGAGGGGTTGGGATGGAGAATTCATGGAGACCACCAAGAACATGGAGAAGAAAGGGATGGAGGATTCATGGAGACCACCAAGAACCTGGAGGGTTTGGGATGGAGAATTCATGGAACTGACAAAGAGCCTGGAAGGTTGGGATGGTGGAGATGGAGAATTCATGGAGACCACCAAGGACCTGGAGGGGTTGGGATGGAGAATTAATGGAACCCACCAAGAACATAGAGGGGAAAGGGATGGAGAATTCATGGGAGAGCACCAAGGACATGGAGGGGAAAGGGTTGGAGGATTCATGGAGAGCACCAGAACCTGGAGGGGAAAGGGGTGGAGAATTCATAGAACCCACCAAGAACATATAGGGTTGGGATGGTGGGGATGGAGAATTTATAGAGCCCACCAAGAGCCTGGAGGGGTTGGAGTGGAGAATTCATGAAGACCACCAAGAGTCTGGAGGGGTTGGGACAATTGGGAATGGTGGTGAGGGACACAGAAATGGAGGTGAAGGACAATCAGGATTGGTGCTGAGGGACACTTCGGATGGTGGTGGCACCTCTGGGATAAGATATTTAAGCAGCAAAAAATGGAAGGTTCTTGTGCAGAGGACGTGGGATGGACTGAGCACAGCCCCCATTCCTCAGGGAGGAGCAGAAGAGCTGGGAAGGGTCAGGAGAAGCTCCTTTGGAACCATTTCCCTTCTCATGATCCCGCCATGATTTCATCACCAATAAACCAAATTAACTCAACAAATATCCCAAATTCCACCCCGTTTTGGCCACGCTGGAGTTGTTAAGGGATCTCTCCTGGTCCTTATCTCAAGCTGGGACCTTCCAGCAGGTGTCCCTCCCTGTCCCAGGTGGCCCTGGTGGAACTCACTGGCCGTGGATGTCCATGACGTCGGTGATGTCCGCCCGCTCACCGCTGTCGATCAGGAGGTGCAGGGAATCCGTGTTCCCGTTGGCAGCTGGGCACAGGAACGGGAAATGGAGGAGGAAATGAGGGAGGAGGAAAATGGGAGGAGGAAAAAGGGAGGAGGAAAAATGGGAGGAGGAAAAAGGGAGGAGAAAATGGGAGGAGAAAAAGGGAGGAGGAAAAATGGGAGGAGGAAAAAGGGAGGAGGAAAAATGGGACAAGGTAAAGAGGGATGAGAAAAAAAGGGATGAGGAAATGAGAGACAAGGAAAAGAGGGATAAAGAAAAGGGATGAAAAAAACAAGGATGAGGAAAAGAGGGATAAGGAAAAGGGAGGAGAAAATGGGAGGAGGAAATAGGAAGAGGAAAATGGAGGAGAAAAAATGGGAGGAGAAAATGGGAGGAGGAAAATGGGATGAGGAAAAGGGAGGAGGAATGGGAGGAGGAAAATGGGAGGAGGAAAAATGGGAGGTGGAAAATGGGAGGTGGAAAAGGAAGGAGGAAAAATGGGAGGAGGAAAATGTGAGGAGATAATGGGAGGAGGAAAATGGGATGAGGGAAAGGGGGACGAGGAAAATGGGAGGAGGAAAATGGAGGAAGAAAAGGGAGGAGGAAAACCAGATGAGGAAAAAGGAGGAGGAAAAGGGAGGAGGAAAAGAGGGAGGAGGAAATGAGGGACGAGGCAAAGAGAGGTGAGAAAACCCCAAAAACCCCCAACCCCTCCAGAAGAAACCCATCCCCTGGGGTTTTTGGGTTCTGCTGAGCCCTGTCCCCATCCCTTCCAGGACCCAGAACCCCTCAGGAACCCTCCCAGAACCCTTCCAGAACCATTCCAGGACGCTCCCAAGACACTTTGGAAATGCTTTCAGGATCTGTAGGAGCCCAGAACCCCTCAGGAACCCTGCCAGGACACCCCAAGAACCCTCCCAGGACCCAGAACACCCCGAGAACCCTCCCAGAACATTCCAGAACCCTCCCAGGACCTTTCCAAGTCACTTTGGGAACCCTTCCAAGACCTGCAGAAGCCCAGAACCCCTGAGGAACCCTCCCAGAACCTTCCCAGAACACCCCAAGAATCCTCCCAGAACCCTCCCAGGACCTTTCCAAGTCACTTTTGGAACCCTTCCAAGACCTGCAGGAGCCCAGAGCCCCCGAGGAACCTTCCCAGAACATCCCGAGAATCCTCCCAGAACCCTCCCGAGTCACTCTGGGAACGCTTCCAAGACCTGCAGGAGCCCAGAACCCACGAGGAACCCTGCCAGGTGCCACCTGCAGCGTGGAGAGGTGTCCACTTCCTCTTCCTCTCCTTGACCAGGGCGGAGGCGCCGTGGCTGGTGAGCACCTGCACGCACTCGCTGGCGCCGCGCTCCGTGGCCAGGTAGAGCGCGGTGCGGCCCTTGTGGTCCCGCACGTCCAGGTTCACCAGCGTCTCAGCCAGAGCCTTGAGGGCTTCACAGTGACCATTGTAGGCCTGGGGACAGGGGACACGCAGGTGGCAGGTGGGACACGCAGGTGGCAGGTGGAAGTGTCCCTCAGGTAGCTGGAGTGTTCCTCAGGTACTCAAAATGTCCCTCAGGTTCCTCCAGACAACCAAAGGGTCCTTCAGGTACCCAAAGTGTCACCAAGGTACCCAAAGTGTCACCGAGGTACCCAAAGTGTCCCTCAGGTATTCAAAATGTCCTTCAGGTATTCAAAGTGTCCTTCAGGTACCCAAAGTGTCACCGAGGTACCCAAAGTGTCCTTTAGGTAACCAGAAATGTCCTTCACGTACCCAAAGTGTCCCTCAGGTACCCAAAGTGTCCCTCAGGTATTCAAAGTGTCCCTCAGGTACCCAAAGTGTCACCAAGGTACCCAAAGTGTCGTTCAGGTAACCAGAAATGTCCCCCAGGTACTCAGAGTGTCCCTCAGGTAGCTGGAGTGTTCCTTGGGTAGTCAAAGTGTCACCCAGCGACCCAAAGTGTCCTTCAGGTACCCAAAGTGTCCTTCAGCTAATCAAAGTGTCCCCCAGCTACCCAAAGTGTCCCCCAGGTACCCAAAGTGTCCCTCAGGCAGCCAAAGTGTCTCTCAGGTAACCAGAAATGTCCTCCAGGTACTCAGAGTGTTACACAGGCACCCAAAGTGTCCTCCAGGCAACCAAAAATGTCCCCCAGGTACCCAAAGTGTCCCTCAGACACCAGGAGCTGTCTCCCAGAAGTGTCCCTCACACACCTGAAGTGTCCCTCCAGGCACCCAGAAATGTCCCTCCCAGAAATGTCTCCCCCAGAACCCTTCCAGGACCTGCAGGAGCCCAGAACATTCTGGAAACCCTTCCAGGACCCCCCCAGAACATCCTGGAAAACCTTCCAGGACCCATCAGGAGCTTAGGACACCTTGAGAACCCTTCCAGGACCCTTCCAGGACACTCCAGAACCCTTCCAGGACACCACCAGAACCCTCCCAGGACCCTCAGCAATGCTTCCAGGACCCATCAGGAGCCCAGGACACCCTGAAAACCCTTCCAGGACCCTCCCAAGCCACCCCAGAACCCTTCCAGGACCTGCAGGAGCCCAGAACTCCTCAGGAACCCTTCCAGGACCCTCCCAAGCCACCCCAGAACCCTTCCAGGACCTGCAGGAGCCCAGAACCCCTGAGGAACCCTTCCAGGACCCGCAGGCACTCACAGCTAAGTGCAAAGGGCTGACTGGAACGGTGCTTTCCACATCCTCCAGGCAGTTAAAGGACATTTCCAGGAGCTGCAAGGACAAAACCCCAAGTCCAGAACTGACCCCGGAGCTCCCCAAATCCACCCCGAGCTGCAGAAGGGCAAAAACCCCAAAAACCCCAAAAACTTCCACCCCAAAACCCCGAAAACTCCAAAAAAATCTGACCCCAAAACCCCAAAAACTTAAAAAAACCTGACCCCAAAACCCCAAAAACTTAAAAAAACCTGACCCCAAAACTCCAAAACTCCTGACCCCAAAACCACAAAAATTCCAAAAATCCTGACCCCAAAACCACAAAAATTCCAAAAATCCCAACTCCAAAGCCCCAAAGACTCCAAAAATCCCAACCCAAAACACCAAAAACTCTGACCCCAAAACTCCGACCTCAAAACCCCAAAAACTCCAAAAATCCTGACCCCAAAAACTCCAAAAATCCCAATCCCATAACCCCAAAAACTCCAACCCCAAACCCCCCAAAATTGGGGATGGGCTATTCCAAAAAATCCCATTTTTCCTGACTCGAATTGCCATCTTTTCTCTCATTTTTGAGTTTTCCAGCTCCAATTTTCTGTCCAGCTCAGATTTTCCCTCTTTCCTGTTTGGGATTTTTTCTCCTTCCCACTTGGGATTTTCCCCCTTTCCTGGGGGTGTTTTCCCCCTTTCCCCAGGGAGATTTTCCCTCCTTTCCTGGATGATTTTCCCCTTTCCTGGGGGTGATTTCCCCTTATTTTATTCATTATTTTCCCCCATTCCTGGTTAATTTTCCCCCATTCCTGGGGGTGTTTTTCCCTATTCCTGGGGATATTTTCCCCCATTCCTGGGGGTGATTTCCCCCATTTCCTGAATTGTTTTCCCTCATTTCCTGGCTGATTTTCCCCCATTTTCTGGGGGTGGTTTCCCCCATTCCTGGTGGTGATTTCCCCCTTTCCTGGGGGTGTTTTTCCCCCTTTTTGGGAACGATTTCCCTCTCTTTTCCTCGATGATTTTCTCCTATTTCCTGGATGATTTTCCCCCTTTCCCAGGGAGATTTTCCCCCATTTCCTGAATTATTTTCCCTCATTTCCTGGGGGTGTTTTCCCCCCATTTCTGGGGGTGTTTTCCCCCATTCCTGGATGATTTCCCCTCATTTCCTGGATGATTTCCCCCTTTCCCAAGAAAATTTTCCCCCTTCCCTAAGGGTGTTTTTCCCTATTTCTGGTGGTGTTTTCCTTCTTTCCTGGGGGTGATTTCCCCCTTTCCTGGAGGTGTTTTCCCCCATTTCCTGGCTGATTTCCCCCCATTTCTGGGGGTGTTTTCCCCCTTTCTTGGGAGCAATTTTCCCCCATTCCTGGAGGTGTTTTCCCCCATTTCTGGTGGTGTTTTCCCCCATTCCTGGGGCTGTTTTCCCCTATTTCCTAGGTGTCTTTTCCCCATTCCTGGGGGTGTTTTCCCCCTTTCCTGGGGGTGGTTTCCCCCATTCTTGGAGGTGTTTTCCTTCTTTCCTCATTTCCTGGCTGATTTTCCCCCATTTCTGGTGGTGTTTTCCCCCATTTCCTGGGGCTGTTTTCCCCCTATTTCCTAGGTGTCTTTTCCCCATTCCTGGGGGTGTTTTCCCCCATTTTCTGAGGGTGGTTTCCCCCATTCCTGGAGGTGTTTTCCCCCATTTTTGGGGCTGATTTCCCCTCTCCTGCAGCCCTCACCAGCTCGAGGTTCTGCCGGTTGCCGTAGGCGGCCGCGTAGTGGACGGCGGTGTAGCCCTGCTTGTCCCGCAGGGAGGGGTCAGCACCGTTGTCCAGCAGGAATTCCAGACAGCTAAAATCGGGAAAAAAAAGCCAAAAAAATTTTTTAAAAAGAGTGAAAAATCTGTAGGGAAAACCTCAAAATCTCACAGTGGGTGTTGGGAGTGAGGGGGGTGGGTTTGGGCTGGAATAGGAGCAAGGGGTTCCTCTCCTGAGGGTCTGCAGAGAGGAATTCTCAGCAAAATCCCAGAAAATTCCCAGCAAAATCCCAGTAAAATTCCCAGAAAAATCTCAGCAAAAATTGCTATCAAATTCCCAGCAATATTCCCAGTAAAATCCCAGGGAATTTTAGCATATTCCCAGAAAATTCCCATTAAATGTCCAGTAAATTCACAGTTAATTCCCATTAAATTCCCATCAAATTCCCATCAAATTCCCAGTAAAATCCCAGTAAAAAATTCCCAGTAAAAAATTCCCAGTAAAATTCCCATTAAATTCCCAGTACAAAATTCCCAGTAAAATTCCTATTAAATTCCCAGCAAATTCACTTTAAATTCCCAGTAAATTCCCAGCAAAATTCCCAGCAAATTCCTAGTATGTTCCCAGCAAATTTCAGTAAAATCCCAGCTAATTCCCAGTAAATTCCCAGTAAAATCACAGTAAATTCCCAGCAAAATTGCTACCAAATTCCCAGCAACATTCCCATCAAATCCCCAGCAATATTCCCAGTAAAATCCCAGTAAATTCCCAGCAGATTCCCAATTCATTCTCAGTAAATTTTCTGCAAAATTCCCAATCCATTCCCAGTTAATTCCCATGGAATTCCCAGTTAAACCCCAGTTCATTCCCAGTTAAATCCCAATCCATTCCCAGTTAAATCCCAATCCATTCCCAATCCATTTCCAGTTAACCCCAGTCCATTCCCAGTTGAATACCAGTTCAATCCCAGTTAATTCCCAGTCCATCCCAGTTCAATCCCAGTCCACTCCAGCCCATCCCAGTCCATTCCCAATCTGTTCCCAGTCTATCCCAGTCCATTCCCAGTCCATCCCAGTCCATCCCAGTTAATCCCAGTCCGTTCCCAGTCCATCCCAGTCAATCCCAGTTCAATCCCAGTCCATCCCAGCCCATCCCAGTTCAATCCCAGTCCATTCCCAGTCCATCCCAGTCCGTTCCCAGTCCCTCCCAGTCTGTTCCCAATCTGTTCCCAGTCCCTCCCAGTCCATCCCAGTCCGTTCCCAGTCCCTCCCAGTCCATTCCCAATCTGTTCACAGTTCAATCCCAGTCCATCCCAGTCAATCCCAGTCTGTTCCCAGTCCATCCCAGTTCAATCCCAGTCCATCCCAGTCCGTTCCCAGTCCACCCCAGTCCCTCCCAGTCCATCCCAGTTCAATCCCAGTCAATCCCAGTCCATCCCAGTCCATCCCAGTTCAATCCCAGTCCATCCCAGTCCATCCCAGTCCATCCCAGTTCAATCCCAGTCCATCCCAGTCCCTCCCAGTCCATCCCAGTTCAATCCCAGTCCATCCCAGCACTCACAAGAACGCCTCCTTCAGCCTCGACTCCTTCAGGGGCTCCTCCTCGCTGGGTCCTGAGTGAGCCTCGGCTCTGCAGCGGCACCGGGGACACCGCGGTGACAACGGTGACAGGGGACAATGACAGTGCCCATGGGGACACCGCTGTGCCACCCTCAGTGCCACCAGTGCCACCGTGGGTCAGTGACAGTGACCATGGGGACACCCCCAGTGCCACCAGGGCCACCATGCATCAGTGACAATGATCGTGGTGTCACCACCAGTGCCACTGTGGGTCAGTGACAGTGACCATGGGGACACCCCCAGTGCCACCAGTGCCACCGTGGGTTGGTGGCAGCGCCCACTGTGCCACCCTTAGGGCAACCTCAGGTCGGTGACAGTGCCCAGGGTGCCACCCCTGTGTCACCCCCAGTGCCATTCGTGCCATGTCAGGCTGGTGACAACACCCATAGTGCCACTCCCAGTGCCACCTCAGGCTGGTGACAATGCCCCTGGTGCCATGTCAGGCTGGTGACAACACCCATACTGCCACTCCCAGTGCCACCTCAGGCTGGTGCCAGTGCCCCCAAGTGCCACCTGATGTTGGTGCCAGTGCCCCTGGTGACCCAGGGTGCCCTCCCAGTGCCATTAGTGCCACCTGGGGCTGGTGACAATGCCCACAGTGCCCCCAGGGTGCCCTCCAGGTGCGCCCAGTGCCACCTGGGATTGGTGCCAGTGCCACCTGGGGCTGGTGACAGCGCCCTGGTGCCACCTCAGGCTGGTGACAATGCCCCCCAGGTGCCACCTCAGGCTGGTGCCAGTGCCCCCAGTGCCACCTGAGGCTGGTGACAATGCCCCCCAGGTGCCACCTGGGATTGGTGTCAGTGCCCCCAGTGCCACCTCAGGCTGGTGACAGTGCCTTGGTGCCACCCGAGGCTGGTGACAATGCCCCCCAGTGCCACCTCAGGCTGGTGCCAGTGCCCTGGTGCCCCCTGGCGCCGGTGGCAGTGCCCCCCGGGTGCCCTCACCTGCGGTAGGTGTCGGAGGCGGCCGCGTAGTGCAGGGCCGTGCAGCCTTTGCCGTCGGCCTCGTTGACGGCGGCCCCGGCTGTCACCAGCGTCACCGTGCACTGGTAGCTGCCGTTGGCCGCCGCGTAGTGCAGGGGGGTCCTGGGGACACGGCAGGGGACAAAGGGCTCAGGAAGCCACCCGGAGCTCTGGGGACCTGCCAGGACCTGCAGGAGCCCAGGATACCCCCAGGACCCTGCCAGGACCTGCAGGAGCCCAGGATACCCCCAGAACCCTGCCAGGACCTGCAGGAGCCCAGGATGCCCCCAGGACCCTGCCAGGACCCAGCAGGAGCCCAGGATACCCCCAGAACCCTGCCAGGACCCAGCAGGAGCTCAGAACATTCTGGAAACCCTGCCAGGACCCAGAACGCCTCAGGAACCCTTCCAGGACCCTCCCAGGATACCATGAGGATCTTCCAGGACCTGCAGGAGCCCAGGATACCCCCAGGACCCTGCCAGGACCCTCCCAGCACACCCCCAGAACCCTGCCCAGAACACCCTGGAAACCCTTCCAGGACCCAGCAGGAGCTCAGAACATTCTGGAAACCCTTCCAGGACCCTCCCAGGACACCTCAAGAACCCTTCCAGAACCTGCAGGAGCCCAGAACACCTCCAGAACCCTGCCAGGACCCTCGAGGACACTTTGGGACCCTGCCAGGACCTTCCCAGGACACTTTGGGACCCTTCCAGGACCTGCACCCAGGGGTGTCCCAGGCAGGAGCATTGGTGGCCCTCAGAAACCCAGAAATGTCCCCAACCCTGATCTGGCATCTGGGGACACTGAGATGTCCCCACCCAGGTGGCCCCAATTTGGGATTTGGGGACATTGAGATGTCCTTGCCCAAGTGTCCCCAGGTGTCCGCAGGTGGCCCCAATTTGGGATTTGGGGACACCAGGAAGTCCCAGACCAGGTGACCCCAGCTCTGGGATTTGGGGACACCGGGATGTCCCTGCCCAGGTGGCCCTGATTTGAGATTTGGGGACATTGGGATGTCCCTGCCCAGGTGTCCCCAAGTGTCCCCAGGTGCCCCCAGGTGTCCCCAGGTGTCCCCGCTCACCTCCCGAACTTGTCCCTCCTCCGCAGGTCGGCGCCGCTGCTCAGCAGCAGGTTCAGACATTCAACGTTCCTGCAGGGGACAGGGACACGGGAGTGTCACCAGGCCACCCCAGAGTGTCACCAGGCCACCCAGAAATGTCCCCATGCCACCCAAAATGTCCCTCAGGTAATCAGAAATGTCCCCATGTCACCCAAAGTGTCACCAGGCCACCCCAAGTGTCACCAGGCCACCCCAAGTGTCACCATGCCACCCAAACTGCCCTTCAGGGACCCAGAAATGTCCCCATGACAACCAGAGTGTCCCCAGGTCACCCGAAGTGTCCCCCAGGCCACCCAGAAATGTCCCTCCCAGAAGTGTCACCCCCAGAACCCGTCCAGCTCCCCACCCCTGCTCTGAGCAGCTCCGTGCCCTCGCTCACAGCACTGTCCCCATGTCCCCAGGTGTCCCCAGGTGTCTCCAGGTTGTCCCCAAAAGTCCCCATGTCCCCCCAGGCGTCCTCAAATGTCCCCAGGTGTCTCCAGGTTGTCCCCAGAAGTCCCCATGGCCCCTCAGGTGTCCCCAAATGTCCCCAGGTGTTCCCACCCTCTGGAAGCAGCAGCGTCCTGCCCAGGTTGTTGGGGGTGTCCCCATGTCCCCAGGTTGTCCCCAGGCTGTTCCAGGGCTATCCCCAGGTTATCCCCATGTCCCCAAGTGTCCCCACGTGCCCCCAGGTGTCCCCAAATGTCCCCAGGTGTCCCCAAATGTCCCCAGGTGTCCCCACCCTCCGGAAGCAGCAGCGTGCAGACAGCTCCTGCCCAGGTTGTCAGGGGTGTCCATATGTCCCCATATCCCCATGTCCCCAGGATGTCCCCAGTCTATCCCAAGGCTGTCCCCAAGTGTCCCCAGGTGTCCCCAGGTGTCCCACCCTCCGGAAGCAGCAGCGTGCAGACAGCTCCTGCCCAGGTTGTCCCCAAATGTCCCCACATCCCCATTTCCCCATGTCCCTAGGCTGTTCCAGGGCTGTCCCCAGCCTATCCCCAGGTTATCCCCATGTCCCCAAGTGTCCCCAGGTGCCCCCAGGTGTCCCCAGGTGTCCCACCCTCCGGAAGCAGCAGCGTGCAGACAGGTCCTGCCCAGGTTGTCGGGGGTGTTGATGTCGAAGCCGGCGCTCAGCACGTGCTCGTTGCTCAGCGAGGACACGATGCTGTACAACTGACCTGGGGGTGTCCCCAAGGGTCACCTGGCCGTCCCCGAGGGCCACCCGGGCGGGGCTGGCACGGGGACAGGGCGGGGAGGGGTCACCTGAGGAAAGCAGCTTGCGACAACAGTCGGAGAAGCCGAAGAGAACGGCCAAGTGCAGGGGGAACATGTCGTGGATGCCGCGCCTGCGGGGACGGTTTGGGGTCAAAAATGGGAATTTTGGGGTTGGAAAGCTCCCCGAGGTGCTGCCAGCAGGAAATGGATCCTGTGGGAAGGGGTTTGGGCACTTCTTTGGGGTCTCTGGCTCTTTTGTCCTAGTGAGATCCCACCAGGGCTGGGTCCGAGGGATTTTCCACTCTCATTCCACAATCCCACAGCTGCAACCCTGGAAACCCTTCCAGGACCCAGCAGGAGCCCAGAACATTCTGGAAACCCTTCCAGGACCCTCCCAGGACACTTTAGGAACCCTTCCAGGACCCAGAACATTCTGGAAACCCTTCCAGGACTCTCCTAGGACCCTTTAGGAACCCTTCCAGGACCCAGCAGGAGCCCAGAACATTCTGGAAACCCTTCCAGGACCCTCCCAGAACATTCTGGAAACCCTTCCAGGACCCTCCCAGAACACCCCAGAACTCTTCCAGGACCCAGAACATTCTGGAAACCCTTCCAGGACTCTGCCAGAACATTCTGGAAACCTTTCCAGGACACTTTGGGAACCCTTCCAGGAGCTTAGAACGTTCTGGAAACCCTTCCAGGACCCTCCCAGAACACCCCAGAACTCTTCCAGGACCCAGCAGGACCCAGAACATTCTGAAAACCCTTCCAGGACTCTCCCAGAACATTCCGGAAACCTTTCCAGGACACTTTGGGAACCCTTCCAGGAGCTTAGAACATTCTGGAAACCCTTCCAGGACCCACCCAGAACATTCTGGAAACCCTTCCAACTTCTGGAAACCCTCCCGGGACCCACCCAGAACATTCTGGAAACCCTTCCAGGACCCACCCAGAACATTCTAGAAACCCTTCCAGGACCCAGAACATTCTGTCAACCCTTCCAGCACCCAGCAGGAGCCCAGCACACCCTGGAAACCCTCCCGGGACCCTCCCAGAAGGTTCTGGAAGGGGCAGCCCGGGCTCACCTGGCAGTGTCAGCACCATTGGTCATTAACGTACTAATTAGCAGCTCGTGGCCGTATCTAGCAGCGACGTGCAGGGGGGTGTTGCCGTACTTGTCAGCGCAGTCGATCTCACTGCCTGCGGGGGAGAGGCTCTGCTGTGTTCCAGAACATTCCGGGATCCCAAATCCCGGAATTCCAGCTGGGAATTCCCACCCCAGGGACACATCCGGGCTCCCAAATCCCAGAATTCCCACCCCAGGGACAAATCCGGGCTCAAAAATCCCAGAATTTCCAAACCAGGGACACCCATGGGCTCCAAAATCCCAGAATTCCCATCCCAGATCCAAAATCCTAGAATTTCCAAACCAGGGACGGATCCGGGCTCTTAAATCCCGGAATTCCCACCCCAGATCCAAAAATCCCTGAATTTCCATCCCAGGGATGGATCCAGGCTCCAAAATCCCAAAATTTCCAAACCAGGGACACCTTCAGATTCAAAATCCCCAAATTCTCATCCCAGGGATGGCCCCAGATCCAAAATCCTGGAATCCTGGAGAACGTTAACAGGAAAAATTGGGGAAAATGTTGGAATATTGAAAGAACTGATGGGAATTTTGGGGAAAATTTTGGAATATTGGAGGATCTGATGGGAATATTGAGGATCTGGCAGGAATTTTGGGCCAAATATTGGAATATTGGAGGATCTGATGGGAATATTGAGAAAATACTGGAATATTGAAAGATTTGATGGGAAAATTTGGGAAAATATTGGAATATTGAAGGATCGGATGGGAATATTGGAGGATTTGAGAGGAATATTGGAAAAATACTGGAATATTGGAAAGATCTGATGGGAATATTTGGGAAAATATTGGAATATTGGAAGATCTCACAGGAATATTGGGAAAAAACCGGGAATACTGGAGGATCTGACGGGAATATTTGGAAAAATATTGGAATATTGAAAGATTTGATGGGAATATTTGGGATAAATATTGGAATCTTGAAAGATCTGATGGGAATATTCCAATTTTGGGACAGGAATATTGGGAAAAACACCACAAGAGCCCCGCTGGGGATTTTGGGTGATGACTTGGGAAGGTCTGAACCTCCTCCCTGAGCCCCCAGAAGGTTCTGGAAGCTCCAGGAAAATTTGGGATCAGCCAGGAAGGTCCCACTGACCGTTCTGGATGAGGATCTGCGAGCGCGTGAACCGTCCGTGGATCGCCGCCATGTGCAGGGGGCTCTTCCCTTCCTTGCTCTGCAGGAACCCCACGAGGGGCTCAGACACACCCCAAAACCACCCCAAAAACCCAAAAACACCCCAAAACCCCAAAACCACTCCAAAACCTACCCAAAAATCCAAAAGCGCCCCAAAAACCACCCCAAAACCACCCCAAAAACCCAATAACATCCCAAAAACCCAACAACACTCCCAGGTGGAGCTCAGCCACATCCCAAAACACCCCAAAAACCCAAAACCACCCAAAAAACCCCAAAACTCTACCCAACAACACCAGGAGGGGCTCAGACACACCCCAAAACCCGCCAAAAATCCAAAACCACCCCAAAAAACCAAAACCACCCCAAAAACTACCCAAAAATCCAAAAGCGCCCCAAAAACACCCCAAAAACCCAAAACCACCCCAAAAACCACCCAACGTCCCCAGGAGGGGCTCAGCCACACCCTAAAACCACCCAAAAAACCCAAAACCACCACAAAAAACCCAACAACACCCCCAGGACAGGTTCAGCCACACCCCAAAACCACCCCAAAACCCAAAACCACCCCAAAAACCCAAAACCACCCCAGAAAACCCAACACCTTCCCTGCCCCCAAACCTCAATTCCCTCACCTGGAACCACACCCCCATACCTTCCCCATCCCTCCAACCCCAAAATCTTGACGTTTCCTCACCTGTAACCACATCCCACCACCCCCTAATCCCAAACCCCAAGGATCCCATACCTGGAACCACACCCCAACACCCCCTAACCCCAAACCTCAATTCCCCATCCCTCCAACCCCAAAATCTTGAGGATCCCTCACCTGGAGCCACACCCCAAGACTCCCCGACCCCAAACCTCAATTCCCCATCCCTCCAACCCCAAAATCTTGAGGTTTCCTCACCTGCAACCACACCCCAACACCTTCCCCATCCCTCCAACCCCAAAATCTTGACGTTTCCTCATCTGTAACCACATCCCACCACCCCCTGACCCCAACCCCAAGCCGCCCCACCTGGAAGTTGACGTCGGCGCCGTTGTTGACGAGGATCTCGAGGCACAGGGCGCCGTTGGTGGAGACGGCGGCGAAGTGCAGCGGGGTGAAGCCCTTCTCGTTGGGTTGGTTGACGTTGGCGCCCACGTTGACCAGCTCGTTGGCCACCGCGTCCTGCCCCATGTAGCAGGCGATGTGCAGCGCCGTGTTCCCGAAGGAGTTGGGCTCGTCGATCTGCAGGACACGGGGGGGTTGTGGGGTCTGTGGGGTCTGAGGGGTTTGTGGGGTCCATGGGGTCTGTGGGGTTTGTGGGGTCAACGGGGTCTGTGGGGTCCCTGAGGTCTCTGGGGTCCATGGGGTCTCAGGAGGCTATGGGGTTTGTGGGGTCCATGGGGTCTGCGGGGTCCATGGGGTCTCAGGAGGCTATGGGGTTTGTGGGGTCCATGGGGTCTGTGGGGTCCATGGGGTTTGTGGGACTGTGGTGTCCATGGGGTCTCTGGGGGCTGTGGGGTCTATAGGATCTGTGGGGGCTGTGGGATCCATGGGGTCTGTGGGGTCAACGGGGTCTGTGGGGTTTGTGGGGGCTGTGGAGTCAAGGAGGCCTTTGAGGTCTGTGAGACACACGAGGGCTGTGGGGTCTGTGGTGGTTGTGGGGTCTGTGGTGTCCATGGGGTCTCTGGGGTCTATAGGATCTGTGGGGTCTGTGGGATCCATGGGGTGCGTGGGATCCCTGGGGTCTGTGGGGTCGATTGGAGCCATGGGATCTGTGGGGTTTGTGGGACCTGTGGGGTCTGTGTG
>JAWMQZ010000150.1:0-12575 GCA_035584835.1 Tangara arthus | reverse complement strand
GGGGGGGTGTCCCGGTTTGGGGGGTGCCGGTGAATCCCGGTGGGTCCCCATTGGGGGGGTCCCGGGGGGGTCCCACTCACCGATGGTGGAGATGTAGGTGCTGCTGAAGTTGTCCTCGGCGAAGCGGATGACGAGGCAGGTCTTGCCCACGCCGCTGTCCCCGATCAGCAGCAGCTTGAAGAGGTGGTCGTAGGCCTTGGCCATGGCCCCCGCCACCGCCCGCCGCCACCGGGACCGGGCCGGCCCCCCCCGGGCGGGGCCTGGCTGCGGCCCCGCCTCTCGCCGTGACGCCACGCCCTGATGACGTCACCACATGAGAGCCTGACGTCACGAGTCCGATATGCCACTCCCAAAATGGCGCGAGCGCCACCATCCCAAGATGGCGGCGGTTCAGCGACCTTCCCAAAACGGCGGACGGGTATGACGGCCTCCCCAAGATGGCGGCAACGTAGGGACTGTCTCAGAATGGCGGAAACACGAACGACCCTACTGACAATGAGGCACCTTCCCAAATTCCGACAGTTTAAAGGACCTCCCCAAATGGTGGCAATGAGGGGGCCTTCCTCAAAGTGACAAAACTTTAACGACCGTCCCAAAAGGCGGCTAAGTGAGCGACCTTCCCAAAATGGCGTCAACACCGCCACAACAGTCCAACGATAGCACCGCCCCACTTCCGCCCTTGGGGCCGCCCCGCAGCGGAAATGGCGGTGCGGGGCTGAGCCCGTCCCTTTCCGGCCCCTCACGCCGCAGCCGCCATGCCCGTGAGTGCGGCCCGACCCTGCCCGGGCTCCACCGCCCCCGCGGCCGCCCCGGGACCGCTCCCGGCGGGGCCAGAGAGGGGCGGGAGGGTGCGGGGAAGGCGCGGGGAGGGCGGCGGGGCCGGGGGCGCGCGGGGCGCTGAGGGCGAGGAGCGCCAAGGGGGGAGCTCCAAGATGGCGGCAGCGGCGTGAGGGGACGGAGTGGGGGAGCGGGAGCGATCGCGGTGCCCCCAGGACTGACCGATCGCGGTGTCCCCGCAGCTCGCCAAGGACCTGTTGCACCCGTCTCCCGAGGAGGAGAAGCGCAAGCACAAGAAGAAGCGGCTGGTGCAGAGCCCCAACTCCTACTTCATGGACGTCAAGTGCCCCGGTGGGCACCGAGGGTCTCCCCGTGTCCCGCTGTTGTCCCCACTCTCTCGTTACTCTTCCCTGTGTTCCTTTCCACGTGTTTATTTCCCTGTGTCCCGCCGTCTTTTCGTGTCCTTCCCCGTTTCCCACCGGGCTCTCCCTCCATGTCCCCCTCGCTGTCCCGGGGTCCCCTTTTCGTGTCCCTTCACGCTTTTCCTGCCTTGTGCCTCCGTGTCCCTCCACTTGTCGGGCTCCCCCTGCCCGTGTCCCCCCCGGTGACTCCGCTGTCCCCACGCTGTCCCCGCAGGCTGTTACAAGATCACGACCGTGTTCAGCCATGCCCAGACCGTGGTGCTCTGCGTGGGCTGCTCCACGGTGCTGTGCCAGCCCACGGGGGGCAAGGCCCGGCTCACCGAGGGTGGGTATCCCGGTGGGGCTTTGGGGAGGTGCCGTCCAAGGAGGGCTTGGGGGGGATCTGGGGATATTTGGGGGGGGATTTTGGGGCGGGGGGACACAGTGTGGATCCCACTGGAGGGTTTTGGGACCTTGGGAGGAGCTGAATCCTGCTTGGGGTGGGGGCATTTGGGACCTCAGCGGGGCTGATTGCCCTCTCAGTAGAGTTTTGGAATTCTGGCGGAGGGTTGGAATGCCAGCTTTGGAGCTGTTTTGGGAGCCTTCAGCAGCAGAATTCCCCAGAATTTGGGGTTGGGAGAGGTGGAATTCCCGTTCCCAGAGGGATGAAGCATTGCCAGGTTTGTGTTTGCTCCCTCCAGGCTGCTCGTTCCGGCGGAAGCAGCACTGAGCCAGCCGGGATGCCACGGAGACACACGGGAATCCCACCCAGTCCCTGTAGCCCCCTCTGCTTCCCGCTAATAAATTTTGGATAAAATACCCAAAATGGCTCAGTTCTGGTTCGTGGCTGCAGAGACAGCGGGGTTTGGGGATGTGGGGAGGGAGTTCCTTCCTGGGAGGTGTCCCTGCGATCCCTTCCCAAAGCATTCCGTGATTCCCCAAGAATCCAGCTGCAGGTGGTGCCACCACCACGCCCTTGGAGTGGGACAAATCTCCTTGCTGTCCTTGTGGGGATGCTCAATTGGGAATTCCACGTGGATAAACCTTTTCTGTCTGTGGTTTAACTGGAAGAACTGGGAATTTCTGTTGCCTGTGCTGATCCTAACATGGATCAGTGCTCTGATCCTAATATGGATGCTCTTCCCATCCCTCTTTTCCCATCTGAAGGGGAAGAACCAGGATGTTTTCCCCAGATCTGCCTCTGGTGGGATCTGGAGTGAACTGGGGGCTCAGCTCTCCCTGTTCCCACCTGGAGCTCCCCAAACCCACCCCGAACTCTGACCCCGCTCTCACCCCGCATTTTTGGGGTGCAGGAAGGAGACAAACCCCCTCCCTTCCTGGGTGTTTTCTGCAAACTCTGACCCTGCTGGCTCCTCAGATCTGAACTGAAATCGAAATTGGGACTTTCGGTTCCTCATTCCCTCATTTCCTGGCTCGTGATTTCTCCCCACGGCGCCGCTGCCCCGCGCCCCAAATCCCGGCGCGGCGGCACCGGGAACGCTCCGGATCCGACCCTAAATCCCCTCCCCAGCCCCCCCTCCCGGCGCTGGAGGTCGGAGCCACCCCGGAGCAGCTTCTGGAGGTAATTTGGGCGCCTTTGATGTTTTAATCCCCGCCCCAGGAGCACTTGGAGGAAGTAAAACTCCGGGACAAGTGGATTTACGGGGATTTGGGGTCTGTTTTATCCCGGAGCTCCACCTGGATTGTAGGATTGTCGGTGTATCCCATGCTGGGGGGCACTGCTTGGGTAAAACCAGGGAATTTGGGGATTTTTGGGCATGGATTTGTCCCAACAGCTCGGTTGTGTCCTGGCCTGTCCTCACGGACACGGGGCTGGCTCCCGGATTCTCCCCTGCAGGGAATTTTGGGCTGCGTGTCCGGGCGGGCCGGTGGCACCACCAGGTCACCGGGGTGTTGTCACCTCCCTGCCCAGACCGGATTTGTCACCGAGGGGTCAATCCCAGCTCCGAGCCCTCGGCTCCTGCTCCGAATCCCGGGATGGAGCCTCTGGCTCCCGCCGCCCTCCTGGCCCTGCTGGTGCTGGCCCTGGGACACCCCGACCCTGCACTGGACCGGCACTGGGAGCTCTGGAAAAAATCCTACGGCAAGGAATATCACCCCCAGGTGGGAATGTGACGGGGGGGAGCTGGGAATGTCCTGGGGGGCTCTCCTGGGGGGTCACCACCGGTTGGAGAAGATCTGATGGAGCTTCCGAGCGCGGCCGCTCCCCAGGGATGAACCCAGCTGGGACTCCCAGCAGCTTTTACTGGGATGAACTGGGGGTGGGATGGCTCTGGAGGGGCTGTCCCGGCTCTGACAGGGCCCTGCTGGAATTCCAGGAGGATTTGTTCCGTCGCCTGACGTGGGAGAAGAACCTGTGGCTGGTGACCCTCCACAACCTGGAGCACTCCCTGGGGCTCCGCTCCTACACGCTGGGGATGAACCACCTGGGGGACATGGTGGGTGCTGGGAGTGGTTCCAACCCTCTGGAATTGCCTTGGAGGGTGACTGAACCTGGATTTTGGGGGGTCGGGGGTGGGAAAACTCCTGACATCCCCCTCAGCCCATCCTGGTGAGATCCAGCAGCCAGGGACAGGCTGCTCTGGAATTCTGTGAGGAAAGAACTCCCTGGGGTGGAATTTGGGACACACGGGAGCTGTCCCGGTCATTTGGGATATTTATGGATCATCCCAAATTTGTGGGGGGGTGGTTTATGACCCAGTTTCCATGGATTTGGGGAGCTGGAGCTGAGCTTTTCCTTTTCTGATGAAAATCTGGAAATTAAATGGAAAAACAAGAAGTTGAGGATCCCCCAAAGCCAATTCCACCTCAGAATTCCCGCTGCACCCCCAACACCTTCATGTGGGGCTGACAGAGAGCAGGAATCACCCTCTGGGGTTCTCCTTCCCACCAGACCAGCGAGGAGGTGGCGGCTTCGCTCACGGGGCTCCAGCTCCGTCCCCGTCCCCGCCGGAATTCTGCATTCCCAGCCCAATCCCGGCCGCTCCGTGACGTCCCCGAGGCTCTGGACTGGCGGGACAAGGGCTGCGTGACCGAGGTGAAGAACCAGGTGAGCCTCACCCCAGGATCCTCCCGCTGCTCTCCAGGGGCAGCTCCTGAACCTCTCCCACCTCCTTCCCTCCCCAGGGCGCCTGCGGATCCTGCTGGGCCTTCAGCGCCGTGGGAGCGCTGGAAGCGCAGGTGAAGCTGAAAACCGGGAATTTGGTGTCCCTGAGCGTCCAGAACCTGGTGGATTGCTCCGGGATGTACGGGAACAAGGGCTGCGCCGGGGGGTTCATGCCGGGGGCATTCCAGTACATCATCGACAACGGCGGCATCGAGTCTGAGGAGTCCTATCCCTACACGGCTCAGGTGGGCCTGGAAAAACCTCTTTTCCAGGAAAACACATGGAAACCTCACCGTGTTCCTGTTTCCTCCCCTCCTTCCCCATCCAATTCCCCCTGCCCCGGTTTTCTGGTGGCACCTCAGGATCCAAAGCCAGCCCAGGAACCTTGGGATTATTTGGAGGGGAGTGACTGGACCAGGAGCTGGAATTCCTGCCTGGTTATTTCACCATTTCTTAAGCAACGAGCTGGAGGGGAGGGAAAAATGGGTCAGGAGCCTCCTGAAAACACGATCCCAGGAAATGGGTCAGAGCAACAACAGCTCAATCCAAGAAAAAGTGGGATTTAACTCTCCAAACGTGGAGCTACACAAGGAAAAACTGCTGTTCCTGGGGTCTGAAGGGAATGAGAAGCATCTGTGGATAGGGAGGATGAGGATGGAGGCTTCAGGGAGGAGGAGGATGAGGATGGGGGCTTGTGCTGGATTTAGTTGGGATTGGGAAGGGGAACCAACCCCGGGATGGAGTTGGAATTTTGGATGTTTTTGAGGAAAAAGGACAGAGAATCCTGTGGGAAACAAACCGAGGATGGGGAAGGCGGGACTGGAGGGGCTCGGACGGGGGTCTGGGGGTCTGGGAACGCTCCTGGATCCCATTGGCTCATTCCCATTTCCTGGCTCATTCCCATTTCTTGGCTTGTTCCTGTCTCTCAGCTCATTCCTGTTCCTTGGCTCATTCCCGTTTCCCAGCTCATTCCCATTTCTTGGCTTGTTCCTGTCTCTCAGCTCATTCCCATTCCTTGGCTTATTCCCATTTCCCTGTTCATTCCCATTTCCCATCTCATTTCCATTTCCTGTCTCATTCCCATTTCCCAGCTCACTCCCATTTCCCGTCTCATTCCCATTTCCCAGCTCATTCCCATTCCTTGGCTCATTCCCGTTTCCCATCTCATTCCCATTTCCCGCCTCGTTCCCATTTCCCATCTCGTTCCCATTTCCCATCTCATTCCCATTTCCCATCTCGTTCCCATTTCCCATCTCGTTCCCATTTCCCAGCTCATTCCCATTTCCCGCCTCATTCCCATTTCCCGTTTTTTTCCCGTTTCCCATCAGAACGGGACGTGCCACTACAACGCCTCCGCCCGCGCCGCCTCCTGCTCCCGGTTCGTGGAGCTGCCCGAGGGCGACGAGGCCGCGCTCAGGGACGCCGTGGCCACCGTGGGCCCCGTGGCCGTGGCCATCGACGCCACCCGGCCCAGCTTCTTCCTCTACCACTCCGGTGAGGGCTCCAGATTGGGCGGAATTTGGGAATTTTGGGCGTTAATTCCTGGAGGGAGGCTGGGGTGGGATGGTCCTGAGGCCTTTAGGGCTCTTCCAACCTTCCAAATCCACCTTCTTCCTTTCTTTCCAGAATCCTTCCAACCTTCCAAATCCACCTTCTTCCTTTCTTTCACCCCAGAATCCTTCCCTGGTGAGACGGAGCCTTGGGAATTCGGGTGGGATTTGGGAGGCTGGCGGTGAATTCCTGGGGGGAGGCTGGGATCCGTTGGAATTCCGGGTTTTCTCCCTCCCCAGGGGTGTTCGACGACCCCCAGTGCTCGCAGGAGGTGAACCACGGCGTGCTGGTGGTGGGATACGGCTCCCTGGAAAACAAGGAATACTGGCTGGTGAAGAACAGGTAAAACCCCGGGCATCCACAGGATGGAATTCTGGAACATTCCCAGCTGGATGGAGCCCACAAGGATCAGAGTCCAACTCCCAGCCCTGGACACCCCCAAACTCCCACCTTGTCCCTCAGGGCCTTGTCCAGGTGCTTCTTCACCCATGGGAAGGTTGGAATGATGATCCATAAGGTCCATTCCGACCCAGTTCACTCCATAATCCCAAAATTTTGTGTTTGGAGCTGCCCAAATCCGCGTGGATGCGGCACTTGGGGACACATTCCCATGGTGGTGGCCTCAGCAGCCTCGGGGACAGTTGGACTTTGTGATTTCCGAGGACTTTTCCAACCCAAATTGTGGTGGCACCAGTTGTGGGTTTCTCTGGGTCTGGATTGAAGGGACTTGAGATGATAATTCATGTTGGGACTCAGGTGTTTATTATTATTTCTTATCAGTAAAACAGTCTCACTGCTGTGAGTTGGGCAGCAAGGCCCAAAATGGCCAACAATCTCTTGTTCCAAGGTCTTTTAAGACTAAATTATCCAATTAAGAACTGGCACCTTGATTATTTTCCCTTTTAACCCAATAACTGGGTCCCAAAGAGCAGATTTTTCCACCCAATTACAAAATGTCACCCAAACCATTGAAGAAGGAGGAAGAAGAAGCGTGAAGAAGAAACCCAGGGCGATCCCCTGTGCCCTCCATCTTGCGTACTAAAAATCCCAAAATTAAAATTTCTCACCAAGCGATACTTCTACACTACTCTCTTTAATTTCCCACTTTTATGGATTTTAGTTTACCTTGAAGTTTAAAAAACTTCTTCCATGAATGAGGGTCAAAATCAGTGCTCCCCTGGGCATCAGGGCACCCTAGAGCAAACAGAAATATTCCCTGTGGTACCCTGGGTTTCCACACTGAATGGTTCCATGAATCCCAGGATTCTGGCACCTTCTCCTTTAGAAAAATAATGAGGATTTTTTTTTTTTTTCCCTGTTGTCTTCTCGCTGTTCCCAAAGCTGGGGCGTGCATTTCGGAGACGCGGGGTACATCCGCATGGCCCGCAACGCCTCCAACCTCTGCGGCATCGCCAGCTATGCCTCCTACCCGCTCATCTAGACCTGATCTGGACCTGATCTGGACCTGATCCAGACCTGATCCAGACCTGATCCGGACCTGCACTCCAGGCACCTCCCCAAAGCTCCAGATTTCCGTGGATTCCAGGGATTCCTCCACTTCCAGCGCTGGGCATCGTCTGGTGGTTGGATCCGTGGGTTGGGAGGGGATCCGGGGCATGGGATGGGGGAATGTTGTTGATAGGCATCAGGGAGTTCTTTTTTCGGGGAGGAAATGTGGGGGTTTGGGAGTAAAATGGTGATTCCTGCAGGGATTGGTCGCAGGGATAATAGAGATCGGGTAGTGGGATCACAGGGGTCGTTGGGATCCAGTACAGGGATCACTGGGATCACTGGGATCATTGGGATTGGGTGTCAGGATCACTGGGATCATTGGGATTGGGTGTCAGGATCACAGGGAACATTGGGATCGGGTACAAGGATCACTGGGATCATTGAGGTTGGATACTGGGATCACAGGGATCACTGGGATCATTGGGATTGGATACTGGGATCACGGGGACCATTGGGATCATTGTGATCATTAGGATTGGATACTGGAATCACAGGGTTCACAGGGATCATTGGGATCAGGTACAAGGATCACTGGGATCATTGGGATTGCGTGTCAGGATCACTGGGATCATTGGGATTGGGTGCCAGGATCACTGGGATCACTGGGATCAGGTACAAGGATTACTGGGATCATTGGGATTGGTTGCCAGGATCACAGGGAGCATTGGGACCGGGTACAAGGATCACCGGGATCATTGGGATTGGATACTGGGATCACAGGGACCATTGAGATCACTGGGATCACTGGGATCATTGGGATTGGATACGGGAATCACAGGGATCACGGGGATCATTGGGACCAGGTACAAGGATCTCTGGGATCATTGGGATCGCAGGGGTCTTTGGGATCAAGTACTGGGATCACAGGGACCACTGGGATCACTGGGATCATTGGGATTGGGGACCAGGATCACTGGGATCACTGGGGTCACAGGAATCACTGGGATCACAGGGATCATTGGGATCAGGTACTGGGATCACTGGGATCATTGGGATTGGGTACCAGGATCACTGGGATCACTGGGATCACTGGGGTCACTGGGATCACTGGGATCACAGAGATCATTGGGATTGGGCACCAGGATCACTGGGATCACTGGGGTCACTGGGATCCAGTATCAGGATCCCAGGGATCCTGGGTTCCTCCCTCTGGAGCTGCTGCGATGCCAGCCATCGATTTCCCTCCGTGTGACGCTGCTGGAACTGCAGATATTCCATGAAAAATAAAAGATTCGCATTTTGCTGCCTCAAAATCCCGAGATTTGGAGATAATCCCCCAAAAATTCCAACATTTGGTGGCTCCCATCACCCACCCCCCCCCCCCCCCCCACAGCCAAGAATTCCGTGTTGGTGGATGGAGATCCCGAGGGAACAGTGTCCCTTTTGTCCCTAAACAATGTCCCCGGGGCTGGAATTCCTCACCCCCGGATCCCACCCCTCCCTTGCCGGTGGGATCCGAGCTGCCGGGAGGATCGGAGCCCCGGGAATCTCACCGGGATGAGGGGTAAGGATGATCCCAGCGGGATCTGCTGCCGCTCCCATGGCATTTCCAGCTGGAAAAAAGGACGAGGGGCGGCTCGTTGCCAGCAGCTGGATTGGGCTTTAGGGCGAGGTTTTGTTTGGGAAAAGGAGTTGTCCCTGTTGGATCCCAAATCCTGGCGCCTCCCTGGATTTCGGGAGGTGGAGCTGCGGCATCGGGCAGGACGAGACCCCCCCTCCCGAGGGGATCCTGGTGAGGAGGAGCCAATTCCAGAATCCCCCTGGAAATGATGGAATTATTCATGTTGGAAAAGAGAATGGTTCCACGCCTGGAATATTCCTGGCGTTTTGGGGAAGGAGTTTTTGTCCCTCCACGGAATCACGGCTTGGCTCGGCAAGGACCCAAAGACCCCATTCCCGCCTCCATCCAGGAATTTAAGCCCCAACTTCCCGAATTCCTCCCTAATTCCAAAGGTTTGTGCGCACAAGCGCCGCGGGGCGGACCCGCAGAACCAGGAAACTGCGAGGCCAAAATTTAACCCCAGAAAAAACAACCTGGGAAAAAGGCTCATTCCCTGCCCTGTGAAAGAGAATTCCCGAGGAAATCCCTGGAAAAGCTTCGGGAGCGGGCAGGGCTCGGGTGCCGGGAGTTGTCGCCTCCTGGCACCTCCCGAATCCCGCACAAAGGTCCCCGTTCCGCCCGTTTGTTTAAACAAACACGTTCCCGGCGGGACAAACCCCCGGGAATTCCCAGAGGGAGACGGAACCCGAGGCCGTTTGGCTCCGGGGAGGGGGAGAGGCGAAATTTGGGATTTTTCTGGGGTTTCTGCTACCGGGACACCCCGGTGGAGGCTCTGCGGGAGCTTTGGGCGCTCCCGGAGCTTTTCCATGCTCCCGGTGAGTGGAAATCGCTTCCCTTCCCTCCCCGGGGGTGCTGAGGGCCCGCAGGTGCCTCCGGAGCGGGATGGAGCCGGGATTGACCCGTTCCGTGCTGGTTTTTCCTCAGGAGATGAAATCCCACCTGGATCCGGCTGCACTGGGACTGCCCGAGGTGTGTGACCCGTCCGGAACCGGGACAAGGTGGGGATGTGGGGGGCAGCTCCAGGGTTCGGGGTTCAGCCCCGTGGGATGTGGGGTTGGAAAAAATGGGAATATTCCGGGGGTGGGGGAAGAAGGAATTCCTGCCTTTGAGGCAGGGAAACTGAGGCACGGAGTCAGCGCCGCCCTGCCCTGCGGTGCTTTGGGGGTTCCCAGCTGAATTATCCATAAATCCCATGGGAAGGATCTCGGGGAGTGGGGAAGGGAGAGTTTGACCCCGAGGGGGACGCGGGGGTTGTTCCCGATGCCTGAAAATCGCTGGGAAAAGGGAATCGGGGGGTGCCGAGGGCTGCGGAGGAGGCGGAGAACGTGGGGAACAGGGAGCGGCACCCCCGGATCTGCGGGAAAAGGGTTAACAGGGCAAAGGATCCGCTCGGCCGAGCGGTTCCTGGTTTGTTTGGAGTTTGCGGGAGACGAGAGAGGGAGGGGAAGGGGGCGCGGGGCTGGGACCCCCTCGGGAATCGCAGGGAAATTGGGAATTTCCGCCTTGCACGGAGCTCACCCCCTCTTCCCGTCACCCGCAGGTAGGTCCGGGGTGACCTGGGGTGACCTGGGGTGACCTGGGGTGACCTGGGGACAGCAGGACCCCCCCCAAAGTGCCCTTTGAACCCCCCGACCCCACCCCAGGGCCACCACCCGGCCCCTTCCCCGCTGTGCCCCCAAGGTCACGGCCCTCGAGGCGGTGCCGGGTCCCTCCGACACCCCCGCTTTGGGTGGGGATCCCCCGCCGATCGTTGCCCGCCGGTACCGGACGATGCTGGGAAAACACCGGAGCCCCCTCCCGGCTCCAAACCCCTCCCGGAATTCCCAGCAGGAATTCCACCCCACGCCGGCCATGAGTTTGGCCGTTCCCAGTTCGGAGCGGCTCCCGAAATTCCCGGTCCGCCGTTATCCCGCTGTTCCCGTGTCCCGTTCGGGATCCAAACCCACCGACATTTCGGGGTTGTCCCCAAGATCGGGATTTGGGAGGGGGAATCAGGATTTGGGGCTGGAGCTGCCCCCAGGATCAGGATTTGTGGGGGGAAGATGTCCCCAGGACCGGGATTTGGGGGGGATCTGTCCCCAGGATCGGGATTTAGGGGTGAAGATGTCCCCAGGACCGGGATTTGGGGGGATCTGTCCCCAGGATCGGGATTTAGAGGTGAAAATGTCCCCAGGACCGGGATTTGGGGGGGATCTGTCCCCAGGATCGGGATTTGGGGAGAACTGTCCCCAGAATTGGGATCTGGGGGGAACTGCTGCAGGATTTCCCTTTCCCAGAGCTCGGATTTGCATCCTGAGATTCCCACCAGGAATCTGGGAAAGCTCCTGCACATCCCGGTTGCTTTTCTGCCACCTGGATGAGCCCGGGAACCCCAAAATCTGCGTGGGGAGGGGGGGAACCTCGTGGGTTCTTGGGAAGAGCTGTACCTGTGGTTTTCCCTCAATGGCCACGCTCCTCTCCTCGTTTTTTTTTATGATTCCATGTTTATTATCCCACGTTTGTGGCAGATCCAAGGGCAGATCCACAAAGGAAAACTGGTTTTTTTTGGGTTTTTTTTTTCGTTTTTTTTTTTGTTTTAAATCAGCTGACCGGGCTGGGAATGTAAAAACAGGAAAACCGGCTGAGCTCATCCCAGCTCATCCCAGCTCATCCCAGTCTTCTCCCTGTCCCCAGCGGGGTGAGTCTGGCCAGGGCAGGATGTGCCACTGGGAACGGTGTTGGGATTTGGGGATTGTGGGATTGGGGCACAGGGATCAGGGGGATCCACCAGGAGCAGCCCAGGATCCAGGAGGGGATCCCAGCAGGAGCAGCCAGCTCGGGGTGCTCAGGGGGTGTTGGGGTTCTGGGGGGGATGTTGGGGTTCCCAGAGGATGTTGGGATTTTGGGAAGGGGTGTCGGGATTCCCAGGGGTTTCCCGGTCTCATGTGGCCTTTCAAGGGGCCATGGCCAGGCTGAAATCCCCCAGATCCCATCTCAGATCCCACCCCAAAACCCGCTCAGATCCCATCTCAGATCCCACCCCAAAACCCACCCAGATCCCATCTCAGACCCCATCCCAAACCTCGCCGTGTTCCCATCCCACAACCTCTCCCAGCCCCATCCCACACCCACCCCAGGTCCCACCCAAGATCCCATCCCAGATCCCCTGGTCCCTCTGAAACCCCCTGGGCCCCTCTCCCCACTCTGGGGGGGTTTATCCTCCCCTCAGGGGGTGGGAATTTGGGGGCTCGGATGAACTGCACCCTTGCGGGGTCCCCTTGGGGCGGGAGGTCCCATTCCCACTCCCATTCCCAATCCCATTCTCTCTCTCACTCCCATTCCCATTTCCTTTCCCAATCCCTTTCCCTCTCCCATTCCCAATCCCAATCCCAATCCCAGTCCCAATCCCATTTTCCCATTTCCCCATTCCCACTCCCATTCCCTCTCCCATTCCCATTTCCTCTCCCTCTCCCTTTTGCACTCCCATTCCCATTTTCCCATTCCCATTCCCTCTCCCATTCCCATTCCTGTTCCCATTTTCCTATTCCCACTCCCTCTCCCATTCCCATTCCCATTTTTCCACTTTCCCATTTCCATTCCCATTCCCATTCCCACTCCCATTCCCAATCCCAGTCCCAATCCCATTTTCCCATTGCCCCATTCCCAC
>JAWMQZ010000147.1:6653-20652 GCA_035584835.1 Tangara arthus | reverse complement strand
CATTGTCCCCATTGTCCCCAGTGCTCCCAGCGCCCCCACCTTGGCCGAGGCCTTGCCCAGCTCATCGATCACCGTCCTCAGCTGCTGCTCCAGCTCCTCCCTGAGCCGAGGGGACACCGAGAGGAGCCATTGGGACCCCACTTTCCCCTCACAAAAACCCCAAATCCCCCCAAATCCCTCCAAAAAAAGCGGGGTCCGCCAGCTCCTCCCTGCGCCCAGAGAACACCGAAAGGAGCCATTGGGACCCCACTTTCCCCTCACAAAATCCAAAGAACCCCCCAAAATCCCCCCAACCCCCCCAAAAAAAGCGGGGTCCGCCAGTTTCCCGGCATGCCCCACGCCCCATTCCCGCCCTGCCCCGCGCCCATCCCCGGTACCGTTTGACGGTGCCGCTGCCGCGCCCCGCGGGCCGCAGGTGCTGATCCACCACGCAGAAACGATCGCCCAGCACCGGGGCCAGGTCGAAAGGGAACTCCATGATGGAGTGGCGAGTTCCGAGCCCCGGGCCCGGCCCGGCACCGCCGCCGCCTCCGCCCGCCGGGCCCGGCCCGGCCGCCACCGCCACGGCCGCGCCCGGGCGGCAAAGAAACCACGCCCCCCGCAGGGAAGAACCAGCCAATCGCGGCACGGCCCGCCAAGCGCCGGCCAATCGGTGTGCTGCGTTTTTCCGTGCTTAACAACAGAGTCCCGCCGTTAGCAACCGCTCGCCAATCGATGCCGCGGCCGCGCCCGTCTAAAGCAACCAAGTCCCGCCCTTAGCAACCGTCAGCCAATCGCCGTCGACAGTTTGACAGCTCTTAGAAACTCAGTCTCGCCCATGGCAACCGTTCACCAATGGCAGCCGCCCTCAGCAATCATACTCCACCCATAACAACCGCCGCCGAATCTCTTCGGTTGTCAGACCTCGAGCCCCGCCCCTAGCAACCCCTCAACCAATCGTTTATTCTCTCCTAAATTAAGCTCCACCCCTGGCACCAGCTCTCCCAATCGCTGCCGCGTCTTCTCCCGCCCTTAGCAACCAAGCCCCGCCCTTATTAGCAACTCGCTTTTCGCGCCACAGCAAAGCATGAAGGGAAGCATCCCCCCTTCCCGCAAAGCATTGTGGGATATACTCCCCCTCCGCGCGCCGCCACCTTTCAGCCTCGGACGCCATTTTGGCCTGGTGCCTCAGTTTCCCTGACAAGAAAAACGCCAAATTTAGGAGATTTTAAACATTTTTATTTCCCCGACGGGCTTGGGGGGGTATCCGGGTAATCCTCCTTGAGGAATCCCCGGTACAAACGGCGCATCCGAGCCACCTCATCGGCGGGGGGTGGCTGCCACTCGTACCAGGGGTACCAGGCCAGGCCCGGCTCCTTCAGCGCCGGCGCCGGGGGAGTTTTGCCCACGGCCGCGTGTTGGTTGGAAAAATCTTCCTCAGGAACTGGCACAAAAGGGACCTGGAGCCACAGGAGACCTGGGGAGTGGAGATTGAGGGGTTTGAGGGGTGCCCAGCAGGATTGGGAACAGTTAAAATTCAGGGTTTGGGGTTTACCGAGGTCCTGGGCCTGGGCAATGGCCTGGGAGAGGCGTTTGTGCTGCTTCATGCAGATCCCTGAGGGGAAAAGGGACAAAGAGACACACAGAGGTGACACCAAGGACACCAAGGTGACCTCAAGGACATAAAGGTGACCCTCAGGTGTGCCCTCACCTGTGTGGATGGGGTGGAAGATGACGCCTGAGTGGGGGCAGATGAACTGATCCAGCAGCTTCACATTCTGGAAGGAGAGAAAAAGGGGTAAAAAAGAGATTAAATGGGTAAAAAAAAGGTAAAGTTGAGTAAAACCAGAGATGAGACTGAGTAAAACAGAGGTGAAATGGGTACAACAGAGGTGAAATAGGTAAAATAAGAGGTGAAATGGATAAAACAAAGCGGAAAAAAGGTAGAAATTGAGTAAAGAAAGAAAAAAAGGAGGAAACTAAAGGAAAAAGAAATTTAAAAAATAGAAAAATAGTAAAAAAGAAAGAAAAGGGGAGCAGAAGGAAGAGCAGGAGCAGAGGCCAGTGCACCCCCCCAGATTTGCCCCAAAAGCTCCCAAGCTCACCCGAAAATCCACGAGCAGGTTCCGGTCCCGGCAGATGGGGCAGGGGTTCCCCACAGGCCTCCCCCGGCGCTGGGGGCAGAGAATGGGGCAGTTCCAGTCACTCCCAGTAACCCCCAAAACCTCCTAGTAACCCCCAAACTATCCCAGTGTCCCCAAAAGTGCCACTGAGAGGCCTCATATGTCCCAAAGATGCTCTCAGTGGCCCCAAAAATGGCACCTGAGGTGCCTCAGGAGCCCCCAAAATGCCCTCAGTGCCCTCTCAGTGCCCTCCCAGTGCTCCCAGCGCTCACCAGGCAGGCCTTGCGGGGGCTCTGGGGGGGCACGGAGCCCTTGTGGTTGCGTCGGTAGCCGTGCCACACCGGCCTGTCCCCGTAGGTGGCTCTGTACTCTGCAGGGGGACATTTTTGGGGGGGTTTTGAGGAGTTTTGAGGACTCCAAAAGTCCCCAAAAATTCCCCTCGCACCCATCCCCACACAAACCAACCTTCGCTCTCCAGGTACTCCCAGGGCCGCTCCTGGTAGGGGGAGGGGGCGGCCGGGGGGTCCTTGGGGATCTCCTTGGGGGTCTCCTGGGTGCTGCAGAGGCGGGGGAGGGCCTGGGAAATGGGGGTTATGACATCATAAATGTGATCAGAGCGATGACATCACACATGGGATGGCCCCTCTCTTCCCTGTCATCGCCCGACCCTCGGAAGCGACGTCAGAAGAGGCGATGCCCCATGTGACGTCACTCAGAGAGAGGTGCGATGCGCCGTCATCGCAATGCGGATAATGACGTAACGCCTCGGGGAAACCCACGCCCCCGCACTCGCACCCGCGCGCCCCCTAGCGGGAAATCAAACCCCGTGACGTCACTCGCCCCGCCCCGCCGCACGTGGAGCGCGCTGCTCTTTCCCCTCTCACATCCCGATTTTCTCTCCCCCCTCCCCGAAATTCCCGGCGCCCCCTCCCGCCGCTCCTCGCCCTCACCTGAGCCCACCGCGGCCTCCTCACGCCGCCCGCCGCCCTCAGCGCCGCCGCCGCCGCCCAGGCCAGCGCCATCTTCCCGCCTCTCCCTCACGCCCCGCCCCACGCCGCTCCCTCACGGCGGGGCGGGGCGCCGCCATCTTTATCGCGTGACCACGCTCCTCAGTTTTACCACGCGCGCATGCGCAACGCGCTCCCCCTGCCCTCCGAATTAAAACTGCGCCACACGGCCCGCGGACAATGGCGGGCGGCGGCCGCGCGTGCGCGGTGCGGACCCTGCGCAGGCGCCCTTTGGCCGCTCAACGGGCGGGAGGCGTGGCCGGCGCGCGGCGGTAGGCGTGGCGAGGCGCGGGGCGTGGTTCCTTATAAAAAGCCGCGCCCGGCTGTGCCGCCGCCATTCTGAGGGCTGGTGGAGGTGAGTAGCGAGCTGCGCTGGGCCGGGGCTTTGCGGGCGGGGAAGGGGGCGCGGGGAGTTTTTCCCCCTTTTTTTGGCTTGGGGGGGCTCTTGTAATGCCAGGCATCGTTTAAGTGGGGAAAAACGCGGCTTGCCCCGTCTCAGAGCCCCTCCGGGGCCGCCGCCGCCCTCACGCTCCCTCAGAGCTGAGCCCCCCCCCCCCCCCACCCTTCCAAGGGCGTTTCCTCGTTATTTTTTTTCCTTTTTCCCCCCTTTTAAAGCTCTAAATTCTCCCCGGGGATAACAACTTCTAATAGTTTCGTGTCTTTTCTTCTTCGCTTCTAATTTCTTTTTTTCAATTTTTTCCCCTTTTTTTTTTTTATCGTTATGCCCATCCCCCACCTTCCCCCCCTTTTATTTTTGCTTTCCCCCGCTCCAGGTTTGGTTGGTCTTGAGAGACGCCGTCGCCTTTACCACGAAAGAAAATACCAATACAAACAATACAAAATACAATACAAAACGCGAACAAAACAACAGAAATATATAAATATACAACAAAGAGGGGAAGGAAAAAACCAGGTTTTCTCTCCCCCTTTGCCGTGAAGAGCCGCCGCAGCCTCTCCGTCCTTTGGACCGTCCTTGGAAGCCGTTCCAAACCCGAAGGAAACTGCCACTTTAAAAACATACTTCCCTCTTCTTTCCCCCAAAAAAACAAAGGCAAAACCCACTTTTTTTTCGAGCAGAAAAAAAAACCCAAGCAACTTTTTTTTTTATTAGTATTTTTTTTTTTTGGTTTTCAGTTTAGCTCGATCCACTCCTTTAGGGCTTTAAAAAACAAACAAAACCCAAGGGAAAAAAAAACCTTTAAAAAAATACCCAAAATACCCGTCAAGCTGCAAAAAAAAAGTTGCTGCGTTTTTTTTAAAGCCATGATTAAAATCAAACGAATTTTTTGGCTCTAACACCACCTCCAAATGCCAAAATCCAAACCTTGAAGCGCTGTCGGCTGAGAAAAAAAATTGGATAGTAAGTGTTGAATTTTCAGCAGGCTCCCCTCTTACCCTTTAAAAATACAAGAAAAAAACCCTTTAAAAAGTTATTTGTCACAAAGAGCAAAAATAATGGGAGGAAGAACCCCCCCGTGTGCTTGAGGAGGACGTGGGCTGTGCCTAAAGGTGGTGAAAATGGAAATTTTGGGGGGATTTCGGGAGAAAAAAGCGGTTTCGGAGGAGGAGGAGGGGTCCACGAGCAGCTCCCACGGTTTAAAAAAACAAAAATCCCGCAAAAAAACCTCAAAACCCAAACCTCCCAAAAAGCTGGAAAATGGCCCCAAAAACCCGAAAAAAAAAATCGCGCGGTGGGGGAGACGGAATTTGGGGAATTTTCGGGGCATTCCCGGCGAGCAATCTGTACATAAAGATTGCAAAAAAGAAATAGCAAAAAAATCGAAAAAGGGGGGGTGGAAAGGGAGGAAAAAGCCGCGCGGGGCTGGGTGGGGAAGGTTGGACATTACAAAAAAAACAAGCTGATTTCTTTCCTATTTTTATTTTTTAGGTGCCATTTTAGGATTGTTTTTTGCGCTGAGAAACTCGGGGTGGGGGGGGGGGGTGAGGGAAGGTTAAATTCGGGGTTTTTGGGGAGAATTTTTGGGATTCGGGTGAAATTCCGGTTGGGGGGGTCGCAATCTAGCAATAAAGATTGCTAGGCAGGCCGAGCTTTGCCCAAATTCTGAATTTTTTCCCTCAGAAATTCACTTTAAAGCGTTTCCCCCCCCCCTTCCCCTCAGAGCCTTTCTAGGGCAGCTCCAAAATGGCGGCCGCGCTTTGTTTGCGCCAAATTCGCGGCTTTTTCCCTCATTGTTCCGCGGCTTTGGGGGTTTTTATTCCAGCTCTGACCCCCCCCGGTTATTTCTTAACCCCCCCGCTTTAAACTCCTTAATTTTGGGAGGGGGTTTAACCCCAATCCTGGGGGTTTTTAGGATTTTTTGCGGGGGGAGGAGGGGTTTAGCGCGTTTCTTTGTCACTTGTCTGTGTGTGTCCCCCCCGCACCCCCGCGCTTTTTAAACCCCCAAAAATTCCTCAAAAATGCCTGAAAAATTCCTTTTAAACCCCCAAATTTGGGGTTTTTTCCAGTTCTAAAATGGCGCCGAGGCCTCGTTGTTGATGCCCCTCCCACTGCGGGGCCCCCCCTTTAAAATTCCATTTTTTGCCCCCTCAAATCCCTTTTTTGTTCCCTAAAACCCCTTTTTTAACCCCTACTTCCACCTGCAGGACCCACAAAATCCTTATTTTTTCCCTTTTTTTCCACAGGATTATTTTTATTTTCTCTGTTCCCTTTTCCTGCTTTTGTTTTTTTTTTGGGGGGGGGATTTCAGGGGGGGTTTGGGGATTTTGGGAGTGTCCTGCAGCATTTGATAACCTTGAATTTATCGTGACAGGGAAATGCTACCACTGGGCTTCACCCCCCTTTCCTCACACACACCAAAACCAACCAAAAAAAACAAAAAAAAAATCGGAATTTTGGGAGGGAGAACACCCCCAAAACTCCATTTTTTTCCCGATTTTCAATGGTTTTGCCCCGTTTTTGCAGCTTAGGAAGCTTTACTTCAGCAAAGGGAGGGAACAGCCACAACCCGGGTAAGCAAAAAAATCCTTTTTTTTTTTTTTCCTTTTTTTTTCCTTTTTTTTTTTTGGGGTTTTTTTTTTTTTTTTTGGGCTTAATTCCATTTCACGGCCTTTGGATCCAGGGTTTTCAAACATCCAAAATTCCCTTTTTTTCCCCCCTTTTCCCTCTCCTGGTGCATGCGGCAGTCGGGAGTTGGGCTTTTCCTCCTTTTTTATCCTCAAAAATTTCACGGATTTGGGTAAAACACCGCAGAGATCCCTCCTGAAAATTCCGATTTTTGGTCAGTAAACCCATTTATTTGGCATTAATTCTCCCCAGTGGTAGCATTTCCTATTTGGGGGGGCACGGGCGGCCCCCCCTTAAAATCCCCCCCCAAAAAAATCAATTTTTTGGGGATAAAACGAGTCAAAAATGCTGTAAAATCCCAATTTTGGGGAGGGGGGGCGTCAGGCCTTGACCCAGCCCTCAATTTAATGACCTGAGAATTGTGTCCCCCCCCTTCAAAAATGGGATTTTTTTTCACTTTTTTTGGGGATTTTGGGGACCCCCAGCTCCTTTAGGGGGGGCAGGCCCCAAAAATGAGAGGGGGGGCCCAAAAATCTTTTGGGGGAGGGGGATTTGCCCCTCCCCCACTGCTGGGACCCCCTCCCAGGGGGGTCTTCGTGTCCCACCCCCTTCATTTTGGGGGGGGGTCAAAGGGTACAGTGAGAATTTGGGATTAAATCTCCCAATTTTGGGGGTCCCCCCTCATTTTGGGGATATTTTTCGGAGGGTTTGTGGTGGTTTAACTTTTTCTTGTGTCTTTGCAGAGGGCTGGCTTTGCTGACTCCCCCCTAATTAATCTCCCCTTTAATTAATTAACACCGGGGGGGGGAACTCTTAACGACCCCCAGCTCTGGGTGCTGCCCCCACCTCAAAAATTGACATTTTTCACCTCAAAAATGAAGATTTTTGAGTGGTTTTAACCCCAAAAAACCTCCCTAGCTCCTTCCCCCTGCCCTCGTTAAGGAAACTGGGTCATAATTAAGCTCTAATTAGTGGTGATTAATGATGTCAGAGCCTGAAACCCCCCCAGGAAGGGGGGGGAGGGGCCCCGGATTGGGGTCAATGAGCGTCGGGTCATTAAGGGGGGGGTTTGGCCTTAATTAATGAGGTGTTAATTAATGGTTGGTTCATTAGTCAGAGGGTTTAATTATGGCCTGAGCTTGGGGGGGTGTGACACCCCCAAATGTGGCCCCTCCTTAAATGGCAGCTCGTTAATTAACTGCTGGTTAATGAACCTTGGGGGGAGGGTTGTGGTAGGAAAGCCCCCCCGGACCCTCATTCTGCTCGTTAATTAACAAAAAATTAATGAAATCATGAGGGGAAAACTGGTGGCAATGACAGATTTTTGTCTCTTTTTTTTGTTAATGAGTTTAATTAACTTTTAAATTAAAAATTTGGTGGGAGAAAAACTCAGGGTTTGTGTCCCCTCATGATGTGACCCTAAATCCTCATCCCCAGTGTTGATATTTTAATTAATTTCTTTATTAATTAATAAATTAGCTAATTGGAATGACATCAGAGTGGGGGGGTGGGGGCTGTGACTCCCCCTGGGTCCCTTGAGGGAGTCCCTGGGACCTTTTTGGGGTCATTTTCCAGCTTTTTGGGGTCATTTTCCAGCTTTTTGGGGTCATTTTCCAGCTTTTTGGGGTCATTTTCCAGCATTTTGATGTGAATTTCTGAGGGTTTGGAGTTGATTTCCCACTTTTGGGTTTGACTTCTCACTTTTATTGTGGTTTTCCATCATTTTTGGGTCGATTTCCAACTTTTTGGGGTGATTTGCCTGCTTTTTGGGGCCTATTTCCAGCTTTTTAAAGGATGATTTCCTGCTTTTTAAAGCTCTTTTCCATCTTGGGGGCAATTTCCAGACCTCTGAGGTTGATTTCCCATTTTTAGTGTTGTTTTCCAGCTTTTTGGGGTGATTTTCCAGATTTCAGGGTTGATTTCCTCGTATTGGTGTTTTCCAGCTTTTCGAGGTTGTTTTCCTCCTTTTTGGGGCAGAATTCTGTGATTTTGGGGTTATTTTCCAGCTTTTTTGAGGCCTATTTCCAGCTTTTTGGGGTTGATTCCCTCATTTTTAGGGTGGTTTTCAATGTTTTCATTTGTTTTTCCAGCATTTGGAGTTAATTTCCCTCATTTGGTGATCCATTTCCTGCCTTGCAGTTTTGACTTCCTTTTTTTCAGGTTGATTTCACAAAGTTTCTGTGGTCGTTTTCCACTTCTTTGGGTTTATTTCCGTTTTTCAGGCTTGCTTTCCATCCTTTAATGTAAATTTCTAATTTTTAGGATCAATTTCCCCATATTTGGTGTTACTCCCCACCTCTTTTAGGTCGATTTCCTTAATTTTAGAACTGATTTCCCTCTTTTTCCTCCCAGTTTTGCTCTCATCTCTCATTTCACCTTCAGATTTTTTGCACACCGTTATTTTCTCACCTGCCCCCCCGCTCCTAACCCCATTTTCTTCCCTTTTTCCTTCCCTTTTTCCCTCTTTTCCCCCCTTTCTCCCCATTTTCTCCCCATTTTCTCCCCATTTTCCCCATTTTTTTCCCTTTTTTTTTTCCAATTTTTTTCCCTTTTTCCCCCCATTTTCCCCCCCTATCTTTTCCCCATTTTCCCCAGATTTTCTCCCATTTTTCCTTAATTTTTCCCTTTTTTCCAGGCTGTTCCTGCCATGGGCTCCGGCCCCATCGACCCCAAGGAGCTCCTCAAGGGCCTCGATTGTTTCCTGGGCCGGGATGGGGAGGTCAAAACCATGGATGGCATCTCCAAAATCTTCAGGTAAAACCCCAAAAGCCTCCATTTTTGGAACTTTTGCACCCTTTTTTTGCATTTATAGCCACTAATCGTTATTAATTACTGTTAATTAGCCTCATGAAGGACTCCCAGAAGATGGTGAGTCGCTGCATTTACCTGAACATCCTCCTGCAGACCCGGGCCCAGGACATCCTCAACAAGTAAGCGCAGGGAAAATTGGGTTTTTCAGGGGATTTTGGGAAAATTTGAGTGGATTTGAGTGAGCTTGAGGTTTTCCCACCTAGATCTCAACAGAATTCCAACTTTTTCCCCTCAGATTTTATCCTCAGGCCAAGCAAGCATGTGGAAAAATGGCGTTTTTGAGGGGATTTTTGGGAAAATTTGAGTGGATTTGGGTGTTTTAGAGGTTATCCCAGCCAGATCTCAACAGAATTCCCAATTTTCCACCTCAGATTTCATCCTCAGGCCAAGCAAGCACGTGGAAAAATGGCATTTTTGAGGGGATTTTGGGAAAATTTGGGTGCATTTGGGTGGGTTTGAGGTTTTACTGGCCAGATCCTTCCAGAATTCCAACTTTTTCCCCTCAGGTTTCATCCTCAGGCCAAATAAGCACAGGGAAAAATGGGATTTTTTAGGGGATTTTGGGTGGATTTGGGTGGGTTTGAGGTTTTCCTGGTCGGATCTTTCCAAAATTCCAACTTTTTCCCCTCAGATTTCATCCTGGCTTAGTAACCATGTAGAAAAGTGAATTTTAGGTGGATTTAGACAGATTTTGATGGGATTTTTTTCGATTTTGGGCGGATTTTGATGGATTCAAATTTTTCCCAGCCGGATCTGGACACAATTCCAATTTTTTTGCCTCAGATTCATCCTGGCTTAGTAACCACACAGAAAAGTGGATTTTAGTTGGATTTAGACAGATTTTGATGGGATTTTCTTTGTATTTCAGGTGGATTTGGGCAGATTTTGACAGAATTAAAGTTCTTCTGTCTGGATCTGGACAAAATTCCCACTTTTTTCCCTCAGATTCATCCAGACCTAGTCATCAGGTGGAAAAATGGATTTATTTTGGATTTTAGGTGGATTTGGACAGATTTTGACAGATTTTTTTTTAAATTTCAAATGGATTTAGGGAGATTTGGACAGAATTAAGGTTTTCCTGTCTGGATCTGGACAAAATTCCCACTTTTTTCCCTCAGGTTCATCCTGGCTTAGTAACCTCATGGAAAAATGGATTTATTTTGTATTTTGGGTGGATTTTGGCAGATTTTGACGGGGGTTTTTTTGAACTTCGGGTGGATTTGGGCAGATTTTGACAGAATTAAGGTTTTATTCTCTGGATCTGGATAAAATTCCCACTTTTTCCCCTCAGGTTCATCCGGATCGGGGGCTACAAGCTGCTCAACACGTGGCTGACGGGCTCCAAGGCCGCCAACAACGTCCCCTTCCTGCAGCAGCTGCTGCTCACCCTGCAGCACCTCCCGCTCACCGTCGACCACCTCAAGCAGGTCTGGCCCTTGGGGACACCTGGGTGGCACCTGGGGACACTGGGGTGGCACTTGGGGGCATCACAGGTGGCACTTGGGGACACTCAGAGTGGGTTTTGTCCCGCTCTGAAGTGATTTTTTGTCCCATTTAAAGTGATTTTTGTCTCATTTAAAGCCCTTCCAGGGGCTTTGGGGACACTCAGGTGGCATTTGGGACCCCAAGTGGCTTTTGTCACCCTCGGGTCCCCCCAGGGGTGGCTTTGGTGTCCCCAGTGTCCCTTTTGTCCCCTCCCTGACCCTTGGTTTCCTCTGCAGAACAACACGGCCAAGCTGGTGAAGCAGCTCAGCAAGTCCAGCGATGATGAGGGTGAGCAGGGACCCCCAAAAATCCCCAAAATCCCACTGAGAACCCCTAAAATCATTCTGGGACCCCAAAAATCCCCAAAATTCACCCTGGGAACCCCCAGAATCCTCCTGGGCCACCCAAAATTTCCCCTGAGAACTCCAAAATTCCCCCCCAGACACCCCAAAAAAACCCTGAGAGCTCCAAAACCTCTCTGGGAACTCCAAAAACTTCCTCAGACCCCAAAATCCACCTCAGATCTCACAAGAAGAACCCTGAGAAACCCAAAATCTCCCTCAGACCCCCCCAAAAAAACCTGAAAACCCTAAAATTCCCCTCAGACCCTCCAAAAAAAGTCTTTGAGAAGCCCCAAAATCCCCCTGAGAGCCCCAAAACCTCCCTCAGACCCTCTGGGATCCCCTAAAAACCCCTCAGGGCCCAAAAAAATCAGCCCAGATCCCTCTGAAACCCCCAAACCCCCCCTGAAATACCCCAAAACTGCCCTTGGACCCCCCCAAAATTCCTCTAGGTCCCCCTCCCCACCCCCTGCTTGATTAATGAGTGATTAATTAATGATTAATTAATGATTAATTGTTAATTAACCCCTCAGAGCTCCGCCGCCTGGCCTCCATCCTGGTCAGTGACTGGATGGGGGTGATCCGCTCCCAGAGCAGCTCCCAACCCGCAGGTGAGCCCCAAAAAACCCCAAAATTCCCCCAAAAAACCCCCAAATTCGCCCCAAAAAATCCCCTCACCCGTTTTCCCTGCCCTTTCCCTACCCCAGAACGGGATAAAAAGAAGAGGAAAGAGGAAAACAAAAGCAAAACTCCCGTCCCGGAGAAGCCCCAGGAGACCAAAAACGAGGCCAAAAATGAGGAAATTCCCGAAAAGAAACGGGAAAAACCCAAATCCCTGCGGACCACGGCCCCCAGCCACGCCAAATTCCGCTCCACAGGTGAGATTTGGGGCATTCCGGGGGGATTTGGGGAATTTGGGGCGGGTTTGGGGTGGCTTTTGGGAATTTAGGAGTGGTTTTTAAGGGAAATTTGGCCTGGTTTTGGGAATTTGGGTCTCTCTAAGGGAATTTGAGGCTGATTTGGGCTGTTTTAGGGCAGTTTGGGGTGGATTTTGGGAATTTAGGAGTGGTTTTTAAGGGAAAATCAGGTTGGTTTTGGGAATTTCGGGGTGGTTTTGGGGAATTTGTGCTAAAACTGGGGATTTTGGGCTGAGTTTTGGGCTCCTTAAGTGAAATTTGTGCTGTTTTGAGACAAATTTGAGGTTGATTTTGGAAAATTCAGAGCTCAACCTCCATTATTGGGGTTTTACCGATTTGGGACCATTTTAGGGGTGGTTTTTGAGCTTTTTGGGGGATTTTTGGGGCTGTTTTGGGGATTTTTAACCCTTTTTTCCCCTCAGGGCTGGAGCTGGAGACGCCGTCGCTGGCGCCGGTGAAGAAACTGAACTCGGCCTCGTCCGACAAATACAGCCTGAAACCCGTCCCTGTCAAGAGGCAGAGGTGGGATTTGGGGCAATTTCAGGCAATTTTGGGCACTTTTGGGATTTCAGAGCAATTTTGGGGTCTCAGTGCTACTTTTGGAGCTGATTTGGGGGAATTTTTGGGGGGTTTGGGGCAGTTCTGGAGACGTTTCAGGATTATTTTTGGGTGGTTTTGAGTGTTTTTTGGGGTGGTTTTGGGATTTTTTGGGGGTTTCTGGGCCATTTTAGGGGGGCTGGTTTGGAGATGCTTTCAGGACCATTTTGGGGGGCAATTTTTTGGCCACTTCTGGGATGGCTTTGGGGTCATTTTAGGGGTGGTTTCAGAGCATTTTAGGGATAATTTCGGGGACAGTTCTGGGGCTTTTGGGGACAATTTCAGGGCTGTTTTAGGTGAAATCTCAGAGGTTTTGGGGTGGTTTTTGGGGGTCCTGACTCTTTTTTCCTCCCCCAGTGCCCCAACAGCCCCAGGGGAGGCTCCTCTGGCAGAGAAGAAATACAAACCCCTAAACACGGCCCCAAATGCAGCCAAGGAGATCAAAGTGAAGATCATCCCCCCGCAGCGTGAGTTTGGGGCCATTTGGGGATTTTGGGGCATTTTGGGTTCATTTTGGTGCCATTTAGGGTTTGGTTTTGGGACCATTTTGGTGACAATTCAGGTGATATTTGGGACCTTTCCAGGGGAGACTTTTGGTGCCATTTTGGGGGCACCTGGGTTCCATTTGGGAGTCATTTTTGGGGACATTTTGGGTGGTTTTGGGTGGTACCTGGATCGGTCGTTTTTGAGCTGATTTGGGTCCCATTTTGAGAAAAATTTGGGTCCAGTTTTTAGGGGTGATTTCAGAGCTATTTTATGGTGGATTTGGAATCCTTTTTAGGGCAGATTTGGGCACCATTTTAGGGGCAATTTGGGCACCATTTTGAGACAGGTTTGGGACCTGTTTTGGGGTGAATTTGGGATTTTCTGGGATCCTTTTTAGGGCAGATTTGGGCACCATTTTGAGACAGGTTTGGGACCCATTTTGGGGTGAATTTGGGGTTTTTTGGTGACCTCTCTGTGCTCTCCCCAGCCATGGAAGGTCTCGGGTTCCTGGACGCCCTGAACTCAGCACCCGTCCCCGGCATCAAAATCAAAAAGAAGAAGAAAGTTCTGTCCCCAACAGCAGCCAAGGTGAGGGACTTTATGGGGACATTTTGGGACATTTTGGAAAAATTTGGGAGCCAGGTCCCTTTTTGGGAGCACTTTGGAGGTTATTTTAGACACACTTTTAGAGACTAATTTGTGAATATTTTGAATAATTTTTTTGGAAACATTTTTGGGGTTATTTGCAGATCATTTTTGGGGCAAATTTATTTCACTTTTGAATAATTTTTTGGGGACAGTTTGTGGACTTTTTGGTGGCCATTTTGTGGAAACTTTGAGTCCCTTTTTGGGGTTATTGAGTCCCTTTTTGGTGAACACTTTGGTGGCCATTTTGAGGACACCTCATGAGCCATTTTGGGGACACTTTGGCAGCCATTTTGTGCCCTCTGGCTGCCATTTTGTCCCTTTCTGGGGGACAGTTTGGCTGCCATTTTGGGGACACTTTGGGAGCCGTTTTGGGGACACTTCATGACCCATTTTGGGCACACTTTGGCGGCCATTTTGTGACCGCTTTGACTGCCATTTTGTCCTTTTCTGTGGGACGCTTTGGGAGCCATTTTGAGAGCACCACAGACGGCATTTTGGGCACACTTTGGCAGCCATTTTGTGAACACCTCATGACCCATTTTGGGCACACTTTGGGAACCATTTTGAGAACACTTTGGGA
>JAWMQZ010000139.1:70786-107207 GCA_035584835.1 Tangara arthus | reverse complement strand
ATCCTCAGGAGGATCAAGTCCAGTGATGAATGGAGATGGATTGTTAGGGGTGTCAGGGGTTCCCATTATACCAGGGATCCACCACACTGGAGCCCTTGATAACATTTAGGGTGGGTCCGGAACGGGAGGAGGTGTTTCATGATAGACACAGGGGCTTCTCAATCCACTTTGAATTTTATCCCTCAAAGGGAAAAAACTGTCAAGAAGTTCTTTAATTCTTTAGGGGTAAGTGGAAAAGAAGTGGGGATGTATTTCTTTCAACCATGATTAGTACATGTGGGGGTTGGGTTTGAAATGCATGAATTTCTGTTTGTTCCTACTTGTAATTATAAGTTACTGGGAAGGGATTTGCTGGCTACATTGGGAATGCAAAATAACATTGTAAAAAGTGATAGAGAAACTAACCCTATTCTAAATTTGTGTCAAATCTCTGAGAGAGCCTATGCTGCAGTAAACGCCCAAGTGTGGGCAGTCCCAGGGAAATCTGGAAAATTAGCTATGGGGCCTCTCCAAACTATTCTGAAGCAACCAGGATAAGTGGTGTCTAAAAAGCAATATCCTCTTTCCAAGGCAGGGAAAGAAGGGGTTGCAGCCTATTACTGAATCCCTGTTAAAGGCAGGTCTTTTGGAGTCATGTATGTCTCCCTAGAATACTCCTGTCCCGCCAGTTAAGAAACTGCATGGACACCAGAAGGAATGCAGAATTTTAAAGTGTTAGGGAAAAAAAAAGCAGATTAACTGAAGATCATGCCCTAGCCCTTCTGGACAGGGAAAAGAATTTGAATTCTATGTGGATGTTAAACAGGACCATACTAAAATAATTTTTCTGTGGGAACACTGGATTACACAGCAGCCTGTTGCCTACTTTTCTAAGATGTTAAACCCAGAGGCCAAGAGGCTGGCCTCATTGTCTGCAGAACTGTGCAGCTACGGCTTTAGTAGTAACCAAAGCCCGAAAACTGGTGACAGGAGAATGTTTTATGAGACTTATGAAAGTCTCACATCAAATTAAAGTTTTGTGAAGCAAAAAAGTCTCTAAGTGGATGTCCGGGGCTTGGTTAATACAGTCTAAAACTTACTGAATGGAACAAAAAGATTTAGGATTTAGAAGTAGGGAAGGGTTTAACCCAGTCTCCTGTTAAACAAGGACTTTGAACAGTCCTGGAGAGGGGGGCCAGGAAGAAACCCATGACTGCATTCAAGTGACAGATCTCCAGACCTGGGTTAGGGAAAACTTAGGAGACACCCCCTAGGCTTAACGGAGGAAATGTGTTTATTAATGAGCCTTCACAGGTAGTAGAAGGGAAGCAAGTTACAGGAGACACTATTATCAAGGGAAGGGAATTAGAAGAAGGGAGGATGTTGCTGTGAATTAACATTCATACTGATTCTAAGCATGCATGTGGAGTGGTATACACGTTTAGAAATCTGTGGGAGGAAAGACGTTTAACTTGCAGGGGAAAAAACATTAGCACATGACAGCTTAATAACTCCTCTCTTGGAGGTGGTGAATTTACCAAAAAGAGGGGTAATGATGTACATTAGGGGACATCAGGCAAGGTACTTGGAGGAGGCAATAGGCAATTGACTGGCGGATGAAGAAACTCAAAAAGGAATACTTTTGCCAGGACTCTCAAAGACACTCCCTTTGCTCCCAGTGACTCAATCACTGCCAGAGAAACTGTCTTTTCCACCAGAGGAGCTGGAGATATTTAAAAAGAGTGGGGCAGAGAGAAAAAGGGAATAATTAGTTTACAAGGGATGACAAACAATGGAGACCAGAAGCTCTGACCATACAAATACTGTAACAACTCCATGAAGGGAATCATTGGAGTTCTCGAGGATTGGCAGAAGTCTTCCTCAAGATGTATTTTGCTGTGGGTCTTTTTAGTCTGGCAAAAGCAGTTGTTGAAGTTTGCTTGATTTGTGTAGAAGCCAATAACAGGGTTACAAAGAAAGCTGCCAGGGGAGGGAGGCCTTGGGCTGTAATGTCCCTTCTAAAGATGCCAAGTGGATTTTACTGAGATGTCCCAAGTGGGAAGGCTTAAGTATCTTCTGATAATAGTATATCAGCTAACAAGGTGGCCAGAAGCATTCCCAACTGCTTCAGCAGCTACAGCATCATCTATGAAGGTATTTTTGGAAGAAATTATTCCAAGATACAGGATTGTAAAGGAACAGACTCAGGGGAGCTAATTTTACAGGAAAGGTCCTTCAAGGGGTTATGGCTACTTTAGGAAAACAATGGATCCTCCATACCCACTGGCACAGAGCTTGTGTCAGGTAGAAAAAAAATGAAGAGCAAAATAAAGAAACACCTTTTGAAGCTGGTAATAGGCACCAAGATGCCATGGGTAGGGCTTTTTCCATTGGCTTTGGCAAGAATGAAGGCCAGACCCAGAAGAGAGAATCAGTTCTCTTCCTTTGAATTATTGTTTGGAATTTCTCACCCAGGTAATTCTCAACCTATTGGGATGTAGAGGTAAGTGATGTATATTTAAAAGAATATGTGGCCAGGATACTGTCTCTCGTGAAATCCCTTCAACCAGAAGCTCAGCTGGCATAGCCCCTGCCTTTGGACTTTGGCTGTTCATAACATCCAACCAGGGGATTTAGTCCTGCTTAAGAGGAGTGGAAAGATGCACCACTGGTGGCAAAGTGGCGTGGAACTTTCCAAGTGTTACTGCCCACAGAAACAGCCATCAAGACAGCTGAATCCATCACACTCTAAAGTAAAGGTCTCTAAGGCCCCAGAGATTTGGACATCTCAACTAGAAAAGAAGGACAGCAGGCTCTAACTGACAGACCACTCCACAGGAGTGGTCTGGAGCAGCAGCCAGTGCATTGACATCAGGACAAGCCACGTGTACCTACCCACAGACTGTCTGCTGAAATAGTCTGGATGGGCATCCCTCTTTTACAATCTCCACTCACTGGGGGGCTACTACTTGCTTTCATTGTTTTCTTTATCTTAGGTGGTTTCTGTGCATTCACTGGCCACAGGTGGTACAGAAGACAAGACAAGACATTGTGAACTCAAACTACATTTACTCATCGAAGAGTAATTATGACTGAGTTCTTTGTATGAGGCACTGCGGTGCTGGAATTCAAATGAAGAAGAGGAAAAAGCACAAGCAGCATCAGCTTTACTCAGTAACTGGCAATAGCCATGGTCTGGTTGAAGACTGAACCAGCAGCCTCTCCAGCAGCGCAGAGGGGTTGAGCTGACTGGGGACAGGGACCAGCCCACCTGCTGCCAGGAAACTGTTGGAGACTGGGCATGATCCCATGTAACTCACAAATAAATAACCCTGGCATTTCCAGACTGCAGATGAATTAGATACAAGGTAGGTGTTAACAGCAAACAGACTGAGTAATACGTATGTACAATTTATTTAAAATACTTTTTAACATATAAAACCCCCTCGCTATTTATACAGTCTAAGTCCTAGCAACATATACAAATACTGAGCAACTACAATACATGCTGAGGTAAGAACATACATTCTGGGAGAATACTCAAGCCAAACAAGATTGAAATACATTTTATATACATGTCTTCACATGTAAGAGAGACCCATGAAATATACCTTCCCTTTATTGTACACAGGGAAATTCTAGTCTTAGTGTGCCACGCAATTTAAACCCAACTGTTACATGTTCAAATATATCTTAGCCCTAGCAGACAACATGTCCAAAGTCTGAAGTAGGAGCAAAGCCTGGGACCAAATTCCTTCCAAAAAGGGGCTTACATTTTAAAAACATCCATTTCTTTAATAGCTTATGTTCCTCAGAGAATGAAATTGCATTATCTTTGCTTAAAAAAGAACCCACTGCAGAGAAACTGCATAATTCTTATACCACCTCAGCCTTCAGCTATGCACAGTTCTACCATTCCTGGTCTGCAGTAAAAATCAAATCCAGGCGTGTTATTTATACTGACTTGGACACATCCATTTATTTTTATGATAGATTAATTTTTCTAAGCCTAAACTGGTACACGTTGAGATTGGAAAGGATTCTTAACTTGGCTGTAACCGTATTGTCACATCTTAGTGGAAACTAAGAACTTCCCACCCCTTGAAACAAAATCAGCTCAGATAATTTCAGTCATAGTTGCTGCTGATAGCTACGAACAGTTACTTACCTGTTTAAGCAAAACTACAAAGATTGCAGACTAGTTTTGTCAGTCAGAAAAAGTTGCAGTAACAAAAAAGTACAATCATAGGCAGGAATTTGCTGTTCACAAATGGGTCTTATTTACCATCCTTACATTCACATTTAGGCTTAAGGCACCGAGTTCTAAAACAAGTAACTAAAAAATGTCATTCTCAATTAATGAGAATGAATGATCAGAAATTCTACAACTGGGCTTTAAGGTAGCACAGAGAACGTTCAGCATCTTTGTTGGTGACAGGGACAGTGGGACTGAGCACACCTTCAGCGAGTTTGCCCACAGCCCCAAACTGTGAGGTGCCATCAACATGCTGGAGGGAAGGGATGCCATCCAGAGGGACCAGACAGCCCTCAGAGGTGGTACCTCCTTGAGTTGAAAAAGGTATTGTCCTACACCTGGGTCAGGGCAACCCCAGGCTCACAGACAGCTTGGGCAGAGAAGTGACTGAGAGGAGCCCTGCAGAGAAGGACGGGGGGTGATGGTTGATGAAAAACTCAACATGAGCCAGCAATGTGCTCTCACAGCCCAGAAGGCCAATGGGATCTTGGGCTGCATCAAGAGGAGCATGGCCAGAAGGGTGAGGGATTCTCCTCTGCTCAGGTGAGACCCTACCTGGAGTGCTGCATCCAGCTCTGGTACCCCCAATATAAGAAGGACATGGAACTGCTTGAGCAAGTCCAGAGGAGGCCACGAGGTTGGTGAGAGGATGGGAGCACCTCCCCTGTGGAGACAGGCTCGGAAGGTTGGAGCTGCTCAGACTGGAGAAGAGGAGATTGAACCTCATTACAACCTCATTACAACCTTCCTGTACCTGAAGGGACCCATAGGGAAGCCGGAGAAGGACTCCTTGTCATGAACTGCAGTGGCAGGACAGGGGAAATGAGTGGAGACTTGAAAGAGGGGAAGTTTAGGTTAGATAAAAGAAAGAAATTCTTTACTGTGAGAATGGTGAGACACTGGAACAGGTTGCTCAGAGAAATTATGCGTACCCCCATCCCTGGAAGTGTTCAAGGCCAGATTCAATGGAGCTCTGATCTAGAGGAAGGTGTCCTTGCCCATGGCAGGGGATTGGAAGTAGATGATCTTTAAGGTCTCCAACCCCAGCCATTCTATGATTCTACATAATATCATATTCTAGATGCTGAACAGGCCACAAGTGATTTTTGACTCCAGAGTTTATATACAGCCCCTCTACAAACAGATTTTCAGGGGTAAGTGAGGATACTTTACTGGTGATAAGGCATGGCGTCAGCCCCTTGAACAGCATTGCAGCTTCCATTCAGACGTTGTCCACAGCATTCAAGGACCTGGGCAGTAAACAAGGCTTTGAATTTCATCACAAACAAACAGTAACACCTGAAGTCCATAAAACCGGGCTACTGTGTAGGGAGGGGGTCCACATGTATGAGTTGATTCAGCATCCTTCCAACAGTGCTGTTAGAATAAAAATACAGCATTTTTATAGCAGAGTTTTCTCCTACTTAGGTGAGAAAGCTGTGGGGTTTTTTCCTAACAAGATAAAAAATGGCAAATACGTCATTCGGACTATTTTCATTTTGTGATAACCTAGTCAAAATGAGTCTATATTACCACGGTAAATGACTGATTGCGATATTTTCATAGTACAGAACACTGGAACATTCAAAGGATACAAATTCCAATAAATAAGTTGGAAATGGACACTCTTTGGAATAGTACTCATTCATTTGCAAAGGTTTTGGAATCTTTCATGCTTCTAATAAGAACAATCATAAAAAAAACCCTAAGGCTAAATTTGGCAGTTGTGCTAAAACATACCATATGTGCTAAATGCATGTCTAACAGAAACTGTGCACCATTAGAATATTTGTGTGCTTCCTTAAGCATTCACAAAAGTATGTACAGATCTTTTTTGTATAAGCTCACACCTGAACACAGAATAATGGACACTCTGGGGGAGGGCAGGTCAGGGCCTTTCTCAATTCAAGTCACCTCCAAGACCTGAATGCTTCTTGCACTGAGCATCAGGGCAGTCTGACTTGGAGGCAGATGATATTCAAGTGGCCCTCACAAGCGTAGGGAATAATGTAAAAGCAGTTCCCAGGTAGTTTGCTTTGTCAGTCCGTGCCTCCTGGATCCCTAGGAAGAAATACGACTGAGTGGCTTAAGGTGAAGAGGCAGAAAAGAGGTTATACAAGACAGCAGCTTCTAGTTTTGGAAGGTTAACCTAACCAAAAAGGCAGGAACCTTCTGAGGAACACACAGCTAGCTGAAAATTACCAATTCTGTTAACAAAAGCTGAAATAATGTAATTCAGAATCAAAACTATTTTATGCCATGAAGCTAAAGGGATTTTTGCCATCAGTACTGATAGCTTGTTAAGTCCAAAGTTGTGCAGACATTTTACAATGAAAAGAGGAATTTTAGAAGCTGTAGTGCTTGCACAGAAATTAAGAGCTTTGGGTATTGAGGTGGGTTTTTTCCCCCAAAAAATAGTACCATTAGGAAGAAATAACTGGCTTTTGTACTTAAACTGTTTCTCCTAATTTATCACTCACATTTAGGAATTACTGGAGCTAATCATGAAGAGTTCTTCTCTCATGTCTGACAGACAATTGTACAGCAGTAATAAAAAAGTCCACAGTTTTGCAGGAGACAAGCTGTTAATTGTCCATACAGCTTAAGGAAAAGCAGAATTAGAGTTTTCCCAGACCTCACATACCACATCTTTTGGTTCAATGTTGTATTATTTAAGACTAACAATACCAAAACAATGGAATTAAAAAAGTGAAACTGTGAGCTTTATGGAACTGGCTTTTAGAAACAAGCCATCGTTCTACCTTACTAACTTTGTTCATCCTTACTCACAGTGGGATGGGCCATGCTCTGTGGCACCTGGTACACAAGTCGGTCAGCACTGCCGGGCCCTGGCTGCCCCTTTGGTATATCGTACACTGCCTGTGCTGAGGATGCACTGTCTGTCCTGAATAACAGTTTATTGCACATTCCAACCAGTGGAGGAGCTTGATTCCCTGCAGCTTTGAAGGTGGAAATGGAAGGAGCGCCAAGAGGGGTGCTGGGATGGCTGGACACGTCCATGATTATTGGAGTCGCATACTCAGGTCCGGTTACAGGCAGTGGCTTGGCATAGGCGTGGTAAACTTCTTGGATAGGCGAATTGTAAGGGTCCAAGTCAGTGTAACTGGCTTCTTTTCCTTCCTCCGGTTTGAAGGTTGATCTCTGGTGAAGTGTGCCCACAATTCCCCCTACCAGAGGTTGAGCATATTCTGTGTTGCAAGCCCCAACAAAACAAAACATAAATACACTTACTGGGGTTGTTTTACAGTGGCATCACATTAAATACAGCCTGTCAATAGTCTGCCAGAGATCACTATCCTACATCCAACCAGTGGTCCATCTCTGTCCACCAGTGCCAATCGCTTTGGAAAAGGATTCCTTTCCACCCAATAGGTAAAGCCATTGAGGTAGCCAAAACCAAAACATCCCCACTTCTCAGGTTTATACTTCTTCCCAAGTGAGCTGCAACTTCCCATGCTGCAAATCTGCCTGAAAACAAAGCAGACTGAAATGTTCTTCTATTTACATTAGGTTTAAATAAAATTGTTCTGCCTGGATCTTGATAAAAAGTGGTCCTTGGGGTGGAGTGTTTATCCTTTGAGGTGAAGCCTGCATGTAGTCTGAGATATTTTAGCTCAACAGATAATCTGAGTTACAAAAGCTGGAGGTGAAAGCCTGAGAAGCTGGGTAAAACAGACAAGCAGCAAACCAAGAAAGCTAATTCTGCCCGTAGTGAAGCTGTAATTCCTGCACATCTGCCCAATTCTGCCATCAGCAGGTAAGTGCAGAACCAAAGGCACATCCTCCTCCCATGCGTAGCTCACCAGGAAAAGGGCATGTGGAGCTATCCATAAACTCCCCTTTTCCAGATCCCAAGTTTGATTTAACCCATACAGTAAAGGTAGAGAATCAAGTGCCATATTTCAAATTTGTGCATAAAAATATTGTGATGAAATTATTTCCAGTGCATGAAAATAAAACCTAAAGAATTCTTTCACCCTTTATGAGGTTTAAAAACAAGTAAGGAACCTTTCAGTTACTGCATTAACTTGGGCAAGTATCTATCTATAGCACACGAAATGAGAGAGCAGACACAAAAAAGCCTGCATTTTAAGAGATATGCTTACCCACAGAATGACTCATTTCTCCTCTGTTCCCCTCCAAAACCAGGAAATAACTAATTGGAGCCAGATTCCTGACATTTTTGGCACGTCATTCATATACATACATACATATATATATACATATACATATATATATATATATATATATATATATGTATATATAAAAACACGGCCCACAAAGTACCTGTAGACTCTGTTTGCAACACTGTTGGGACTTCTCTTGGTCTTAGGTGACTGATTTCACTGCTGCTGTAGCATACAGGAGTTTCTTCATGTTCTGCTGATTTGATCGGGAAAAACTGCTTCATCCCTTTCCACCATCCTTCACATGAATTAAAAAAAAGCAAAAAAACCCTCACAAGATTGCATATATACTGTATTTTAAGCTACTAATATACTTTTCAGCACAGCTTGTATTTTGTTGAAATAGGTAAATAACTCAATTATCACTATTTTGAGTAATACCCTAAGACATCAGAGCTGTGAGCTATCAGAAATAGATACGTAGCAAATGAAAGTGATTAAAAGGTTCCTTGTCTAAAGTGTAAGACATCCTTAAGACTGCCAGTGAGCAGACACACAGGTGTGCAAGTTTTCAACAGAGGCCGGAGAAGCGAAGCACAGTCACACAGCAGTACCAACCCAACTGCTGCAGCTGCCCTTTGCACCTGGGGCACAGGTGGTTTCAGGACCATTGCAAAGAGCTGCCTGGTGCAATTGTCTGATCTTAAGTTTATGAGACACAAGACAGTTGGATAGAAGATATACCTAAATCCCAAATGCTTACTAGGGCAATGAAAACAAAATTTTTGACCCAACTTATACGCTAAGATGAAAGATTTTTTTCCAGGACAAAAAAGTACCAAATAAATGGCTATCAAATGTATAGAGACATTCCTTATAAATTAATTTTTCTCCTTGTGTTGTATAATTAAAAGGTTTTCTACTTCATTCACAAAAAATCCTGAAGTGGTCAGATCTAACAGCAGACATGACATTTACTATTTCTAAAAAACAAGAAATCAGAGAAAGAAGCAGTACAATTAAGTCGGTCCACAAAAGAAATTCAGTTTGCTATGCCTCCCTCAGTTAGTATTAGAGAAGCTTCTGCTAGTGGAAACTGCAACTGCAATCTGAAATAAACACTGAACAAAAAACCACTGAGCAAATGGCTCCATAAAACCATTTTGTTACCTGCACGATCCCAGTAAGGTAGATCATATGTGTCCTCAGTTTTTCTCTTGCTGTGAGAAAAAAAAAAAGGAAAAGTGTTATTTTAACTAGTCTGCTTATCAAAAGATGCATTAAGTAATGCTCAGCAACTATCACCTTGGCTGTAACTGGTCCTCAAATTTAATGTATTAGCACCAGCAACCTGGCTTCCCATCACCAGTCTGCTGCTACCAGAGAAACCAGTTTTCAGTCAAAGTAGTTCCAATGAAAGCAGTTACCAAAAGCTGTTTTGTCCTCACTAGTCAAGTGATTTTTTTCTCAGAAAGAATGCAATTCTTTCCACAAGTGCAGACCACAGAGTTCCCACAGCAATACATGCAGCATTTCATTCCCACACACCAGGCTAACAGACATTTAAAGCACTTTCATCCATCTATTCATTTACCGGTTTCTCCAATGCCACGCACAAACTAAGATAAGAATCAGGGTAGTGAAGACCATCACCAGCACTGGAACCAGAACTGCTGCCAATGCCACATCTGAAAGCCATTAAATTAAGTGATGTCAGACAGAAAGAGCTTCTCATAAATCAGTTTTTGATTTGAAAATTACTCGAGTAGAGCACGCAGTTTTCACGTTTAGTGTCTATCACACCAGATCCCCCAGCTAAGCTACTCTGCTGGATGCTCCCACAGTGCAAATTCAATTAACATCTGGTTCTTCTACATGCATGCGCAGCTGGTGGTTTTGTAGAGTTTTTCATCAAAATCAATCTGTTTTAATATATGGTTTTTCTGTTACAATAATGTACTCTATTATTTATGCAGAAAATCCCTTAATGTCACCATATAAGTTCAAACTTCCTTTAAGAAGTAAATTCTACAGTACCTTAACAGTTAATCCCAATCAGTCAGTGCTGGGTCTGTGTGTGATCCTGTCCCCTGCCATCCAAAGGACACTTCAGCAGTGCCCACATCTGCAGTGATTTTGCTCCCTTTTCTGACCATTTTCTTTGATAAACAAAATGATTATGCCAGGTGACATTTTTCAAATTTCATGTCAAAAAAACTGCTCCAGAGAAGATTTGCTATATCAAAGGTGTTTTGTTCTAAGAAATTATTAAATAAAGCAGCTACACCTGATTGATTCAAAAGGGAATCCAAGTTACAACTTTTCCTTCTGACAAAGTTTGTTCAGTGATTAAAAGCTGAACACTGCTTGAACAAGCTCTGGAAGATGGAACTATTATATATCTATAAAACATATATTGCATATACATTTATATTATATGTATTACTTGGCAGATTGGTTTTGTTTCTTCATGCAGCATGCAACTGCACATCTTTTATCATTTGTGTATTTAATAACTGGTAAATACTAGAAATAAAATATTGATAATCTGCTGTAATTTGTTGTTTTGAGAAAATTTCAATGCAGAAAGCACATTTAGTATATGTCAAAGCACTATAAGGAGTTCCAAACATTTTTACTGTTTAACGATGAATACCTTTGGTTACACTTGGAGTCACTGTAGTGTTTTTTATTTCAGGTGTGAAAGTTGTTTTATCTGTCTGCAGCGAAGTCTTCACTGAATGAATGAAGTCATCCATGAAGTCAGCATTCTTATCATTCTTGTTCTGAGGTGGTGCTGGCAAAGTGATTTTAGGAGTACGACCTTCAGAAGAAAAGGATTTATAAGGTAAGTTCTTTGAGTGCTAGTTTTCCATATCTCATTTTCAGGAGAAGACAGCTGGAACAGTTTGCTATAAAGCTTTTGTTCATGTTATATAATGAGGAAACCCCCCACCAGGAATCAATGACATGAAAAGCAAGTGATTGGCATCTTATGACACCCTTATTTTGTAAATTACCTTGTGTACACCTAAATTCAGTATTTTCCTGGTTAAGTTAACTTTTGGATAACCTCAGAAATACCAATTAAAGAAGGATTACGCAGCCAAGAAGTACTTCAGACTTACCAAAAATATACCCATGATATAACTTTTAATCTTAGTAATTTGATGTACAACCTTAATAGTTTCACTTCTTGTCTTGCACGGTTGAAAGTTTTCAGTTGTCTTACCTATACTAAACTGACATCCTAGCAATTCTACTTTCATTGCAATTTTCTGGTGCCATTTTAAGGGGTTAATCCTAAAAAAACGTGCAATTATAGGTGGAATGAAATTATTGCGAACTTCCTGGTACAATTCAGTATTCCCTTGAAATATCTAGAAAAGAAGGGGAAAAAAAGAGAGAAACATTACGTTCTACAAATACAATAGTAATTGAGTAAGTACTACCAATTTTGATGTTTTATTGAGGAAGAATAAACAGTGAAGCATTCAATTCACCCCAGAACAGCGCTGCTGCCTGCATTTGTCCACTCCCTTGGCCCCATTACATTTACAACTAAATAAAACAAAGAAAGGTGTGTGCACATGTATGCACACAGCTACACAGTTCAGAGTAAAGGTACCATGGAATATCCTACTGATGCTCCCCAGGCACAGCCTGCTGTTACACAGATGTTTATGGCACTGAGTCATTCTAAGTCCTTCTTGGTATTTTACACTTAGTCTTCAAATATACATGGATAGCAAGGACTTCTGACACCGTGCAAGCTGGAATTAAATGGTACCTTCACACAGCCCAGCAGTTCAGCACAGCCTGTCTGAGTATGGTATTCCTTAGAAAGCACTTGGGGGCACCCTCAAGTGTGGAACCACACTGTCCTCTCGTAGCTGTTGCCTGCAAGTGCTGAGCCACAACAAAATAGAAGAATTGGGGTTCAGAATGTGAAAGCTCTCCTCAGTCTCACACTGAGCCATGAGATTCTGAAAGAGAAGGCCCCAGACTTTGCATGAAGGATGAGCTCAAGTTGGTCCTTCACTGCCATCCTTGCACACAAAGAATTCATCAAAATGTGGCAACACACAATTAGTTTGGCTGAAGTTTAAAAGCAGTGAGCGGAGTCTCTGTGAGATGCAGTGTAAGCACACTAACAGATTTACAGCCAGCCATGGGTTTGCCACTCCTGAGCTGCTTAAAACAATACAGCAGCTTGGCCCAGTACTCCAACCCTCTCCCTCCTTCAGGAAGACTGGTTTGGCACCATGTCTTTTGGTAGGAAGTGAGCTGCCTCTCCATGTCTGTGCACAGCTGTGGGGCTTTGGTCCTGCATGTGCAACTCTGTGGTGCTGTTGCAATACAGGTCACCACTGGGATGACAGTGAACAAGTTCTTTCTTTTGAAGCACTGATATAGACACTGCAAATCATGGTGGACACAATGCAAAACACAATTATGGTACTTGCCTGAAAAAAGTCAGTACTACAAGGAGTTTTCTTCTCACTCACACCACTTGCTAAGGAATAAAGCACCCTGCCATTCTTAAAGACAAGCACTGCATTGTGCAACAGATGATGTGTCTGCATAACATGGAGCAGTCAAGAGCTTTTAGCAGATCCCTGATCAATACAAATCACTGCTGTTTCAATCTTGATACACAAGAGAAGAGATTTTTGTATTGCCCTGCTCAGTTTTTGAAAAAAATTACTAGAATATCCCAAGAGGCCTGAAATAATTATTCCAGGAAACTATCCATTCAGAGCAAGTGCCTGCTCTGAATTTAAGCTTCTTGTTCTTAAATATATTCAGTAGCAACAAATGAAGACACAGTAAATGCAGGGGCAAGCCTATGATGTTATTTTGGAAATAAATTAATAACACCAAGTAGTTGAAGTTCACGTGCCCACAGCAGACTGGGTTCATATTTACAGCCACTTTTCCCTTACTAGTTTGTTTTGGTTTGGTTTTTTGATTTTTTTTTTAATGACAGGTTTGTAGCTACAGATCTCACTAACAAATTTTTTGTTTTGGTAAGGATGCAAGTGAGAAGCAAAATAAGAGAGGTGACTTCCTGAGGGGATGCACCCAGACTGAATTGCTGTACTGTATCCTTGCTCGTGCTATGCCTGCCAGCACCAAAAGAAGGCACATCTGGCTGCCCAAGCAACATATGCAGATGTTACAGAGCAGGGACACAACTCTGAAAGCTGAATCTCATGTCAGGTTTCTGAGGCTGAGCATGTAACAGCAAGGGCAAAAAGAATCAACACCAACTCTTACCTTCAAAAAAGATTAACAGTAAAGATCTTTACGCCAGGCTTTTATCAGTCAAGCTTTTGACATCCAGTGTTACAGAAGTAACTTAACCTTACCTGCAGCTCTGTATTTTTTGTTACCCTAAATTTTGCATTAAAAAACAATTTGCTTCTGAGCTCAATACAGTACTAACTTTTTAATGAGAAATCACTTTCATAGTCTTTTTATTATCAAACTCTCTTCATTTCTCTCTGTGCTGTTAAACAAAGCTTTTCCAACACTGCAACTCTCATTTGTCCTTTTTCCCCAATTCAAGCATTTACTCTTTTTTTAATCCATGAAAAATTAAGAAAAATTTTTCTTGAGTACTGCCAAATCTCTAAAAGGTATTTGCAAAAAAGACTACAGGAAAGGCTTGGAAAAGCTTCTAGTCTCCTGAAAAATGTTAGGAATTCCAAACACGTTTCAAAAAAACAGGGACTAGCACCTCCCAGCTGGTCTGGCATGCTAAAAGGGAGAACCCTGCAAGCAGATGCATCCAAAAGTAAATCTGTATCAAGTGAGGTGATGGCAGACAGAGAGAAAATCTGCTATTTTGAAATAGAAAAAACTGAACCATTTTTTTCTGTCATTTAACTACAGCTGCCAGTTCCTGGGTACACATATGATTCTTCATGCCCTGTCCCTTAATGACACACAGAACACAAAAAAAGGTCTGTTGCCTGTAACTTCAGGTTTCACAATTTGTTTCATTTCATGAGCATGTAAGCGGGACAATGCACTCAAATTCAAGGCAACAACTGCAAAGTTTTTTAAAGGAAATTGTCAAACTAACACTGAAGCCTAAATCTAGGCAGCTTCCTGAGATCTTATTTTATGGCCAGAAGAAGGCACTCAAAACTAGCAAAATATGCTGATTTTTTCCTTTTTTTCTTGAATACTTCACAGCAACAGTGACTTTAGTTCACATGTAGGCTCAGACCCGACAGTAAATTCTCCTCCTCTCTTCCAAGAGTTTCCCACTGCAGTTATGTTCAGTGCTCAAAAATCTCTCAATTTAACAAACTACAGTCTATTACTTCAACAGGATGATACAGCCTACCTTGAAACATTCTTAACCCAGAGTAAAGAGAAGACCAAGGACAGCCAAAGTGACCATCCTTAAAACCTGTTTCTAAAAAAACTACCAGACTAGTAGTTACAGTTACATGTACTTAATACCACTAGCCTATAGAACTAAGATAAATTACATCCAAGGATTTTAAGATAAAGAAGGAAAATCTAGTTCCAGTCACATTACTAAGAATCTTGTAATTTCATTAAGAAAATCTGATCTGAACCACTGGGAAGACATGAATTTTCTCATTTTTGCTGTCCTATTAAATACTACAGAGCTGTAAACATGGGGAAAGCAAGATTATCTTGCTGCTAACATTAGGGAAAACATTTGCAATCTGAACATACCCCTCCCTCTTCAAGGGCTGTTCTCATATATAAGACACTTAACAGTATTTGCTTAAAAATTAAAATTGACAGAAACATTAGAACATGCAAAAATATACGACTCATTACATTTATTCTAACCATAAGAGGATAAGAAAGCAAAGCTTAATTTTAAAACATATAACCTATTTTAAAAGAAATAGAATTATTCTTGAAGAGATGCAGTACCAGAAAACCTACCAGTGGCAACAGAAGTTTCTTGTACAGAATATTCCCACCCCAAATAGTAATAAAAATAACATCTGAATTTTAGAACTGTTCAAATTCTTACATATTTGCATATTGCCATATTTTCCTCTGCTTATCTGCTCTTTATGATTCAAAATAACACTGAAAGTGAAAGTTATTTAATGATTCCTCACCATACCGAAATGACTTATATTTAGAATTGTGAAATTTCCTTAGAACCTACCTAGAAAGTATATGGTATTTTTACCTTATCTTTACCCATGCCAGGTTCTCTGTACACTGTCCATTTCTGTGCATCATCACTGTATAAAATTCTGTAGGCTGAGACAAAATAGTAGTGCTCTGCTAAAGTTGATCCAGTAGTTAGAATACCTGTGAAAATTGAGGCACCCAGTTAGGACAAAAACAGGTACCACTTTGTAAAAATTAACAGATCGGTTTTTGAATCCGGAGATGTTTAATGGAGAGTCTTAACTGGCTCAGTTAACTTCAAGAAGTTTATCCAAAGGGCCAGGGTGTGAAGCTTCCACAGCGACTGAAACTTAGTCAACTCATTTTACTTATTTTGTATTTTAATTTTCATGGTATAACCTTGCTAAGCCCTTCCCCCCACACGCCACTTCTTGATGGAAACAGCCCCTTCATTTGACCACAGCTCACTCCTGTCTCCAGCTGCTGACACAGCTTTTCCCTGCTCTTGTACTGCCAACCTAAAGGCACCATTGAAAGAACTGCAGCTTGCTACAACTGACACTGCAGCTCTTCAGCACAACTCACACAGCAAAGCTTTTTAGGAAAGGCTTGTTAGCACAAGAATTAGAGGAGTAATGCAAAATCCAAAGAGTCTCCAGGGAGGAAATAACAAAGGCCACTGGTAAATCCAAGCTGCTTAATGATAGCAAGCCACGCTGCTGATAGCAAAGTGTGCAGCTGAGGTTAGAGAGACCAACTCAGGCATTTTAGAAAGAGACAAATGCAAACTGATCAGTGGAACATGTTTCACAATAGCCTTAAAGCCCTGGGCTCTATGAAGCACTCAACCTAAATCCAATTTAATTTTGATTTACATCAGATGACAAACATGCCCATTAACAACAGCAAATCACTGAAGGATTAAACCAGAAAACACTAACACTGGTACTGAAGGTACAACTGCTGCACAGCTACCCTGGAGATTAAACCCAAAATGCCAACACCTCAGTGCTGATATTGAATTCACTGTGGCCATGACAGGCACTAGGGAAAATCTAGGAAACGAGTCACTACACCTGTACCAGAGGTACCAGTGGGCTGAGCTGACTGGATTTTGATCTGCATCTCCAAGGAGACAATGAGCAGGAAAAGGGAAGAATCAAGAATCCAATAAAATCACAGGAAACACTTCAACAAATTCTAATGGAAGAGATGTCTTCTACTATGAAACTACATCTCTTCAGCTCCAGGCTCCTCAGTGCAAGGACATGGAAGCAAATTAAGTGTAATGGTAATTAAGTGCCACCTGAGCTTTACTGAAGGCCCAGCACTGGAAAACAGGATAACAGTAACCAAAAATTTTGAATGCTGCTGAGAAGTCACATCAGATTCACTTACCTGTTATTTTCTTTTCTTTATTCAAGTCAATCTGCAACCACTGATGTTCATCACTGATAAAAGCAGCCCAAGGAGGTCCAATCCTCTTTAGTCTGGCATTTTCAGGTTTCCAAATGTTTACTTGTCCTGTTTGGTTAGGCCACTCGAGAATCGATGATGATGTGATGTGGGAATCAGGAATCACCCCAGACTCCATCCCCAGTGTCCCATAGCAACCTGAACAACACAAAAGGTGAGGATTGCAAATGAGAACTGAAGTTATCCTGCTTGGATTTCAAGACTTTACAAGCAAATATTAAATTGCCATCTAAATTTATTCCATAACAACAATACCAACAAAACACACTGTCTTCTGCTTTCTAACAGGGATACTAGAACTAAACTAGCCACAAGAATGCCATAATTTGTGCTTGTTCCAAGGGTAATATGAATATTCTCTCAGTCACCTCACACAGAGAGAGTCATTCTCTCACTCACACAGAGCACTCAATGAGAAGCACTGGGGAACCTTCATGGTCTAAGAGTATCTCTGGTTGCTGCAGGAATGGGAAACAGGTTACTGGTTCATTAGTTCCTTTCTTGTGTCTGTATAACTTCTTGGGTTTTCAAATCAACCCCAGCATCACAGTGTTAATTTGAACAAAACCAAAGCATGTAGGAAGGAAGTCATGTCATAATCCTGGCCTTGAGCTCAAACACATCCTTGAAATTAGTTACATTTTTCTGGTTACCATTCTTATTAAATGTTTCTTCCCATGCTGCCTTCTGTGGGTAGCTGAAAAACATTTCCTAAATTCAGGATTAAATTTCTTGTTCTTGTAATACCAATGTTTTTTCTCTCCCATGCACAGTCCCCAGAAGTATCAGCAGAGAGCAATCTATGCCTTCAGTCAGGCAGGCTGAACAACCCAGCCTAGTTTCCCTTCTCCTGTGAACTCCCCCTCTCCACCAAGGGGGGGCACTCATCCCTCAAGGAAGGCACAGGTGGCAGAGCCCACATGTGACTGGACGCCAGAGAAAGTCTTGTCCATGTCCTGAGAGATGGCATTAGTAGTTTACTTTCTCTGCTGAACGTACGTCGCCTGCCACAGCACAGGATCACTTCATTAAGGGAATTCTTTCCCTCATCTGTCATTTTCCATCTAACATGCTGCCACTTCGCAGCAAAAATGCCTCAGTCTCTAAATACCTGCTACATTCCACTCTTTGCTCTGTGATGCTTCAGTTAATTTCTACCGAGTCTCAAAGTCAGGCAGTTTTTCCTGTATAAGCAGTCTCATCTTCCTCTGCACTGACCATGCCTCTAGCACTAATAACAAACTCCTCTACTTCATACCAAGTCATAAAACCAACTGCAACAGCAGGAACACACTAGGACCTTCACCACAGTCTGATAAACCTCATTTGAGCATACTACAGGGTTTTATTTCCCCTCACCTAACTCCTAGGCAACCCAACTACAGACATTTTAATCTAGAGCTGCATCTTTTCTCTAGCTTATTCAATAATTTCTCACATGTCACTGAAGTGCACAAAGTCTAGATCAGCATTTTTTCCTATCTCTTCCAATTTCCAGGCCATTTACTTAATTTCATACACACTATCAGATCACATTGTGAACGACAAAAAAACCCAGCAAACCCTGCCTGGATCACTGTGTTTAATATTCTTTAAGCATAAGGACACTAGACGTGTAATTCTTTCTCTCAGCTCTTGCAGATACCTGAGAGAAAAATAATTTTAATATTTTTATTAATTATTAATATGTGCACTATATTTTCTAATTTTTGTTTATTTATACATTTCCATCACCAAACAGATTCCTGTCTTTATATCACCCTTCACTGTGCCTTTGATTTATGTATTAGGAAAAGCATTTATTTATTTTGAGAAGTATGTGCATGATTCCCCCTCCCTTTCTTTTATAACTTTATCTTTATGAAAAACAGACATGATGGTTTTATGGTTTTTAAATTGTTATTCAAACAGTTAAAGAGACTAAAGAAAGGCCACTGTCTTCACAGTATTTCCAACATCCACTCAAAGATGGCATTTAAAGTGACTTACAGAAAAACTAGCTTCCACTTAGAAAACTACAGCTAATTTATTTAATTACTCTGAAAGAATCTCTTTCTGCACATAAGCAAGGCTTACTTGAAACATTGCTGCACCTATAAATTAGTGATGATTAATCATCAAGTTGAGATAGTAAAACAATTCAAAAATATACATTATTGAAGAATGGAGTAAAAAAAGGTCTCACAAATGAGAACAAAAATTAAGAAATCTAATATCTGCACACCCACTTCTATCCACAAACTTTGTATGAAAGTAGTAACGTGTAACACATGTGATAACGCTTACCACTTGTCTTAAAGGTGAAGAGACTTGTAGACAAGGGTCCCCTGTAGAAAACAAAAGATGATGTTTTGCAGTACCCAGTGAGAAAAATTGAAACAAACCGTCTTCAATTTATTTTTCTTGCCACTGAAACGTATGCACGTGTGCCTGAACAAGCACTTAATGATTAACACATCCTGCCAGCGAGTTGCAGCACTTTCAGTACAAACCCCTTCTCAAATGAAATCAAGTCCAGAGATACTGGGTTAAATACTTTCAAACAAACATCCACCCAGCAAAATGCAAGACTTCATTAAAACACTTTCTTTTCAAATTAAGCTAATCATAGTAACACAAATCAATCTCCTGTGATTGCTTTCATTTGTGGGTCTTGAGATACAATGACAAGCTACAGTCTTTTCCTGAAACTGAAAAGCTCCAATTAAATTACTGTTTTCCCACAGACCAGTAGGAATTTATAGCCAAGAAGGTAAAAACTCCTTGCAGAATTTGGAAAATGAAAATTCCTGGTCTAGAGATTAAACAACTGGTAAAAAAATTTGGTAAAACAATTACACTACAACAGAAGTCTGAGAAACTTAAGAGAAGAGAACCTGTCCAGGGAACATATAGCTCCACGAGCTGAAATTAATCCCACAATGAGACACTACCAAGACCTAAGGCGCTAAAGATAAGGAAATACACTTACACTTTTGAGGTGACATTGTTAGCCAGGGAGCCTTCATAGTATGGAATACCCTTGCTGATTACAACATTAATTTGACCACCCAGAGTATTTGACACGACACCTGCGTGAACACCGGCCATACAAAGTGACGATGACTTGAAGAAGGAAGGGAAAGAAAAATTTCATACTACTAAGTGAATAAATTAAACACCACACCATATATTGTAAATGCTACACTGTCCAGCTACAGTCTTTGTTATTATTACATTAAAATACTATTCTTAGTTAACTGTTATCTTGGTTATTTAGAAACCACTAATCTTTACTACTGAATTTATAAAAACACAAGAAGAAGGCCCTACATTTCACTGTGTCCTCATCCAGCTGCATTTAGAATGTAACTGTTGTAATTAAATGACCTCAAACCAGTATCAAGGTGAATCAGTCTGAAAAAGCCAGATAGCCAGGTTCAGCCTATAATAAATTATATTAGACAACAAAACATGTAAACACATAGAAAATTTTTTAATAGAAAGCACATTGAAAGTATGTTTGTTTATTTTCTCACAATTCAGGGGTGAGGCACTGCAGACTTTGTAGCTTTTAGCCAAGGGGTTTTTTATTATATCTTGTGGTTAAACATGGTTTAACCATCCAGCACTGATCCACGTAAAGCCACAGTAATACATGCATACAACTAAACCTAAACAAGTCAATTACTTATGTTGTACAAGTCAGTGGAGACAAGTAATAAAAAATGTTTTTGCAGGGTGTTGTGTGTTGACAGGGAAATGAGTTTTTGACAGGGGGGTTATGGCTAACCCAATCAGTGGTCAGATTTGAATATTGGCACCTGGTGTGGCCACTGAAGACATGGACTGCCTCTGAGAAGACAGGGGTTAAAGCAGAGCACTCCCAGGGGAACCTTCCCTTCTTGGTTCCAGTGGGGAAGAAGTTTCACCTCCCCTCCCCAGTAGGTGGGTGGGGGAGGGGGAAGCCATGTGCACCCTGGCTGAGGGGTAGTGATGAACTGAGAGTTGATTATCTGAGGGGTGGTAACTGGATTGAGAATATAAGGTTTTATCTCATTGCTGTGGTGGAAACTGGGGGAAGGAGGAGCAATGTTTTGGGAAGGTTTTTATTCTGAGTTCTGTGTTCCTTTTTACATATTGTAAGTTAATAAAGTTTTTTCCTTTACTCCTAAGCTGGAGCCTGCTTTGCTGTATTTCTGGTCACATCTCACAGCAGCCACTGGGGAGAATATATTTTCATGGGTGTGCTGGCATTGCACCAGCGTCAAACCATGACACAGGGTATCCTGTTCTTGCCTTTTCTCCTTGGATGACAGAATCTACTAAAAAATGTCACAGTGACACTTCCCTGGCTTGCAGGCTACAGGCGCCACAGTGAGCAGTACTCATCACACCAAGTCCATCAGGCTTGCCCAGAGTAAGCTCACATCCAACAGGTCTGGGATCAACATAGCTCCGCTCTCCATTAAAGTAAGAGCATGGTGATTTAGTAGGAGATGCAGCTCTCTCCTCCTTGCTCACCAGATGTCAGCAGTGAGAGCTCTAAGCCCTCAAGGACTCTGAACATTAGGGTCACACAGAAAAGAATCAAGATTTTGGGTATTTTTTAAAGCAGCAAACAGTTCCCATACATTTGAAAGAGATGCATAAGAAACCTCAACCTGAAACTTGGGTCTAATATGCTGGACAATTTCATTTTTTTCCACACAGCCTGACTTCTGGGAAATTCACAGCCTTTTTTCGTTGATAAAGTACATAAAAATAAAGTCAGAGGGCATTTATTTCCTTAAGTTTCCTTAGGAAAAGGTTTCATTTTCCTCCATAGAAAACAAGTATTCCAGATTTTGTAAAAAAACTCCCAACAAGCAGAACTCCTGCAGATGCTGCAAATTTGCGAGGCAGAGAATCAATTTAATATCGTTATTAGCTACAAAAATTACCTTGCAGCCACTTAGTGAGGACTCACTGGGGACCAGAACATGTAACACAGTTACACTGTGGTGACATTTTCACATGGGGGTGATTGCTTAAGCAAGTAACCTGGGATTTACAACTATTTGGGGAACAAAAGAATCAGGTACATTTTAAGTTTGTATTTAATACTAAACTCTTTGGTTACTAACATTTTTACATTGTCCTACCTCTGTGCTATATCTAAGGGCTTATTAAAAGAATAATTTAAAATAAAAACCAAGGATTTAATGTAATTTTTAGTAGGTTGCTAGTAAAATTATAATCACTTATAATAAACAAAGCAAACATCCTCCCATCCTATGGCAAGTTCATTAATTGACCAGCAAAGGCTTACATTAGAAAAATACTGTACAGGGTTTTGTAGTGTTTTAAGTAAACAATACATTATTAAAGATGTTCATTACCAATTTATAGAACTACTCTTACAGTATTAAATTTGTTTTGCAAATTATTTTATAACTGCTGAGCATAAACAGTATTTCATCTCTAAAGTGTAACAAAAATTAAGATCACCACTAAGACACTGCTCAAAGAGGCATTACAGTGTCAAAAATAAGATGACATCATTAAAATAACCGGTTCTTTCTTTATAAATCTCAATTTCCCAGCCTAAGAAAACCAACTAAACAAAAACAGGAAGTAGAAAAAACCCAATATTTTGATTGGGTTCCCTTCTCTGCAGGACATATGAAAGCATTTGAGACTCCACTACACTACTCCACTTTTGGAGATGGCAACATCCGAAGCACCTGTCATTTAGCACCAGTGCTAAAAAATGAGTACCATGTTATTCACTTTTAGGAGGTACAAATCCCAGCATACAGGAAGCACAACTAATGCAAACAACTACAACTGACTTGCATTATCCACCATGCGTTTTATGAAAATTCACTTGAGCCCACGGTATTTTCACTTACATCTCTGTATCCATGAGGAATAGTGCCTGAAATATCAGCAAAAGGAATCACACATCCAGCTGGACAATATTTACTGAAAGAGAACAAACTATCAAGTCAGGATAGGCATGCACCTACAACTCTCTTACTGTTATAAAAAAGTTATGGTTTTGATTTACAAGACTCTACTATTCATGTATCACTATGTAATGCTATCTTCTAATTGAAGATCTATCAAATCAGACCAAAAATACTCACAAGTACACAACAGGAGCACAGACATTTGAAAATGTTTTAAAATAAGTCCCAGCTGAAAGTACAGTTCCAGTCTCAATATGATGAACTAATAAGGCCAGCATTTTATATTATGAATACTATGTGGCTCCTGTAAATTCAAAGTCATATAACTAAAAATATTAATGAATTTTATTTTATGAACTAGAGACCTTCATATCTATTTGTTTTGCACCCTTAAATAAAGCATCTGAGAAGTAATGCTATTTTGTAACAGCTTTTGGCAATGCTTAGATCATAAAAACTGGCCAAATTACCACTAGCACATAAAAAACACAAGGCAAGACACCAGCACCTCTGGAGCAGGCCTGTGTTCATGTTCTACGACCATCTCATACTGCACACATGAAAATGATTACGTCTTCAAGAGCTAAAAGTAAAGTGGAGCAAATGCATCAACATTTTCACCACAACTCAGCAACAACTGAAGCAATGCTGTAGGTTCCACGAAAACAGGGGGATTCAGAGACTTTGTCACACATTGACTAAGGCCAGAACCTACAACTAGAGCCCTACACTGGAACCTGGGAAAATGAAGGAGAAATGCAAAGGCTGTACTTTGAAATGTTCCAGGTTGCCACAGCTTAAGTTCTCCAAAAATTAAGCTTTGACACTTCACAGTAGTCTGCAGCTTTAAACATTGGCCTTGCTTTAGACGGAAACTGGGAAGGAGACAACAGGAAAATGTTCCCCTTCAGAATGTAAAGCATTCTGTGTCTCCACGGAACCTCATTAATGAGCACCAAACTCTGAAATGCAATTTCTAACACGTGTCATCATTTAATGGTGACGTTAGGTAACTGTAGGTAACTGTAATACAAATTTCAGTAATTAAGTTGTGAACCTGCTAAAATGTATTCATAAAAGCAATATTCTTTCTATGAAAATGAGATATTAGCTCCTATGTGTTAGTGCAAATTAACAAGGTTCTACTGTATACTGCATGTAAATAACACAAATGGGAGAGACAGGAGGAGGAAGGAGGAGTGAAAATGTCAAAATTCTTCAGCTCTAACCCTAATTAGTTTGTGTCTCAAGTTCTCTGGATTGCCAATTTTCAAGCTGCATCAGAATATGTAACAAAGCAAAGTAGAAACTCTTAAATTACGTCATTAAAGAGACTGGGAGGAAAACAGGTAAAAATCAGTCTTACTTGAATTCTGGTTCGGAAAAGTGACTTGCAATGTCTAAACAGGTAATTAAGTCTGGAAAGAAAAAATGTAAGTCAAAAGGATGAAAAAGACAAAAAGTTGAATATGCTTTTTAAACTGCACGAATACATATATTTGAGCCTCTGAGGCTTAACAAAAAGTCTCAGAATGAAAAAAACACATTCCTACTAAAATTTCTTGCAACAGATTTTGTATCACAGTAGAACCTTGCTAATTGTCTGAGTAACTGGGAAATCTACTGAGAATATGACACTAGATAATACTACAAAAATTCATTTTCTGTGCAGCTTAATTTTAATTCATAGCTATATTTCAGAGATAAATCAGAAACAGAAACATATGCTCTTTTCACAAAATTAAATTAATAAAATTAAGAGGCTGGTGTTTTCACCATTTAATGGTTCTGCAGTGCTGAACACAAGCACCACAGAGAACAAATGTTAGAATGCTGTGTTACTGGCATCCATGACTGATACCACGAATTTCTTGTTTGTGTCTGCTGTGTATCAACACATACAAGTCCAAAATACAGAGAGGAAAGCATCAAATTCTCTACAAAATTAAAAACTGAGACTCTTTATCTGCTCTTTTTAAATAACTTCCAGACAGGGTTTTTGCTGCTGCTCCTTCATTTCCTTGCAGACCACGTGTTATCATTCACCTTTACAATGAGTGGGAGGAGATGCAAAACAAATACAGCAACCACTTTCAGAGGCTTAGAAGAACCAAAACCAGGGGGGAAAAACCCAAGAAAAAGACAAAAAACTAGTCCACAGATTATGACACTACAGTTAAAGGAGTACAGGATGCTGCTACTGAAATAAAAATTTCCACAAGGTTAGTGTAAAATATACACAGTTTGATAAGAAAACTTGTTAGCTATCTGCCACCTTGACTACTACCTGAAAAAATGCATTTTGTCCTGAGTCTGAAGCAGTCCTTTCATTTATAACAGACAACTGACATTTTTCCTCTGCTCTTCAAGCTAAGCTTTGATACCATTTCTTTAGAACTACAGCAACCTTTAGGTAGGCAGTCAAATTTCCTACACAGAAGTATCATGTAGAGTGTACTAAATTTTAGAAGTTAATTTGTAAGAATGTGGGAGTAAATGAACTGGTTCTGTTTTTACTAGACAGCTCTAATTCTGCCAGCAGAGAAAAATCACCAAATAATTATAAATACCTGATTTGCCAGTGGCTGAATAAGCTGCAAGAAATCCACGTCCAGAAGTGTGAATTCCACTCATGAACTGTACTGTGACTTCATTACTTTTTGAAATAATTAAACCATCCATTTGAAAGCCAAACCCACAGTATTTTCCTGTGGAGAGAAGGAGGAGAACAAATATTGACCTAAAACAACACATGTAATAAGCATCTTATTCAATTTCCAGTCTCTTATTTCATCTGCAGTGTAGGCTCACATTAGTTCTGGTGTATACTCAAAAGCAAATACATGAGAATGACACCAAATAATGCTTAGTGGTCATTTAAAGGAAATGGTAGACTGTGTGTTCCACATTTGTTTTGTCACTGTCAAAGGTCTTGCATATACCCCAACACCTGCAGATAAATGTGACCTTATCCCATTCATCTCTAGCCATGCATAACCTCCACACTCAGAGCTTCAAAGAACATGAGGAATCCCACAAGGAAAAGGATCAAGTTAGGACACTGAGAAGCATCTACCGAAGCAAATGAGAAAAAAGCCCTCCTTTTCCCAAAGCTGCTAAGCACTTCCTCCTCATAGACTCTTCCACGGCTTCTGTCACGTACTTTCCCTAATTCCGGACAGCAGCAGGCACAGCTCACTGCATTTCAGCAGTATCATACATATATCATACCACAGGTAAGCATCATTAAGATAAATTACCAGTTAGCTCACTTTTTATTTTGTCACACCTAAAAAACGTAACTGTGGTATTCACATATTCTTTGAACAGAGAGAGACATAATTCTGTCTCCCAGGATTTTCCTGGGAAGCTGAAAGTCTGTGAGAAAGCTCAGACAAAGAAGAAAAACAGTTCTTATCTTCACTTGCTGCATCTGTTGTATGGCACACGGGGAATGTGTTATGGAGATTGTTCACCGAAAGGGATTTGTTAATTGGACACTGGTGATGGTGTTTTGGATTGATTGACCAGTTAGATCAAAGCTGTGTCGTGACTGTCTGTAAGGGTCATAGGTTTTTCTTTAGTATAGTATAGTATAGTATTAGTGTAGTATGTAGTATAATATAGTATAGCTTAATAAAGCATTTGTTCAGCCTTCTGCAATCATGGAGTCAATGCACGTTATTCCTTGGTCAAGGATTCGCCTGAGACAATACATAACAAAGGTTCTGTACGTGGGTGCTTCTCTTGCCATAGAAAATGAACAAAAATAACACAACTTCAACTGCTGGAGTCCACAGATATTGACAGTATTTGCCCTATGAAGTTCTAGAATTGATACCACATTAATGGATGAATGGCTGTTAAACAGGCTCCAGTCAATATGGACTTCTCCAGTCCTACTAACTAGAAGCTTTAGTAAAGATACTGACCAGTTAATTAACTTGTTTAGAAAAAAAATCTTCTGTTCTGCAGGCTACCATGATCATTCGATATTGTAGAAACCATCTATAACCCTATATAAGATTCTGCAGTGGATAAGCGAAGTGGATAATCACCAGCAGTAAATGACACTGCCTCTGTTTCAGCTCATCATTCCACTTGCTTTCCTCATAATAAGTATGTTATCACATAGCAGAAATAGCAGAAAAAGAGGCAAGATTCCTTCCTCAAATAAAGGCAAATTACCATACTAATGTAGAGGAAGTGGAATAATGGAGTCCTGCCAGAATAGCTCTTAACAAATATAATACAAAATAAATATAAGATGTATGTCAATTTCCTTGAAAAAGTGAACTGCACTCCCAAACAGTATCAAAATAATTTTAGAAAATTTAAAAGTTAAAATATTAATTCCTGTCATTATTCAGAGCTTTCTACATGTTGCTTATTCAGATTTTTTTAAACAAAGCAAGGGTATCTTCTAATAAAAAAACAGAAATTTTTTTTTAAAGTTTTGTTTTCAGCCACTGGATCTTGTTACATGAGTGACCATCATAAAACCCCTTCTTCAGGCAAATACACAATGCAAGCCATTTAAATCCAGCTTGGATAAACTCTCCAGTGCTGCTTGCCCCACCGACATACGGCCTTTGACAAACTGTAGAGTGATGCACTTCATGATTCATAGCACGGCATACTTTTGAGACTATAAATCATTTTTCTAACTCTTCCCTGGCCTCTTGCCTGATTTTTCACAATCTTTTAAAAAGCAAGCACTAGGAATGGACAAAGCATGACAGCAGCAACACCTTTGTCAGAAGGTGTGTGCAGAAGATGTAATATTGCTATCTTCTCTGTACTTATGCATTGAAGGATCCTGAGTGCTTTTGTACAGCTACAATACCGCAGGAGAGGGAACTCTCATGTGTTAAATAAGTACATCTGATTGCAGATGCAGTGATTTGACTGTACTGAAATCTTACAAACTCCTCTAGATCTCACTTACACTAGCGACAAACCTAACACTGAGCATTTGAATCTTTTGATTTCTTTATAAATACTCAACAGGATTGGAATAAGCACTAGTCCTTAAAATCTTCATTAGAAACCCTCTCTGTTTATCAATGAATCTACTAACCATTTATTTTTTAATCTAACCAGCCAACTTTTAAGTCATTTTGGGTTAAAAAAGGTATGACTGAATTTCAGATTTTATGTAAAACAAGTATTTTAATGGTAGACCAGGTCAGCAGTCTTGAATGGAAAAACTTAGGATAAGTCCAGAATTCTCCCAAGAAAATTCAAGTCACTGTTTAATCTCTCCAGTGTCTGTGGCTTCAAACATTAAAAAAACCTCAAACCCTTGCCTCATCTGCATTTGCCACTGTTAACATCACTGTTTGTCCTTTGATTTAATTTATTTAGAGCAGAACAACACATACATTTCCCCAGCATGCTGTGCTGCTCCACGAGCAGGCCACAGCTGAAAAGCAAGGGAAACAAATGAAGCAGGAATTTACTTGAACCCATTAAGTCCCTTGTAAAAGTGAGTAATAGACTTATCAGAACTTGGTATTCCTTGCCATTTAAGGTATTCAGTGTTTCCTATTTTAGACCAAGTCTGGCTCAACAGCTCCAAGCACATACTTATTTTCACACACACTTACCTAGTTAACAGTTGGAAAAGAGGGTTAATAAACCTAACACTCCACTAGCCTCTCTAGAAAAAGACTCAATTTAGTGGGATCAGCATTTGAATTGCACAAAAACAGTCTCAGTGAAGTAAATATTTTTCTCCCTCTCCAAATTAAAGCTTTAGGAAAGAAAATAAAGTTCATCTGCATAATAGCTAATTTTAGAAAAAGAAGAATGGCAATTCATTTTGAGTTTTATGCAAAGTAACTGTTAGAGTCTAAACACCCTACATACACCTTGACGTAGATGAGAACATCACACTGCTATTTGAAAAAAACCCACTGACTTCTAGTGGTGAAATTATCCTGAAGAAAATGAAAACAAAAAACATTATCAGAGGATGGAGGATATTTGAAGCCTGTCATCCTTTAAGACCACCAAGATGAACAGCTCAAATCAGAGTAAATCCATATAAAAAGAAAGGCATTTCAGGTAAGATAAAGATAGATAGATTAGATAGATATTGACACTTTTTTTTTAATGAAGATGCTTCTAGTTTTACAGTTCCTTTTTCACTGTTTACAAGAACTTTGCAAGCTACTAGGAAATGTCAGAGAAAAAAAAAACCACATTGCAGTGGAGCTTCCTTTGAGAATCTCAAGAATCTAGGATAATTACAGGATCTATGTTGCATTTATGATGCAGCTGCTGTTAAAAAGTAACAAAAGTAACAAAATACACCTGAGTTCTATACAAGATAACAGTTCTCAAATACTGACAATTAAAGCTCCTACCTATTTCTGTCCTGTTGGGGCCAATGCCATTATGAACTCTCAGGTAACTGGAATGACAGGAATCGGAGTCATCAATATCAAAATCACCAAACTTGAGCTGAACTCGCTGCCCAGGCTTCACACGGATTTCCCACTCACACACAGTGCTATTGGGAGATGTCTGGGGGTAGTTTAAGGAGGCCAGGGTCCCGCTCTCAGGGCCCAGCACAGTATGTCCACACCCATCACCTAGGAAAGAACAGACAGAAATCAGCTCCCATGTTCATCTTCAAAGCCTTATATCACACCATACAAACCACATTGTCCGAAAACTCCAAGGTAACTTACATGCAAATGACACAGCAATGGTGACAAATACCACTCAACTACCATTGCCTTTTGCTTAGCTTATTATCACAGGCAACCAGAGAACTGCTACAACTTTCTCAATGAGATGGAAAGTGATCCATAATGACTTACAAAAGAGCATGGACAGTAAAGGAAGTGTCCCTGCTATTTTGTATTTCCTCAACACCTCAGTACAGAAGGAAACAGGCGCTGAAAAGGACAGAGAAACCTGACAATAAAACAAGAGCACATTGGTTTTTCTGAGTTACTGTACTCACAACACAATGAAAAAGAAGTACAAAGCCATTGGGCAGCAAATAAAATACAGCATATTAAATAAAGGTCCGACCACTACCAAACTGCAAATATGTTGTTTTCCACTGTACCACTATTTTAATCCTGCAATTCACTCCTATTTGGAGAACATACTCAATTTTTTGGACTTTTCCTGTGACTCCAACCTGAAGCCTCCTACCTAATATTTGAGTATTAATTTTAAACAGCAATAACAGTACTAAAACTAATTTAACAAATGGAAAACAAAATCACAAATTGTGTATTGTCAACACTGAATTATAAAGAGCAAACTGATAAATTCGATTACTCAACAGCTAGACATGCATTTCACCCGGTATGTAGCACAAAAAGAGTAAGAATTTCTGTGCTGGTTTAGAAATGTGAATGTTCTTAGAGTAATGTTCACAATGATCACCATGATTCCTATTGACAGAAATTTGTTTTGACAGTTAAGTGTTTCATATTACACAATAATACATGTAGTTCCTCTACTGAATATGAAAAGGTAAGCTGAACTTTAGGTACAAAAGCTGTACACACATTTAAGAAATTTAACTAAATTTCAAAATTCTTAAATTTATTACATGTAAGACTGAGTGGAAAAGTAAGTCCAATGCACTGAAGCGATGTGGAAAAAACAAACCCCTGTGATTAAGTTAACTAGGTCTGATTAACCTATTTGTAAACACAACTAATTTTTGCTAACAAAAACCATTCTCTTTATAATCTGAACACATTGAAAGATAGCTGCACGTTACAAAAGCTAAAGTACTGCTAGTATACACAGAAACATAACTGGATGCAGATGCAAACTGCAGCTGCTTATCTTGCCAGCAGTCTGGAATGAAAATGATACATCCTTGGAAAAGTTAACTGGAACATCTGCTTAGTAAAATCAAAACTTGCATTTGTGAAGCTGTTCTTCAGCCATATTTTCATTAATGCAATTTGCTTTAAAACACTTTGTTCTATCCCACGGCAAATACAATTTCTATTTGGATGATAGCTGATCAATTACTCTTCTAAGTTAGAGTTTTTCTAACACAAGACACCATTGTTCAACATTACAAAGAGGTAACCTAAACTGCATGTTTTATATATCACTATAATCCTGGTTTCTTTCAAAAGGCATGTTATAACCAAATAAAAGTGAAAGCTTTATTATGCAGAGTCTGTATGGCCTTGGTTTATTAGCTACCATACATTCAAATGTCAGATTTCTGATTAGTCTTAATATGCTAACCCTTAACAATAAAAGACTCCTTTTCTAGTAAAATGGCTTTTCACAAGCAAATACACACACTACAAAATGCATGGAATTTATCACATTAACAACAAAAAACAACAAATATATTCATGGTGATACATGGAGTTAGGATTTCAAAACTCTTTATACTGCAGATATAAAAATAATTATCAACACAAGCAGCAGTCAGTTTTAGGTTATGTCCTAAACAAAAGCAATGAGCCATTAACCAGTTCCGTCCTTTTCCTTTCCTGTGATGGGGTAAGCAATTGCTTATTCATTCACAGATTGAAAATACTGTGCAAATACACTGACACAGTGGCCTTTTGAATATGAAATCATACTAGCATTCACCTGTATGGGCAGATACACTGTTCTGAATGCATTTTAAGGGAAATAAAAATCCTTGCATGAACTATAATGCACAGAAGTTAATTATTTCTCATTTCAATAGGCCTGTTATTGCAATGCAGTCACCACACAAATAGTATTTCTTAAAACTAGGAATACCAATAATGCACGTGATTCTGTATCTTTGATTCTTCCCCACCTTCTTGCATCTTAAGTCTATGCTTCTGGAAATCAGAGACAAATGAAAGCCTGTGTCTCCTCTTTGACCCAAAATGTATTTAAGCTGAAAATCTGTCTCAAGTATGAAACAATACCTGCACTGTGCATGATGAACAGCACACAGCTTTCTGATGAGAAAAGCAAAGAACTCCAAAACAACCAAACACATTTAGGTGAGAAAATGCAAATAAAATATTTTAAGTTTTAAAAATTGTGACTTTTCTTTTAAAGCTACATCACTGAAAAATGACAACATTACCTCTTGTAGTTTGGAACAATGTCTTGTTTCCCATGGCTAGAGAGAAAAACTTTCTTATTTCCTTCAAACAATTTAATGGAAACATCAATCTCAAACCTCTCTTTTGTTGCAGGCTTTCTTAAAAACATGAAAGGAAAAATACTCCTCTATGCATAATAAAGAACCTGCTGTCCAATCATACTAGAAAGTCAGGGAAAGGAAAAACAGTCGTGCTGAACTGCAGCATCTTGCTATGAAGTCGATTTTTAAAAGTAGCTTATTCTGAATGGACACTTTAGATCTTTTTATTGTATTTCACTTAGGTTAGTGATAACAGAAATGCCAGACACTTCATGCCTGAAGAATCTGAAGATTACCATGGCATATACAGTCTGCCAAGAGCAGCAGCATCACACATGAGCTATTTGGAAAATTTTAAAAATCACAATTCCAGTGAAACTTGCAGATCCATAAACCCACATCCTGCTGTACTGGTACTATAAAAGGGCAGTTCTTGAGCCTCTCTATGTAACGTGGCGCTTCATCATTTCTACCACGCTTCTTTAAACATCACTGATGAATTCCAGAGACACATACACACATCCAGCTCCAAGGGAGCAATCTAGAATACTCAGCAATTTCTCCAAGAAAAAGTGCAATTCTTTTCACTACGGCAGCATATACAGGACAGTAGTCACTTCATTCATTTGCAAGTCATGAAGTGCCACTGAATCTTTTGCTTCTGTTAACCTGTGAGAGTAGAATATCTAAGAACACACAGAAGACAGGCATCAATCACCTAGTCAATTATTCCTGGATGGGCTGACAACCTCTGTTGTCAGTACACACCTGAACAAGTCTCCTGCTTTTTTTCAGTTCTCTGTCACACCACAGGCCTCCCACACTTGCAGGATAGATTAAGTCCTTTGTGGAAGCACCAGGTCACTGTGTGCACGGTGTGCACACATCACACCTGACATGTGGAGGGGCTGTAGATGTGCATCCAATCTCACATGTTCCGGGGACCAAGTTCACAGCAAAGAGGAAAAATTCAGCTTGTCACCAAAACTTGTGTTAGAAACATGCACATCTCTTAAGCAGCTGGCAGAGGAAGACAGACTGCTGCCATCAGGAGAAGGATCCATCTGCTCTGCAGGCACCTCTGAATGCAGCCAGGATGAACCCTCCTGACAGAGTTCATATGAGCCCTGGGCCATGGCACACTGATGTCTGATTCAACATGCCAATGGTTGAAAACAATTTCTTAGAGCCAAGTTCTTTACATCAACAAAATACAGGACTCAGATCAACACAAACATACCAAATCCTAAGAATTTTGATACTTGAAGAAAATGTGGAATTTAATAAAGTGAAAGAATACTGAACATGCAGGAGTGGGTGCTAAGTTATTAATACCCACCAAAAAAAATTAACTATACTTTTTAGTTGTGGAAGTCAATCAGAGCTTTTCCCCCTGGAGAACAGTTGCTGTTAGTGACCACTAAACTTGTTCTCACTATCAAAACATGTTTAAAATAATTTTTTAGACCAGTGAATACTTTTCCTTTCCTTACTTGGAGAAGAGTGAATGATAAAGACATTAGACAGTTCAATATTATAACCTGTAAAGAACAGCTGATGCATATCAAAACACCAATCTCAATTTTAACACATGGTGCTGTCTTTTGAACAGACTCAATTTAACCAGTGGGTTTCCTGAGAAGATTTTACATATATAAGCTATTATTTTCTGTATGTTTGTGACTAAATATTGGATGTAATTGAAACTTTTTTAACTAAACAAGGGTACAACCAAATCTGTAAGAGTCATGTAAGCAAAAAAGGGTATTTTAAAACATTCATTTTAACTTCAAATACACAACTCTTTCTGATTCAATGCATTACTATAATTTCCCCTCTTCTGTTCAGCTCCTGTGCTCTGCATTTACTTACTTTTTCTCAGCATACTAAAAGACACTGTACCTGCTTTTTGCTTTTCTCAGTGTGGGCAAAAAAGTTTACACAAAGACAAAAGAGTTCCATGAATAAGAAACACTGAGGAATTAAATCACAGAGACATCAAAGTCTAAATAGCTTTTTCAAGTATTTTCAAATGCCCTTATTTCTGTCCTCAAACTCACTGCTGCTTCCACCAAATTCCACAGAGTGATGTTTTTCAGGAAGGAATCTGTTCCACTGTCAGAATTAATTTTCTTAACAAGCCAGCAAGCACACAGTCCACTTTGATCCTAATGCCATTTACTTGCCTCAGTAACACACTGGTTTGGGCATTTCATTTCATTACAGACGTTTCACAACATAAAATACCCCACACTGTCACAAGCAAGGCCACAGCTCAATAAACATTTGAAGGCACTTTAAATTACCACAGTCACAGACAAAAGCAAGCCTTGTCTGCCTCTCACTTTTGGCCACACGTTCTCACACCTTTCCTGGTACTGGAAGCAAACATTTATGAAACCACATGGCCAACCAGAGCAGGGACTTGGCATAAGAATAGCTGTTGGTTTTAACCTAGAGCAATCTCCACATTTATTTGAGTATGCATATGCAGCAGTGCCTTCCTTGACAGAGGGATAAGACAGTAGGGGAACACCAGCAACTGCTTCTTTCATCAGCATTGCCAACCCAAGTTTGCATTTTAAACAATCTTGAACGCCAACCAGAGAGGTAGAAACCATCCCAACCCTGAGAAGAGCAATCACACAAGAGCGGTGCACTGGCTCGAGGAACAAGCTGGCTGCAGAGTGTCCCCCAACCCACTGCCACCACATAGTGCTGGGTTGCATCAACCCAGCTCTCTGAGGCAGCTCTTGGTGCGACTGCCAATGGCAGGGCAAGAAGTGGAGGGCAGGTGGGATTATGACTCCCCCAGCTTGGATTGATTTACCTGCTGTGAGGTACCCTTAGACAGTTAATGAAATTATGGGAAAAGACAGGAACAGGACAAAAGCACAGTAAATATTTTGCTTTTTAAAATGTTGGCAGTTCAGTGGGGTGACAAGAGAGGGTAAGAGGAGACAGAGGCTGATTCCTGTTTTTACAGCAAAAGTACAAAATTTAATATGCCATTACAACAAAATTTTACTGTTTTCATTTACAATACGGGCTAGTGATAATTAGCACTTTATTATTTTAATCTGTACAACTAGCTTTACAATCATCCTCTCTGGAACTCCAGTCTTAGCTTTCAGCCACCAAATTTTACACAAAAGAGTAACACTTAGGAATCCTAAATTTAGCATCCAAAATATGATACCATTTTAAAATAATGATCGAAAATGATTAAGTTGTCAGAGCAGGTAAGATATGTGTTTCCTGTGCTGTGTTGTACAAACTAAACTGACAACTACTAAAAGAACAGAAGAGACATCAGCTGTGTAAGACTGTGTTGCAAGGCTTTCACTTACTGATACCACGGAAACTATGTGAGTAAGATCCCAGGGACAGGTATGACTTGCTTAAATAGTATGCTGGCAAAAGGAGCCTACAAGGACAGCCTAGGCACGGCAAAAAGTGATTTACATGAGAAGTCTGCGAGAGGACTGTGTGCTCAGCGGTACATGATGCGGAAGCCCCTCTGATCTGCTGGCTAGGCTGATTCACAGTGACAACTCATGCTCTGTGTCTTTGTTTGGCTGGCACATGCAGCTTGCCCACTTCCCAAGACATAGCATTTACTTTACAATCTGCACCAACACGTTCTTAAAAATAAACACTGTTGTGCTTCAGTGCTTTAAGTGCAACACAACAGAAAAAGATGATGAATAAACGAAAAATAACACACAGACGGTCATGCAAAAAACACTATGACAATAAGCAATGGTCATGGTCAAAATGGGCTTCAAACCTCCTGGAAGTTCTTCAAACTCCTCCCCACACTAGGACCACACGAAATTTCACAAGACTCACATATGTCAACTAAGAGGCAAAAATGTTGTCCAACCATACTAACAATTCACATGCTAAATTAACACTACACTCAACACTTCCCCCTTCCTTTTCCAGTTCATAAATGAGACTGCATAGCCTAACCTGCAGATCCAGGGTGGCAGCACCATCTTGCCTCTCAGGAGCAGCTGCCCCTTCCCTGTCCCACCCTCTGCCAGCGCTCACTATACCCCTGTTGGGCTGCAGCCCAGTTCTCAGCCCAGGTTCCCATCCCAGATGCCCTTTGCTGGGTGAAGGATGGGCATCGCCTACCAGCCAGTGGAGCCTGAGCAACACAGAGGATGCAAGGTAGGGACAGGGAAGAGACAGCAGCAGTCACAGGTAAGAATAGTTTTTGGTACCATGGAATCAACAGAAGCTGTCAGGGAGGAAGCTCCTGGTTTGGGTACCTGAACAAAAGAAAAAGAAAAAGAAAAAGAAAAAGAAAAAGAAAAAGAAAAAGAAAAAGAAAAAGAAAAAGAAAAAGAAA
>JAWMQZ010000139.1:13791-56135 GCA_035584835.1 Tangara arthus | reverse complement strand
TCTATGTATACAATAGAACAATATAAGTTTAATAATTAACATGAAAGTTATATAACGATAGAATATAAAAGCATGTTTATCTCGAATGTATGGTCGGAGTCAGATTTGGGTTGAAATACCCCTGACACCCAGAGCTCTTAATAAAAGCACCAGCATATAATTGCTTATGTGATTATGTGTTTCTGAACGCTAACACTTCCAGGTCTAGATGTTCTAGAACCTAGCTTTTATTGCTTTTGGCAACTTTTTAAAATCTCATTTGGAATTTCTAGGTTTTGTTATAGCTTTCAATAAAAATCATTCTACTCCTCTCTTTGCTCTCATTTTTTCTTTGCTCCAGTTTTTATTGCCTATTATGCTGATTATTTTTTAAGAATAACAACAAAGTCTTAGTTGCAGAATGGGTTTAAATTCATCCTTTTAGAAAGGAAAATGGGTATTGATTATATATGACTCACATCAATGTACATAATTAGTCTCATCCTCAGAAACACAATTATAAAGCCACCATTACATATTTACCTGAGGTTCATTATTAATTCGCTTCAGATAGGAGCCTTATGAATGAACATAAAACACATTTATTTGACATCCTAGAGTTATTTGGTTGCTGAGTGGTTTGTCTTTTTGAAAGAGAATAAACACTTAACATTTAGTTCTGGATTATTTTAGTAAGAAACAATTTTACTGTGCTGAAAGTCATTATCTGGGCAAAACAGTAGCATAAGTTCCAAGAATAATTTTTTATTTTTACATTTTTGCTGCACTGTTTATATGAAACAATTCAGGGATGCTGGTGATAAGAAAAAAAAGCTCTTTTTTCTTATTTAAACACTGTAAATAGAGAAGGAAAATATTTGGGAGGATCTCTTACTGTCTTCTACTCTCAAACAAGTTCGTGTTTATCAGATCAATGGCCAGTACTACTAAGATCCTTCAAGGAAGAACAGTTAAAAGAATATGAAAGACTAATTCTATCTTATAACTGTGGGTGTTAAACATTTAAACAAAAGCACTATTTCAAAGCATCAAGCAATTTAAATTCTCAGGCTACAGTGAATCTTGTGGCTCAGTGAAAACTGAAGGAGGAGCCTATGATTACTATAGGATTAATTAAGCACTTAAGCACAGGTAAAATTTTAATCATGGCTTTAGGTTCTGTGGGAATTAAGAGCATACCTAAGTCTGTATCTATTTTGCTTAATCAGGAACTATGAATCTTCTACTTCAATTATTTCCATACATTTCCTTTCTATTTCATAGTTAAGATACTGCTCTTCAAATTCTCTTTAATGTATTGCATTTTTGTCAGGATTTAGTTTTGTCTTTTAGCTTTTCTTCTTGCATGCAAAGCCCAGTTTGAAACAATCTTTCATGACTTGCACCTGCTCCAAATTCTGTGTCTTGTCTGTGTTGTTCTAGCTCTCTTCTCTGCCTGCATTCTTATTCGTTACTAGCTCTGAATTGATTTAGTCACTATACCAGGTTGAATCATTATTTGGTTTACACTGATTTCTGTTTCCAACCTCATTGACCAGTGGCAAATAGAAAAACTTTACATGTCAGGCTCCTCAAATGCTGCAGTTTTTTACTGATACATTTACATGCTTGCGGAGAACAGATCACATTTATGATGAGGAAAATAATTAAGAGCACCCTTTCTTTTGTCCTTTTGAAGGTGAAAGAGAGGAATTAAGTGTGGCATGTTTCAGGGCTTTGTATCCAGTCTAAAGAAAATACTATGTCCATACATCACTGTCAGAGACCAATGTAAGCTTTAGTTGTAATATATTTCTGCCTAACGCTGTCTACAGGGGAGCCTCAGATGTCAACAGAACCTTGATGTGAGACTATAATGTAGCAACCTGGGACCTGTGAAGACAATGTCTGGAAGTTGAGATCCAAAAGGAAGAGCTTCAAGCAAATTTTCTGTTTCAAAAACAATGCAAATGAGATTGGTCATTTCCTTAGCAAATAAATTAATTTGTTTCAAGCATTTGTACTTTGCCTGTTCTTAAAATTGTGACTTGGGGTATGAAATTGTTGATATCAGCTCTTTCTCTTCCAGATAGAGAAACTGGAGAGCAGCTTGATTTTGTCTGATCTTTTGTTGCAGTCCCACCAACACAAACTGAGATGAGCTGAGCTGCAACATTAATCAGCACAGTGAAGAGTAAAACAAACTGTAGTGAAAAGAAGATAATCAAAATGTGAAAGTATATTGTAGAAAGACTAGATTAATTATGAAAATCTTGATATCCTTTGTGCAGATTTAAGTAATGTGCTGCTGATGGACCACCCTAACTGGTGCTGGTGAAATTCAGAGCTAGAACTGCAGGCAAAAATGACTCAACTTCAAACAAATTGTGTCGCATTTAACTGAAATAGCAGAGAATTATAATTTTAAATAGAAGAAAGCCTGAAAATATTAAAAGCTTTAAAGAAAATATTACACTTTGCTAAGAAAGACATACAAAAATACTAGAGCTTTTGATCAAATTTAAAGAAGAAATTCAGGATTGTTTTATGTGAGATCCAAGTTTTCTGCACAGAGCTAATACTTCTCTCTGGAGAACTGCATGGCCAGTTACTAAAAAACCCACAAACTTGGGAGTTTTTTTCTGTTTTTGCAAGCACTTGGATGCTGGCAAGCAATGACTGTGCAAGGATTTCAAGAGTCAAAATCCAAATTAAAAAATAAGAGAGAGACAGATAAATGATGCTACAAAAGGGTAGGTTTCTGGTCCTTTTGATTGTTAAAATAATTTTAAAAGATTCCAAAATCAACCACAAAGTTTGATAAAAACAAAAGATAGAAGAAATACTCCCCGGCCCTGCATCTTCTTTAAATAGTATTGTCTTTTCAAGCCTAGTTGGTTTTTTGGTTTTTTTTAAATTTGTGACTGGCAATACTCAGTTCCCCAGTCTCTTTGCATTTTCAGACATAAGGGGCAAATGACACCCACTCCTCTTGAGGTGCAACACCTCAACTTCTGTGCCAACACAGGCCCTGAAGTGTTCTTTGGGCAACACTTTGTGAGAAAGATGTGAGTTGTTGGATGAGATTGCAACCTCGTAGGGTCAATCTCTCCTGTGAATGAGATAAGAGTAATACAAATGTTAGTGAAAATGGATATGGAGAGACTCCTGAAGTATTTGGACAGCCAGTTGCAGGAGATGGGAAGGAAATGGTTCACTATATCATATCTCATGGGCAAATGTAAAGGGAAGGAATTACCATGTTGAATACCAGAAGGTTGGAGCAGTAACTCACAGGCTTCCTGAGACGAGGCCCAGCAACACAGATATGCAATGTTTTCCTGGGAAGTCCTGGACTGAGTGTGTATCTGCAATAATTCTGTTAATGCACAGATAGAGGAAGCGTGGCAACCCAGCTTGCTCTAGCGAAAATAAAAGTTAGGGAATCCTTGTCAAAAAGGTTGTGTAAGTATGGAACCTATATTTCTCAGTATATTTCTAAATGTTAGGAATTAAAGCCTGCAGCTGCTTGTATGTTGAGAAGGAAAAGAGTGTCTTTCCAGACAGAAATATAAATAAATATATAAAATATATACATATGTAATGTATATTTTACATTATATAAAATAATATATATAATTTTATATACATACACATATATTTATAAAATAAGTATAAAATAAATACATAAATATAATATATAAACATATTTTAAGCAGAATGGCTCAGTAAAATGTTGCAGATCAGAAGGGTCTTTTCGTTAGGTTGGTGACCATTAAGTACATGATTATATCTCAGTGTAAGATGAAATCTTCCTTTTTGGAGCCCAGTTAAGTCCATGAGAATATCAAAAATGGGGATGACTTTGGTGGTAAGTTATATACTGAGATATAAGGTCCAGTCTTTTAAACAGCTTCACAGCAATGGGAGAAAGGAGGTGAACTAAAAGAAGCCCTTCTTTCAGCATGACTGTGAAAACCTCCTGCAGCCTCCCATGTAAGCTGTAACAACAAGAATCCATCAGCAACATTGAAGTGCTTCTTTTATCACCCCCAGGATCCTTAGGCAAAAATAGCACCTTCATTTTTATGTCAGTGAGCAGTGTTCTCTATGATGTATTTAATGTTTCAGTAATGATTTATGTTCAGTCTGCTGTAATAAAGGCCAGATGATCAACTCTGTTATGCAAATGGAAGCAAGGAAGCAAGGAAGACTTCAACTTGAAGTGGCAGAAGGAACAAATGACATTCTCTTCATGGGGCTGCTTTTCTTCATCCCTTGACCCTTCAGTAGCTATTTTGCCTGCAAATTCTTGTTCAAGGGGAAGGATGCAGTCAACTGGAAGGTGATGAATCCTGTTAGAAACCACTTCATGTCACAACTGAGACTGATATTAAAGGTGTCCAATAAGTAAAGGCCTTGTTACTTTTAGGCTTTTAGTGCATATAAACTCTCAATAGTTTAAGTAAACAGCTTGCAATGCACTGGTTGTTAAGACAGAGGCTTATTTTAGTAACATGCAAGAAAATCAGATACCTATGCTTAGGGAAAGAAATACAGTCTACATGTAATTAACAGGAAATATACTTAATATAGGTTACATTTGTCTTTCTAGAGATGTGAATAAAATATTGAACTAAATATTAGTCATACCCTTCAAAAGTAGACAGTGACTGTGGACCTCCAGGGCTGAACCCGTTCTCTTCGGCATAAGCTAAACAACCAAGTTCCCAGGAACTTGTGAGACAAGAACAGTTGTAAAGTAAGAGGTTTTCCCCACCAGCAGACTCATGTAAATATAATTGTGTCATTCTAGCTGATGTAGCTTACATTCAAACATTGTATGCCATAAAAAGGATAGTATAATACTTCTGATATTTAAATATTACAAATACTAAAAATTATTTTATAAAATCTGTTTTGGAGATTTAATACTGGGTGTTAGAGATTCACTTGGGAGGCAAGACCTGAGTCTTAGGGAAGGCTGTAAGATCTGAGAGCATTGTGAGTAATCATATCTGGGATCCAATGAAATAGATTCAGTTTTACCTGCATGGGATTAATGCATGCATTTTTGATTTTCTTTCTTCTTTTTGGCAAGGATGAAGAAAGAATTCTGGGGAAAAACAAATGAAACCAAACACCCCATGTGTGAATTAACAAATTGATGTATTGATATTTGTATATATACATATAAAATTAATACATTAGTAAATTAAATACAATTAATAACTCCATCGAATTTTCAGAAGGTAGGGAGATAAGGAGATAATAATTTTATTTCTATCTGTGAGAGTAGCATATTCAGAATCTTTTTCCCAGGACAAAAAATAATGTAGGCTTGCAGCCTCCATTTTTTAATGTAAAAACTCTGGTTTTGAATACATCCTGAGCTTTGGGAAACTTCATACCTGACTTAAAATTAATGGCAAAATGTTTCTGACATTTATATCAATGCTCTTGATTCTCTTCTGCCAGCTGTAGTCCTCCTTCAGTGGATTAATTTCTGAAGTTTAGCCCATGCTGGAGAAAAATGCTTATGTATGGCTTATTATTCCTTTTCTTGCTAACCTTTAGTTTTCTTCCTAGATCTACTTACCCAGATTTTTTTGAAGAACATTTTCCTTCTCACTCTCTAGTTTGTGGTTTCCATTTCACACCTAAAGAGGGATTTGCATGCCTAAAGCATTCTTTTTTTACATCTTACTGCCTTGATGAAAAGACATTACCTCTCCCTACAGCACTTGCCTGCATGCCTCCTGAGAGAAAAAATGCAAACTGTAATGACAGCACCCCACAACTGGCTCAACAAGGAAACTTTCACAGAAAAGATTACCCTTACAGTGAGCCAATCTTTTGCCTAGTCTGACATGTCAGGTTTTGACCCTGTGCTTCCCAGCACTCCCAGAAAAACTGAATCAAAATATCTCAGCTTAATCAACATCATGTTTATGTATAAAACAGATTTATTGACCTTTTGGTAAGTGACCTAGTAACAAAAGCCAGGTCTCAAAGGATTTACACCTTCCTGCTCAGTGTGGGCCAACAAGCCAATATAACATCTGCTCAGTATGTGTTGCATAGCAAATGAACAATGCTGACACCATTAATCAGCTTGTCCAAGTGAATAAAATTTCAAAAGCTAATGTAAAAGCTTGGCTTTCAAAGCAAACATTTCATGTGGATCTGCATGTGTTCATCTAATGATGGATTAGTTAACCCTGAGAGATGAACAATGACTCCAGCCCTATGTATGAGGGGGCAATGCATATAAGTCTGACAATATATAGAGAAAGATTGTAAAGAAATTAGAGATATGGGAAGTAGTTTTACAAAAACTGATCACCTGCCATTGGTGCCTCAAACTTCTGTGCATGATATTAAACACAATGAATAAAAAACACCTTGTTTTGAGTCCTATCCACAGGCTGCAAGCTGTGATTAAACGCATGTTGGTTTCATTCACAGAACTGTTAAAATGCAGGTAGCATTTTTTTCTTCCTTTCCCTCCTTTGCTGGGCCACGGAGAGGAACTGTACATCAGAGAGAAAAATTACCTGGAATTAATTTCAGTGGAATAGATCAAAGCAGTGCAGCAGCAATTTAAGTCTGGGGTTATATTATGAGTGAAAACTGAGGAAAAGTCAGTAAAAGGATCTGATACTTCCTTATTTAATGAGGAGTAGAACATCTGTCAGGGAAAGAGGAGGTAGGGAACACAGATACATGGAAGCTACACAGGGAAGCTACAGATGGAAAAAGTCTCTGCTAGCCGGCTTAAAAATATAGGCCCTATTCTATTGCTTTGTCAAACCTGCTTTTAAAAGTCCAAGACTTTTCTGGTTCCAAGATTCCCTTTGCAAGATGTCTCCAGACTGTAGTGTATTTTGGTCTTAGTATATTTTTTGCTGATATCCTTTTTTTTAACCTGAATTTCTTTCCATAATTACTAGCACGCTCCTTTGCAATACAATAAAAATTCACATCCCTCAGCAACCATCACTGCCTTTTTTTAGGACCTGATTCTCTTATGTCTTCTCAGAATATCATGCCCAAAACTTTGAAAATTATCAGGATTATTCAAGTGGCAGGGCTCTAGCCTCAAAGAATAAAGTGAGTGTTACTGGAATTGGTAAAATGTGTCTTTAAGAAAACTGAGATAATGTTTTTTCATTGTGGAGAAAAGACTATATATTGAATGCATCAGTCTCTTATTCACTATAAATCAGAGACTGGGTAAAAAGAGTGCCCATCACATGAACTGAAAGATGTGCTGTTCTGATAGAAGAAATACATTCCTTTTCTGTTGTATTTTTTTCATTTAGCTTAGGAAGGAAAAAGTTTGAGAATTTACTGAAAAAATGCTGCTGAGTAAGGACTGTGCCTTTGCTCCAACTTGCTACAACAGTAGCATAAAATAATTTTGGGTCTGAGGATTATGAGTTACATCAGATCAATATAAATTAAATTATTGCATATAACCAAAAAGAAGTGTTAGGAAAAAAAAGGAAGAAATTTTATAAAAGAAGGAGAACTATTTGGAGAAGTAGGGTGGACAGAATAGTTTGGAGTCCTGAATGTTGAGAAAGTTTGGGAGGATTGGTAAATAGGAGATTTAAAAACCCTCCATAACTCTTATAGAAGGGATCTTACTGTAAATGGATGAGCAGCTACCTGAAAAAATATGTTAGAAATTAACAAAAACTTAGGAAAAATCTGCCTTGGAGATAAGAAAAAATTGCAACAAAGTATGAATTATCAAAAGACAAAAAAAAATGGAGGTGGAAGGAGACTTTATTTGTTTAAAAAATGGATCACTGTGCAATGTTAGTAGGTCAGAAATGAATGATTATCTGCCAAAGACACCAAAAGAAAATGGGGGCTATTTTTTTCCATCTTGTATAGGAAACAAATTTCTGAATTTCAGAATACAGAAAGAACATATTGATGCACTTGTAAACTTAGTATAGTATACAAGGCTTTAGAACATGTTGCAAAGGAAAATATTCTACAAGGCATAAAGGTAGCAAAACATAGGATAAAATAGAGTTTGGGTTTATGAAAGAAATAGATTCCGCTGCCATTGTTTTAGACAGCAATCGGCTTTTTTTAGGGAAAGAAAATACAGTGAATTTATCATGACTTCTGTAAAGTATTCTCATACAGTTCATAAAGTGGAAAAGATATGAAATAGCATAGGAATCACCTGACTGTGTGAATAAAAATGAGTATGGTAATAACAAGAGGATTTGGCAAGGAGAGTCGGGGAAAGAGAGAATGAGGATTTATCACTGAGAGTTCAAGGAAGATTGCAGAGACGCATCTTCCAGGACTGCTTGTGGAACTCAGTATTATAAAATACTCTCATGGATGGCCTTGGCACAAAGAATAGGAGGGAATGAATGAAATCTGCGGATGATACAGAGGGAGGCATTTTCAGTATAGTGATAAAATATTGTACAAGGAGCAGGAAAAGATTACCATACAAGAAAGATTTCTTTATAAGTCAGGAGTAATAGAAATGTGATGAACTACAATTAAAAAGACTAATAAGAATTTCTTATTTAAGTTGGCAATTTATCATTTGAAGGCAGGGACAATGACCTGCTTGTTCAGTTAATGGCCTAACTATGAGATATGACTGACAGGAAGATATTAAAAAGACAAATGTATTGTTCAGCTAAGAAATTAGATATTTTAACAGAGATGAAGAAATATTAAATTAATTTTATTTAAAATAATAAAATGTCTCCTGGAATGGGTCACCATTGTTAAAGGAATTAACTTGATTTGAATTGGGTATACAGAGAACACCTTCAGAGATGGGGTCCTAGGCTGCTCAGGAGACTGGATTCTACATTCGTGAAGAACCTATCTGGATAAGGTACCTAAATGAGTGATGTTCAAATGAGCAAATATGTAAGGTCATAGATAAGAGGAATTTGTTCTTCACTGCACAAGATGGTACTGGCAAAAGCAGAGGTAAAAGATTTCTAAAGATTTCTAAAGAGCAGAGCAGGCATTTACCAAATTGGATTTCTGATATTAGAGGTGCAAGAAGATTAATTATGTTTTTAAAGGACTGTCAACAGTTTGTGAGTAGATTTTTATAAAATCTTATTATAAAATAAGATTTATATTTATATTGTTTATAGATCTTATTGGTATAGCAGCTGATTTCACTTTGTGTACCTCAAGGTTTTTATACAGAATCTCACAACATTTTTTCCCTTCATTTTCTTCCAACGGAAAGCAAAAAAAAGAGGAAGAAAGACTTTTAAAGTTGGCACTGCTGTTTAGAACTGAGGAGCCTGCTTAAATACAGACAGTTTGAAACACTCTCTATGGCCTCAAAAAGCTGTAAGTAGTGTTTAGCTTCCCCTCGGGCTCTAGTGAATTCACTACTTGTTCTTTGACTCCTCAATACCTCTTTGCATTGTTCTGTAGAACTCCCACTCCTTGTTATAGTGCTCATCTAAGTTGAACTTTTTCTGGTGAGGCTCAGATAGTTCTTGTCTAGGCTGTGTTCAGGCACAATTTTGAGTGAGTTTGGAAATTCTACAACATCCTCTGACTATGTCTGAACATGGTCTACTGATGATATCTGATGCTCCCTTGGCTTTTGCTTTCCCAAGGCAACAGGTCCCTGTTTTAGCTTTCTTGACCTAACTGTATTCACTTTGAGAGCTGCCAAGTGTCCCCCAAACACAGACTAACCCAATCATGGCCAGAGAATGACAGCTCCTCCAGTGGAGCTGTGCTAGTCTGGAATGCCATCAGTCAAATTTGGGATTCCTAAAATCATGGTTAGAAGAATAAGGCAGAGACATATCCACAAATTTGCTTTCCACACATCACAAACTGACTCTCAGAAAAGCTCCAGCAGAGATGGGGAAAGTAATTCAAAGACGTGCCCTTGTAAACTGCAGTGCCAAGCCCACTGAACTGGACTGCTGGTAATTAACTCTGCTTGATTAACAGTGATTACTTCCACTCTGTTTGCTTCATCTTCCCCTCCTTGGGCCCCACAGGCTCTGCACATGTGTCCTGGCGTGATGCTGTGGCTGCTGTTTCTATAGTCTGTTCCCAAGCTGAGGAAGCACAATGTAAAGGTAACCAACAAACAGATGTCAAAATGAAAATAAAATGAGAAAAGAACAATCTGGGCTTCTGTTATCACCACAAAATATTATCAGAAGGGAGTGTGAATGTATCTCAGATCTGCTAAATGAGAGTTGCAAATTGAAATTTAAAATAAATCTTTTAAAAGAAGTCAGATTTAAATAGAATGTAAGATCTGATTGATTAAAAATCATCATGTTAGATGCGTACCTAAGAACTCAGTATGAAACATTCTGGAATATTAGAAATCTCACAACACTTTCATTTATATTTTGATGAGTAAGAGTTTCTAAAAAAATATTTTGAGCATTGACTCAGTCCAAAGAAGCTCTTCAGTTTCATACTCATTATAATATATTTTTTTTCATATTCAGCTATTGGCAGTTACGTTTGCATGACAAACTTCTGTAATGGTCAGAGGGGCAGCCTGGGCTTTGGGATGAATATGACTAGAAATCAGAGTTAGAGGATTACTCTGCAGTGAGATGGTTAATTGTTCCATTTCTAAAGAGAATTTTTCCTTTCCAAATTTGCCTTCCATCCCTTCCAGATGATCAGCGCTCATTCTTCTCACAGTTAACACTAAAGCATAGTTAAGTACACTGATGATGCTTGGCTGGCACTGTTAAAGGTATTTTAATACTCATACACACTTGAATGTTACTCACTTTGTGAGCAATTAGCTCCCATTTTCTTGGTTTTTTTTTTTTTTTTCTTTTCAGGGGTGTGTGTGTTTGTTTGTTGGTTTGGTTTTTTATCTTTTAATCACAGCTGTTGCATCTAGTGTGGTGATTTACATCTTCTGGTGCAGTTTCCTGTTCTAGAATCTGTGTTCATTTACTAGATGTCTGCAAAGTGCCCACTACAGAGACTTCCCTGACAACTTCCAAATTCCTTCCCATTCCCTTTTATATAATGACTAATAAAAAGCAGGAGTCAAGACTACAAATCTTCAGCAAATTCCATTGCTATGGAATCACAATATACACAATGCTCTGATAGTATATAATTTTTTTCTAGACAACTGCACACAGCGTTGGATGCCTTGGGAGTTTAAATCATTGTGTTTCCTATGCATTATCTAAGTGACGAATTGCATGCAGGCACAGATTGCCTCCCATGTTATCATGAAGCATCTTGAAATTTGACTTATGTTTGAAAATGAACTTCTCTGCACTGAATTTCTGATGTAAAAGTCCTGCCTGCTCACAATATTGTCACCACACTTTATTACTTGATCTACTTTTTATCAGCTTTCTAGATACTGTCTTAGTTTTTAATTATACTTTCACACCACTCTTATGCATTCAAATCTATATAACTATCTGGATCAACGTTCTGAAACAACTTCCTGAAACTCTCCTTAACAGTGCTCTCAAAGAAGGACCCAGGCCTGATTTACTTCATGTAAATAAAAAGAAACTCCACTGAAGTTGCTGGAGATCCATAGATTTCACAGGCCAGTCCTTTATACCCTTTTTGATTCAGGAATACCTAACAGCATTAAAATGTAGCAGCGTTGCTGTAGCTACAATAGGCTACAAAGGAAGTGACCTTTTTCTAGACCAGCTGGTAGAACTAGCAAAACCCAAACTGGTTTGCATATTACAAACGTTTTCCTCTGGATAGTTTGATGAAAGGCATGACTTTCTAAAAACTGTGCGTGGTACTTAAGAGCAGCTCCTAAGCAATGTTTTTTCCTAGACCCACCCCACACTGCTCATTTGATTGTTTACTAAACATTTCTAGACTGGTGAGAAAGGAGTTTTGTCTCCCATTGAATATGCACTGCACTTATTCACACATTCCCAATCCCTGCTGCACCCTGTTATCTTCTATTTCTATTCTGTTTTACATAAGCAGTTGTGTTGTATTATCTGATCATCCTCTTTCAAAACTCACCTCAAAAAATTAGCAACTATTCCCCAGGGATAAGGGGAAACCTGAAAAAATCCCTCAGCATTTCTTGTTTCAGAACAAACTTTGGGTTATCCTTGGGTGGGATCCTGAGGAGCCCCACAACTTGTGGCGTGCTTCTAGAGAACGTATGACCAGATCTGTGTACAATTTCTTGATATCCCAGGCATTTTTCAAAACATCTAGTTTATAATTTCAATCAACGCAAATAGACATGCATAAATTACTAGAAAATGTTTGTTCATGAGAAAGCAGTGTGCTCTCTATCTGTCAGGAACAGGCTGGAATTGTAGAATGTGTATTGCTCTGAGTAAGAATCCTGGAGTGAAAAGCTGAATCCTTCCTCAAAAGCCTGCTTGCTTGCTTTCCTTTTGTTTTTTTTGGCTCAAGAAGGATATTGACACAATTTGCTGAGCCTTCTTGCATTACTGTGAAAAGAATTCCCTCATCACAGAAAAACACACTCCTTCAGTTAGGAGGCAGTAAAAGAACCAGCACACAGTTTACAGAAATACTGCATTATAAACAGATTGTAAAACATTTGAATCTGTAATTTTGAGAATATAATTCTGTGATTTTCAGTGAAAGATTGAAAGGAAAAATTCTTATGATATAAGAGCAGGACCAGATAATCGGCATATTTACATTTGGGAAAGTTGTGGTCCTGTGTAGCAATTTAGTAGGTTTCCCTCAACTAACTCTCAACAGAAATGATCAGCCTAAAGGAGATGTCTGCAGAATTTGTTCAAAAAAATCTGCTCCCTTACAGAAAAGTAGAGTCCTCAGAACCTTGTCTGTTTACCACAGATAATTTTCAGCTAGAATCAATCTCCTGGTGCTTTGTAGACTGAGATGGCAATCTTGCTGGAAAACTGTCAGGAAGCTATGGAAACAATGAAATCTTTGGAAGGAAAAATGTATCCCAGAGTGGACAGTAAAAAGACTTCATTGCCTGAGACTGCTCCACCTATTTCAGGAGCTGACTCAAAGACTTCTCCTGTTTCATGACTTGATTTTCTGCTGGGCTGTTGGCCAAGGGCCAGCACTCAAATCAGACATGAGCTGGAAGAGGGCCCACAGGTCAGTGCCTTTCCCTGGACACCAAAGGCAGTGGTAAGATAAAATCTTAGCTGAGTTCTGGCCAGCATCAGACTGCAACTATCATTTTCTCATTCCTCATCTTTCACGATGTTGCAGCTGGATTTGTACATCTGAAAATTGGGGGATAGTAATGCGTGAAGCCTGAATGGACTTTTTCATGTATAGGAAACAACAGGGAAGAAGCTCTATAAGCAGGAGCGGCAAAAAAACAGTGGAAGGACTCTCTTTGCAAAAAATAGCTTAGTGGATGGAGTTCACATGACTGAAATAATTTCCATCTTTACAGCATGTTTTTGGAAGCACTGTAAACAACTTATTCATACAACTGCCATTGGAAGTAAGAAAGCAACATTTTTCTCATATTATGAATGGCAATATTGGAAAAAATAACTTGAAGGCACAGAAAACAGTGATAGAGCTGGGACTGGATAATCAAAACATTAAGTAATCAACCGCTGTACACAGCTTAAAGTCACACTTTCATTGAACTGGGCCATGCAGGCACTCACATAACTAAATGAACTGACCACCTCTGTAAAACAAGAAAACAACACGATCCCCACCTTGCCGATGGGGAATTGAAATGCAAATATATTTTGTCACACAGGAAAAGCAGGATCTGAACCACATGTTTGAAGATCTGGCCCAGTGCCTTAAGCACAAAATAATGCTTTTAACTCATAAAAGTGCTCAGACAAAACTGTTCTTTCTCTGGTTTAGTAAAGAAAATAGAGAAAGATCAATAAGTATGCTGTTAACTCAAAGCCAGCTTGTTGATAAGAGAACATGCTTTGATGACTGTAGAATGTTGACTTTTTGTTACATTGGGGGGGGGGGGGGGCGGGGAAGAAAGTGTCTGTTTTGTGTAGAGACAATTTCCAGACTTGAATCCTTTCCCTCTGTAAACCCCTTTTTTCCTTTGATACATCTTTTCCAAAATTACCCAGGGTCAACCCGTATGGATGGCACTGTATAAACGGCCTCAGCTGCTTTCCAAACTGCAAATTGTTATGAAAACTTAGTAGGACAACTACATGGATCCATTATCTATACTTCCCCATCTGCACTGGGAAAATATGTTTCAAAAGCATTGTTTCTCCAGAATGTATAAATAAATTTGACTACAGCAGTTGTGCAGAGAAATGCTGTTGTGCTGTCATCTCCTCACCCCTCTGGATGCTGGATGCCTTGGCCCTGATAATTAGCCTCAGCTCCTGTGGGAGCAGAAATGTGCTGACTAAACAATTGTTCCTGTTATCTGGGTTTCCTGGTGTACTGGGAGTTCTTCGCTTTAATTCCATTAACTGCCTTAAAGCCCAGCCATGTGCAAAATGTCATGGTTTTTTCAGCAAAATCTGCATTAAGGCAAAAGACACTGTTTAATAGCCTATTTAGTGGGGTGAACAAAAAGCTGCATGACAGGTTCTTCATGTGAGTGAGTGCCAGTTCAAATCTATTTAACCACTGTAAATTAATTTGAAGGCAGCACCAGATGTGCCACTAGATTTCCATTTATTCCTCACCAAAAGTCAGTTAAATTCATATTGTCTGGAAATTGTTCCAGGGAAGCAGATGTGATATGTTTCTCCAGGCTTTGACAAAAGACCATTTTTTGAAGCTTCAGACAAGAGTTAAGGGTGCTCAGCATCTCCCAGGAGACTCACAGCATAATGGTCGGCCAGTGTAAGTGGAATCTGCTTTGAGTAATATGACTTAGACTCAAGAAGTCTTTTGAGTAATTCTGTGAATGGGAGACTCAAATCAAATCAGATATTTAAACCATAATAATCCTTTCCTGCAGAACCCAGATGAAACTACTTTGCTTCAATAATCACCATCATAATTCTTCAGTTCTATTTTATTTTGTGATGTTCATTTCCTGTGGCCATTTTCTAAGATCTCAGCATTTACAGGAAACCTAACTCCCTAACACATCCACTTGGAGAGAGTGCTGCTCACAGAAAGGTACTGAAAGGTGCAAAAGTTCAAACGTACTCAGCTGCAAATGAGCTCACCCTCACCAGTTCTCTGCAGCTGATTATAATAAAAACATCACCTCCCATGCGACCAGCTCTTGCCATTGAAAAGTAATAATGTCATCTCCAGTGGGATCCTGGATGACATACAGCTAGTATTAAAACACACATATTTCTCCAGATTTCTCTGCAGCCTTTAGGGGAACAGCTATGTGATTGGGCAGAGTTTAAAGAGGGTAAACACTCTGTTAATATTAAAGGGAAACAAAAAAGATGACTACTGTAGTAAAAGAGATTGTAGCTTGGCAGCTGGGGTAAACATGTCAGGCGGCACTGATAATAAGAGTTGGTATCTATTCTTATTTATTATATAGGAAGTTATTAGGAAGTAATATGGCTTTGAATTTAAAAAGTTACTATCAGCATTATTCCTTCAAGCTGAAGATGTTGTCAAGTCTGATCAAATAGCCCATGGAAATATTTGCTTTATGGGGCATTTGATCAAGTGATCAGAACATTTAGATTAGCATCTGTTGTATAAGAAATTTTCCTTTCTGTACAAGAATGCTATCTCCAAGAAATATCACAGACTTCTCCTAAATTCTACTGTGTCTGGTGGCCTCAAGCAAGACCAGAGGTATTCCTGCAAAAAGAGTAAAGTCCAAAATACTTGCTGAGTACGTGTCCTTTCTCATTATAGATGCATGATTACTTGTCTAGCATTTAATTTTTGGCAGTCTTTCTTTCCAGGAAAAAAACCAAACAAACCAACCAAACATTATATTATACATATCTGTCATGAAAGAGGAGAGTAAATACTCTGGGGTATATTGTCATTCTTATCTGATGTTTCATAAGGTTTCTAAATTCGTTTAGAATTTAGAAACCTTATGAAACATCAGATAAGAATGACAATATACCCCAGAGTTTGCCTGGGACAACCAAAGCTGGAAGAGTCTATGCACTTTCCAGACACTACTCTCAGCTAGATTCCATCACCAGGCAGAGGAATGTATTGTAATAAAAATTGTAATATCATCCCTCATGGTTTTAAGAAGCTATCTCCCATCTTTTGGGAAGGCAGTAACATAAAGCTAAGAAAGGAATCTTCTCAGAAACATCCCACCCAAACTAGAGAGTCTGAATGCAAGAAACATGGTTGCTAAAAATATTCATATTGTCAGACTCTTTTTGAACACAGACAACATATTTTCAAAATAAGGGATACTGTGTTATTTTAACAGAGCATAAGGAATTGCTAGCATTGCAGAATTATCAGTGCACTGGAAATTACTGAGTCAGTACTGCTTTATCTTCACAAAACCCAAACAGACCTTAGAATGTGTATTAGCTGCTAATGGTTTCACTAACTTCCTTAAAGTCATCTATAGCTCTTCCCAGCTCTTTATTATTTCTTTAGGAAGAGAAATAGTCACAGAACTAAGTTGGCCTGAGATGATTAATACCTTACAGTGTACTATCTATCATGACTTCTTAGGATTACTTTTAGGAGGTAAGGGCTACAGAAAGTGTAATATAGGCATACACCTGACACAGCTCAAAATGTGAGAAGATATGGGGCATTTGAAAGGAAGTCTTCAAGGTTACTGCTGCCCATATCATCAGTGCTGAGGCAACACTTGGGATGCTTTAGAGATCATGAAAAAGGAGGATTAAAAGGTAAAGTCTTGGTCTATTGAGATTCCCCTGTAGGAATCAAGGAGAACTTGTAAGTCAGGTTAAGCAGAACTTTTTATTCAGAATCAATACCCAGAGTCCTCTGTAGGCAATATCCATACACAAATTAGCTCTTAGAAATTGTTGCATCTCAACAGAAGTAACACCACAAGTTCTCTGAACTTTGGATGGCAAGAAGTGGCCACCCATAATTCAGCTTCACTTCAAAACTGACACAAATTGTTTGGTTTTTTCCCCCACAGCTAATGAGACATGTTCTGTGTAAACAGTCTGTCACTGCACTGTCCAGGGCTCATCAATGTTCACCAAGCAAATGGACATTTGCCTAGAGACAAGACAAGGCTGAAACAGCATTTCTGTGACAGAAGTGTTTCTGTAGGGCTTAGAAGATGCAGGAAGAGTCAGACGAGCTTGAAAATAGACATGGCTTTTCTGAAGTTAACTAAGAGATACTTTGTAGTAGAGACTTGGGATCTGAATTAGAGATAATTATATGCTGTTCCCAACAACTGCAAAACCATTTTTGAAAAGCTGCTTAATAGATACCAATTTTACTGCTCTGAGGAAAAGTGGCTGTGAGTGTTACATGTGTACTCAACATAGCACAAACAAACATTACAATTCAAATTCTAGTAGAGACAAACCCTGAATTCTCTGTGAGAGCTGAGGGTGACCAGACAGTGCATTACAGTGAGTACCGGCAGAAAAGCAGGAGCACATGTGGCAAATGCTGTAGATATAAAACTGAAAGACAGAAACAGAGGTACAGGCAAATACAGAAATACAGCGCTACAGGCTCTTGGCTCTGCTTGTTGAATGAACAAAAGACAATCCAAGGCACCATCAGAAGGGGTTCCCCTAAATGTCCTATTACCAACTCAATTTTTTTCAAAAAACAACAGAAATTCTCTTATGAACCAAAAGAGATTTAGGGTTTGGTTATTTCTTGCCAAGTTGGCAATGTTGTGCTTCATACCCTTGTAGAAGCTCACAACAGAAACCCAAACTACAGAAGGTAAAGCTGAAGTAAATGTGTAATAAAACTTGCAGTTTTCTGTGTCACATTCTAACCTAGCTTTCACTCATCTCATTTAGACTTCGCTGCCCTCAATCATACAAAAACTTCAAAGCTTTGCCAGAGTCTAATTTGTTGCCAGCAACTTGCCCACTACAGTTAACAGGAGAGCATTTGACAAACTTAAAGCTTGGGTGGTTAGAAATCATCCTGCAATTTCATCTTAAATATTCATAGTTAAGCAGCTTTAGTAAACTCAATAATTCCCTAACAATACCTACGCCATTATCTATACCTAGACATAGTGCATATGTCCAACTCCAAATCTGCATTTCATAGAAGGTGTTGAGTTCAGTTTTGAATTTTTTGGTATAAAGAGTGGGAGTAGGCTTTTTTTCAAGTCACAAAAGAGTCCATATGAAAGAAAGAATTATTTTAAAAACAATCTTTTCGTTAAAGCAGCCTGACTTGGAAAAATCCTTGTCACTCACTTTTAAAAAAGAAACTACAAGCTTAGACAAGTAGGACTCACATAAGCAGAGATATAGAAGTACTACCCAGGTAATATTCAAAGAAAAACTTATATGTTTTTTGTGTGTAATTTTTCTGCAGATTTTGAGCCACTTTGAGGTGGCTGAGTGTGAGGAGCAGCAAAGTCCAGCTATTCTCCAACACTCGGGAGCAGCTGGAAGCCAAGCATAACAAGGAAAATAGGGCAGAAGCTGTCAGCCCCATGCTACTGGAGTAAACCCAACAGCGCCAGCCAGGCATGGCAGCCAGAGACAGCCCAGAGCTCAGATCATACATAGGTGTGAGCTAGGCCTAAGGAACACAAACAAGAACTAAGGCAAAAGCTGAAGTAATGAGTGATTTAGAGCAATTCATTGCATCTTATGTATTAGGCAGTAAGTGTAAGCTCTCCTTGTCAACCTCTAGGCAGAAAGGAAGAACCACCACCTCCCATGATGATCCACTGTGAACTGCAGTGCAGAATCTGCAGCTTATCCCCTTACCAGCATCCTTTCTACCTGCCTGAATGGGTCAGATATGTGTAAGGTAAGATAAAATATGTTTTAGGACAAAGACCCTGTTTTCCTTTGTGCTTTTCAAAGCTGATGCAGTTTCTGTGCTTCCCATCTTGGAAAACAAACTTAAGAAAAGAGCAAACTGCAGGCTGGTGACATCTGCAAACTGCAGTAGAACACAGCTTGTTTATCTGTCAGCCTGTCAGGTTCGCCTATGATTTAACTTCTGTATTTTCTGTGTCCATGAGAAATGTTAGAGGATCTCCCAGGTCAAAGGTATCTTGGAAGGAAGAAAACAGGCACAACAGCATCTTTGTGAGTATGTTGATAATTAGAGATTTCTGCCAGTGATAAAGCATATGCTTAAATTTTATTTCACTGAAAAACATTCAGTACGGAGACCAGGTATTCCTCTTGAGAAAAAGGTAGCGAGGAAACTTCCATTGACTTTAGCTGTTGGGTGAAGAAATGAGGGAAAAAGGTGAAGCAGCTTTTGGGACTATAGCTGGCTTCGTGCTGTCCTCTACTGGTGAAGAACACAAGTTATGGTACTTGCTTAAGCAGTGCTCAAATACTATGAGATATTTTAATAGACCTTTAAAGAAACAAAAGGTGTAATAGCTGTACAAACTAATATATTGTCAGTATAGAAATTAAATACTTAACTTGTGTGTATGTGTGTCTAAAAGCACAGTCTTCTGACTGCAGTTCCTTCAAGTAAATCCGTCAGTTTAATGTAAACTATCTGCCATTACAGTGTATGCAGCATAGACATTAGGAAATGTCCTGCAGAGCCTTGTTTAACTGCAAGAGTAAACAGCAGATGATGAGAAGGACATGGCACACAGGCAGTGTTCATCACAACAGACTGCTCATTGTTTTACCTAAAGTGAGATCCAGAAATTTTAAACATCCGCCTCTCTCCTGGAAAGCTTGGGTCGCAAAGTCTCTTCTGGGTCTCTGCACAGACCTGAAGAATTCATAGTAAATGAATTCTTATTATTTGGAGAGGCTCAAGCACAGTCTGATTTCTGAATCTATATAATGATTTTACTTCTTTTTCGACTTACACACTTGATGGCTGGGATACAAGTTTAGCTCTCTGTTCTACCTTCCTCTATGGCAGACCCATTTCTTTCCATCCTCAGTAAGGATTCACAGGGATTAAGAGCAGACTTACAGCCTCTTCTATGGTAATCATGGCAGTATACCAGGGCTGATGAGAAATTCTGAGAGTTCAAAAACGAGTTGCCCCTGCTGTGATGCAGTGTAAGACTAATCAACCTTTCCCCCTACTTATCTGGAGGCTCCTGTGCTATACCAATACCCAGAAACAGCCCAGAAACAGCTGTGAACCACCACTAGAAAGGGACAGTTTTGCCTCAGGGCAATCCAGAGGGAGCATGAGATGACATAACCTTCCTTCACAGATCCTTGAACTGTTTTTGCACTAAACAGAGTTACACCCTAAGGACAGAAATGGAACTGATGCAAAGGTCATCTTTCTTGCATTTGCTTTCTGAGAAAAAACCCCATCGATTAAAGGTTATCAGGGAAGGAATTTTATTTTTTAGAATGCTCTTGTTCCCATGAAACTCAAGAGAATTTTTATCTTTGATTTGAAGGAGAACAAAATACTGCCCTTGGGGAATGACTTCTTCCATTATCAAAAAAGAAATATGATTAGAAAAACCTGTAGAAAACTCCAGGAAATTACTGTCAAAGAAATTTATATATAGAGAGAAGTGTTCATGTTAATTCTGGAACATTATTTTGTCATGCTGTTAGTTTTAAAAAGGACTGGTTTACAGTATCTTCCAGAACCTATTAAAATTAATGGGGATTGCGCTTTTAAAATTAGCACTGGATTAGAAGTGTGAGAATTTTACAGTGGAAAAGAGAGAATATTATTTCATATATTTTTTTTTTCCAATAAGTGAAAATATCTTCCAACACATACAAATGCAATTAAAGACAAAGATAAAAATCCCATCCAACAAAGCTCTATACAGCTTAGATCTGGTAAAGCATTTGCACATTTACTGGAGACTGTGTATTTGTCCTTGCACAGTGTTTCTGATATTGAAGAAGCCTTAATGTATTTTTCCTTTTGCTATTAAGCTGCAAATAAGATTTTCTATTAGCCCTAGTTTTAAAAAGCACTGACAAACTACACTAAAACTACAACTCATTTCTTCAAACAAAACCAGTTGAAACTGACATCAGTACCTTTAAAAATTGTTTTCAAGCAACAATTGAGAAAAAGGAACATATCACTGGAAGACAGTTTTCCTGTATTGGCATTTTTGCTGCCCCGTAAGCCTAATTTCACAGGTTTTCCATCTAGCAGTGGAGATATGATTAGTCTGCAGGTGATTAATTCTGTGGAGGAGAGGCCTGGTTATAGTTGAGGTTACAATTATGGCTAGTGCTCTGGAGTGACTGGGTTGAGCTGTATGGCTACAGTGGGGGTTAGGGTTCAGGAGAGGAAGAGCTGAAAAAATACATTTACTGCCGGACCTTGTCAGTGTGGTGTGTCTAGGATGAGGACTGGTGGTGTCAAAGATTTATAGCTTCTGGCTAGTTGCAATAGGAATGTTAGACCAACAGTTTCAGGACCAGTTCTCTCAGCAATGAATAATGTGTAATTCATCCTCTGACAGAAAATAGTGACTGGGCTAAGGATGCAAGAGCATCCACTGTCAGGAATGCTCTTAGGTGGCTTAGGATCACAGGTCCAATAAAAGATGGCTAAGGTCTTGGGTTTACGCTAGTTTCTTCAAAAGCTAAGGAAAACCAGCAAACTTTGATATAAGATAAGCCACTCGTGGTATGAACTCAGTAGAACTTATTGGTATTGTATTTCAAAAAAACCATCCTGATCTTGAATGTTATGGGCCAGGAAAGCGGAGGCTACAAGAGCAAGTTAATAGGTGGACCTACAAAATTCTGCAGGAATCATGTATGAGCTACTATTTGTAGTGAGCTGTGTGGTTCTCTCAAAACTTAATTTTTAGGGTGTCTGGGTTGGTGGACTTTTATTTTGTTTACTGGCTAACATTGTGTTCAAGGTAAAGAAAGATGAATGTAGAAAATTTTCTTAAAGGATCCTGACAGGTTGTGGCTGATCCTTCCTGTGAGTAGTGAATGGTAGGAGATACTGGCAATGTTTTGGATATGATAACCAATTGGACTCGATTTGAAACTAGGGATCTGTGAAGTAAAATTTAAATACTAGTATGTAGTAATTGTGTGGTTTATTGCAGGACATTTAGACCTAGAACAAGGAGATTGAAATTTAGACAATGTTAAAACAGCAGTTCAGGAAAGCAGGGGCAGCAGAGGTCAGTTTATTACTGGAGTCCTTCAGTTCTCAAGGCAGGATAAAAGCCATGGTTAGGAAGGGTGTGTGCTCTCTGCATGGGTGAGTAAGGCTTCTGCTGAGAGGGGAGCAACAGCTGGTGCTGTGTTTTAAATAAACAAAGCCTGAGAAACATGAACTGTGCCTGGGTTCTCTGAGACCAATAATTCCCATTTCACTGTTGATCTAAGTCATGAAGAGCAGGAATGTAATCTGTGAAAGAAGTTGGGGCATGGATAAAACTCTGGACAAGACTTTAAGTTGCGATTTGCTTTAGGTCTTTAGTAGTTGCTCCATGTTCAACGTGGGTTTTGATCAAGCTGAGGTAAAGTTTCACATCAAGAAAGGTTAATTAATATTCATTTCAGTATGGCTGGAAAGGAGGATCTGGAGAAATGTGAAGTTGCCAGTTCTGTTGGGATAGGATAGGGATTGGACTTCAGGATAGATATTGGATTTATGCCTTCTGGTTATTTTTGGAGAGGGGCAGGTGTTAACAGGGGTCTGATGAATGCTAAGATGATTCCTTTATCGATTATTTTGAGACTGGGTAGAATTATGTGCTGTAAAGAAAAGCAGGCAAGCAAGAAATCACAGTTTTGAGCTGTTTGTGAGGCTGCTAAATAGCATTGCAATTGTTTCATCCCATTCATGCATGTTTTATTTGAAAATTTAAAGATTCTTTCCTTCTTATTTTATTTGAAATGCATATACATGTTAAAATATCAAAAAAGTTTCTTAAACTAAACAACATATTAAATACTGATGACTGGGACAAATTATGTGCTTTTATTATTGGTAATTTTTTAATTCTTGTACTAGGTTTTCCAAAATAGATATTTCTCCCCAACTTTTGCATTTGGCTAAATAGCCTAAAATCCTCTTTCATAGTGCTAAATTCCTTTGCCATACCAGATTTAACTTCATGTATGGAGACAGATACAGACAGAAAAATTAAAGACAAAAATATAAACATTGATAGTATTAGTGACAAAGTAAACACTTCAGGTGTTTAATGTATCACTATGGCAGAGCAGAGGGGAGCACAATAAGTGTGTTAATGGGATTTTTTGCCTAAGCTTCCACTGTTCATCTCTGTTGTTTTCCTTGTTTAGCAGATGAATGCAAAGTTTCAACATCCAGAATAGTCCTCCTGGCAAGCATTATGAATATTAAATATTCATGTATGAAATCTGTTCAGATCCACCCTTGGAATAATTTTGTTTATGACCAATTAAAATGCCATATAAATTTCAGATTCTGCCATCTGAGTAGGCTGAATGCAGAGAATGAAGGACAATATCCTGTACTTCTAATTTAATTTTCCCATCAGTGTTTGTTTGAACTCTATCTGTGGGTCAGGAAGAGTGAATATCTGTGCAAATATTTTCTGCTTACACCAACCAGGACTGTGTGCATAATTCCAGTTAAAATTTCAGCAATAGTCTATAATCAGTTAAGACGAATTTTTCCACATAGAATATAACACCTTCAGATTGAGAACTTTATTAATGAGATATATGCGTCACTTGCCTGTGGCAGAACTTTGTATTTAAGCAGTCTGGACCTCCTTCTGTCTCCAGATCTTGACTGGAGTTTGAAGAATCTCATAATCTTCAGAAAATTAAATTTTATTGAACTTGGAACAGTCCCAAGAGCATCAGAGATTTGCTGTGCACACAGAGAAAACAGGAGATAAGTAATTGGCAGAAGAATATAGTGAGTCAACCTGCAGAAAGAAGGTAAAACATATAGAAGAAGACAGCAGCAGGTAGAGGACTCAGTTCCCCTTTGGGTCAGCTGGATGTGTTTTTCCATCACTTTTAAGTTTTGTCTTTCATTCCAAGTGTGATCAGCCTTACTTACGAGTGACAGGGAGGCAGAAAGAGGTGGGAAAGGCACTTCCATGATTCTCAGCTTGGAAAAACAAAGTGGGAATGTCTGCCAAAGAAATCTGGACAGTCTGGATTTTCTTGCAAGATTCAAACATTGCTATTTCCTCTCTGACTTTGGATGCAGTATCTGAAAGAGAGTGACTTGTAAGTGTTCCCATGGTCTTTGCATACACAAAGAGGAATGATGACGCGGTACGTGGAAGCCTGAGCCCGACTAGCCCACAGAAAGGCACCTCAGCAGCCTAGGTGTGACAGCCACGTGGCCGCTCAGCCCTGGCTCGCGGCAGGAGACAGGCGGGGCGTATGGCTGCCTAAGGCGCTCTCCCTCACGGCGTGGCGGGGAATGCAGCACGTTGGTAGACAGGCAAGACAAACGCAGCAGCGAAGCACGGGCACGAAGAAAGGCAAGGAAGCATGCAGGTCTCCGCAGCAGGATCTGGATTTACTAAGGGAAACAGGAAAGCTGCAGGCAACTGCCCCCAGGGCGGGAACTTGCACAGGATGATAAAAGCTTCCAAAAGGGAGGAGCAACCCGCCCCCGGGCAAATGAACATTCAGAAAGAAATGATTGATATAATGCAACAACGAACAGGGGACGAGTTGGGGAGGGGAAACAACTTCTGGTCCAATCACTTTCTGCTCAGAATGGAAGATTCTAGGGAAGGGGTGTGGGCAGATAGTGACAGACAGAGCTGTTACCAAGGGAACAAAGGAGGGGTTGAGGAGAAACCATAGAAACCAAGGTGGGGATAAATGATAGACATAAAAATAGGTACATTGATGGCGGGAGTTGATTTGACACCCGGGGATTGACAGATAACTGTGAGGGGGAAAGGCGGGAAGGGAGCCCTAGGCAGAACCATTATAATAGGACAGGGGGAAACTGAACCTACTAACTGAATATAACATTAACATCAAAATACAACTTGAATGATAAACTTACACAGATCATAACTAAGAACAGAAAAGCGGTCGCACCGCAACAGTCTAGGACTGCATTTAAAGAAAAAATTATTCCCCATGTGGACAAAAAGTCAGTGGAACAGGTTGCCCAGAGACCCTTTGTCACCTCCATTGTGGAGGCATCTCAGGACCCAAATGACTGCATTCTGAGCAACCAGGCTTGAATTCACCATTTTAACTCTGAGCAGGAGGTCAGTGTAGAATCTACTAAAGTTCCCTCTAACCTAAATTATCATATGATTTTGTGTTTCAAGGCCCTAGCTCCCAGAAGGCATACTAGACTGCTAATAAGAAAATGCGTGCAAGTTTTAATTATTTTTTTCTACCAAGCAGCTTTTCACTGCCATGGATGCTAAAGTGAAATTAAAGTGATGATTGTGTTTGTTTCAAAAGCATAACAGGAATGTTTTTTTTCTGAAGAGGAAAAAAATTACAAGCTGACTACCCCAAAGACTAAGTTCTTTCAGAACCGTAAACATGCAATTCTGGGAGTCTGTAAAGGATTTGATCTTTTTCCATTAAATTCAGTGAGAATTTTCATTAAATTTCCTTTTGCTGTTTTTTCTTTTTTTTAATTTTGACTTCAATGGCAGCAACACCCAGCACAAAATCTTCAGATGTTTTCTGAATATTTTAGCCCTGAAAACTTTAGTTCCTCATTTCCTTTACCAAAAGACAAGTGTTACAGATAGCTATTGAACACTTTCATTCTCACCAGAGGTTCTTTGCAGATGCATTGTCTGACAAGCACAGCGTGAGATGAAGGGGAACACAGCAGAGAATGGATAGTGCCAGGAATCCAGCATTTACAGGAGTTGGGAAGCAAAAGATGCTATGAAAAGTTGCCTACTGAGAGGGAATTTATGCAGGAACTGGAGAGGCTCATGGCCAGCTTCCTATTTAGCTAACACCCAGCTACATCTGTAACCAAAAGCCCTATAACTAGGACTGGCATAGAGGTATGAGGCACCTACCATTTCCATTGGTCTACAGGGGCAAATAGCACCTTCTATTCAGAGTTGCAAAAGTTGATGGGGCAGTAGTGGTAACTGTAAAGACTGCTGTGAGCACCCCAACATGTCAAAGGCCTTAATCTAGGAAGAGATCTTAGGGAAGGACACAGATGTGCCTTGTGTTCCAGAAGCCAGCAGGGTTTGGGGTGTTGAGAGGGTGCCTCCCCTTCAGGAGCAGCACTCTGGTTGAGATAAGTGCCTGCTGGTGGAGCTGAGCAATGAAGTAAGAGTACTGCACAGCAACAGTTCTCAGATGAAGGATAAATCAGAAGGACATTTGTGGAGACTCTACAGAAGCAAGAGCCAAATGTCGCCTTGGCCTCCTTACTGCTCATCTGCACAGGCTCTGATGACACTGCCACCTTGAATGAACAGTCACTGTATGGATCTTTAATCTACAGTATAGGGGATGAGCATGGAGATGCTGTTCTTGGCATGGCCATTAAAGGGGAGCGGCCAAATCAGGAGAGGGGATGCATTTACACACTTACCTCTGGTCTGACAGCTGATGTCCTTTGCAGACTTCTGTGACCATGGGAACCTCATAGAGGAGACACTGCCAAGGAGAATGGCGTATCTTTCCCAACTGGCTTGCTAACCTTGCGAGGAATTATTTCAACCAGGGTCTTCAGACACTGGAGATCAATGCCTGAAGATAAGTGAGGGAGGGGAGATTGTAGCATACCAGAGACAAAAATAAAGGGAAAAACCTCAACCTCTCTTTGGAAAAAATGGTATGTCTAGAAGCCTGTATGAGTTGTGGCAACATGGGAAACAAAGAGAAGGAGCTGAAAACCTATGAATAGTTGCACAGTTGTGACCTCATCACAGAGGATCACAGGGACACAGTTGAGTGGTTTTCATGAATGTTCACAGGCCCTTTAGGAAAATTGGGAAGAGGAAGCAAGGTGGGAAGATCATGTTCTATGCAAAGAAACAGTTTACATGTATGGCACAGGAGCAGAGAAGATGCCAACAAGGAGAAGGAGGTCACAGTGAGCATCTGCTACAGGTGCTGATTGAGACGGTAAGGTGGATCAGACCTTCTGCAAACAACTCAATATAGTTTTCCAGTTGCATGTCTTACGTGTCTGCTCCAGCAGACATCAAAAATATATTTGTCAGGGACTTGAATTCTGGAACAGATATTCATGTGAAGTTTGAGGAAAAAAACAAATCAAAGCAAACCAAAGCAGCAGGCAGACACCACGTCCCTTATCTTCCAACCAATCAAGTTGTTATGACAGAGTTTGGTATCCTGTTCTGGTATAAAAGTAGCTATTTAATAGGTTTATTATACAAGGATATGCACCTTGCATGTTTTGGAGAATAGAAAAAAATATTTAAGGAGAATATATGCTCAAATTTACATCTATGCTAATTATTTTGTCCATGAGAAGATTAATTTGCATTCTAAAATAATGAATTAAATCAACAGCAGTTTCATCACAGAGTATATATTAGGTAAAATTCCATCCTTGATTTCTAAATGCTTAAAAAAAAAAAGTTACCACCAATATATTTTCATTACTTCGTTAAAAGAATTCCAGAATCTTAAGCAGAAACCGATTATGCTTTTGCCATCTAAAAATTTGATATATAGCCAATGAATCACCTTTAAAAGGTTTCTGTCAGTCAATAAATGAATTCTGAGTAACATTGTTTAGATGATTAAAGTTAGTTAAGATTGATCCCCCACAAATGAGTGAGGATAAAGACATTCTTCACAAACACATTTTTGCTGTAGAAAATTATTTGCTACTCAATGTCTTATGAAATTATTTTTTTCCTTTTTGTCTCTACCCCCCTTTTTTATAATATGTAACATAAAAGTATTTCTCTCCCTCAAAACATGGAAGTTTGCTTCTACAAAGTTAATTTATTGAGGTCTATTTCAAAACATGATTCCAGTCTACATTATTAATGACATTAAATTTAAATAAATAAGATCTTTCTAAGTTTACTCAATTCTCATAGGTTTTGTGGTAGGATTCACTTCACCATGCTTAGATGTTGACATTAGGCAGGTTGAGAGGTTTATTTTGATTGAAAGGTTGAGAAGATTATTGCATGATTTCCATCACTTACCAGAATTTCAGAGGAGCTTTAGGCATCTAAAGTAAAGTTAAACCACATTAAACCCATTTCTACACTTCTGTAAGTAAACAATCTGCCTGAAACCATAGTCTTAAACCAGCATTCATTGTGTTCTCTTGCTGAACTTATATCTATTTCCAACACACTCTTATAATATTCATATGTATAAATTAATAATTGTTGTATACTATAAGCAGCCTATACTAAAATGCATATTAATATTTAATGTATTCCTATTTATAAAGCATGTTAAACTAATGTGTTAACCTCATACATTATTTCTTAATGGGAATCTGACACAAAATAGGATATAAACCAGCAGTATCTCTATACTGACGGGATCTGACAGAATATTCAATCGATCAGGATAATTTAGTCATTTTTGCTGCTTTTCCTGTCAGAATTGTCACACCAATTCAAGTCTAGTATACCTTCTAATTGAAGCGTAATTTATCATTTACATTAAGCGGCAGCAAGTTGAATACACCAATTTCTACCTTTGATACCTTTTAACAGTCAGTTTTTAGGTAAACATTAGTTCTTATTTTTTATATATATACATCTAATATATTTATATAGTGTATATTTATATATACACACCTGTATATTGTATGCATGAATATAATCAGAAAATCAAATGGGAAAAAATTCTGATGGCAAAAGCCTCTTATGGCTTTTGTGTACAATCAGTTGGTCCCTAGTATGTACACCTGGATCCAGGAATGCTAAAGTAGTTTATGCAAGTGGATATAGATGCAGTTTAATTCACCTATCTCACAGGAGTTCATTATTTTTCAGTTAGACATCTTTTGTTATTGAACCTAGAGAAAGCCTCTGACACTCACTTAAGCTGAGAAAGAACTTCATCTTAAAGAGATAAATGTTTACATGAGTTACTTCATTCTAATTTCCAGATATAACTGAATTAATTGATTTCGATGTTAATTAGCTTACCAAATGAGCTAATTTGAAAACTACCATTCAGATAGCTATGTATAACTACAGTTAGTCTGGAGGTCCATTATTTCCAGGAATATTTTTAGCATGGTATCAAAAGGTTATGCAAAATATCTATTCAAAGTATTCTCTGAAGACAAATGATAAAACTTTTGTGCTTAACTGTGCAAAGCTTACCATTGTTCCGAGGGCTGCTCAAGCATATTAATATCCAAACCTCAATAAGCTGCAGTCTCACACCCTTCTGTATGGCAAATTGTGTTTCGGCAGTTGTTTTCAGAGTATGTGCCAAACCAAAAAATTAATATCTACAGATTTTATGTGCATGAAAATGGGAAAGCATGGTGCACAGGCTTAGCAACTAGTAGTTTCACACCATTTATTTTCTTCACTCCATTATGTACTGTGGCAACACAGAGAGCTGAAGGAGTTTGAGCTGATCTGCAGGACCACCTGCTCTGCAGCATTTACAGTGTGCAACCAGAAGGATACATGAGATCATTATGTGTAGACTGCTGTCATAAATACCTTGGTACATGCCTACCATGATATTTTTTGTAATTAGATTAGAGGAAGACTAAATACACAATGCGTTTCACATTTAGCCAGTGACTAGTGCTTTACAAGTCTTATATTTGAATATTTTAACCTATTCCAGATTAAGACCAGGGGACATTCTAAAGTTCCTGTTTGTTTCCAAAGAAAAAGAAAAAGAAAAAGGGAAAAATATCTCTTCTTTTTTTCCCCAGAAAATTAAGGGATAGTTGCCAATATTGGTATGTATCCTTACAGACACATAAGCTTGAATGACAGCTTGCAGCTCCACATGTCTGGCTATTTTTAAATGCATATTTAAAGATTTTTGCAGACAGTTGTAGCCCATCTCTCCTGTGACTACAATACAAAAAGGTGTACTTCAAGATTCACCTAGGCTGAGCCTGTAAAACTAGGATAACAATAATTATTAGGTGCTGAAATTTACATGTCTATTTAACTACCTGAGACTATGTATTGTCCTTACCTTGCATTTAGGAATGGTCGTTTCACTAAATTGCTATTCTCTATCTGTCAGTATAAAGTATCTGTCATGCTGACTGGGAAGCTGATTCCAGTTATATACAGGTGAAGCAGTATGATTTGGTATATCCTAAATCCCCTTCCTTAATGGTACTTAGTAATCTTACATTGATGGATGTGTTGTTGTTCATCTTGATTAACAAATAATCCATACTACATGTTTAAACAGTTTTAAGACTTTCCTTCCTAAACAAGTATATTAAATAGTGGGTTGTAAGATTATTATCATCTCACAGATGTTCTCCACATCTTTATTTATCACCTAATTAAATTTTTATTCTTTTTTTGAAAACCGAAATATTTTTTTGAGCATTTATGGACTACTTCTCTGTATCATGCTGAAGTATTCATAGGAAATATTCTATAACTGATGTGGGTAACCAAATTTATGTTGCTTGGAAACTACGCAACTGTAATACTCATAAAAATTCTGTGTAATAGCAAGAAGCACTTTCCAGTCTTTTTTTAAAGAAAGTGGCTATTGTCACTTCATACTGAGTACAGCTGAAGTGGTTATTCACGTACAAGTTATGCCCAGTAGGTTGAAATTTCTGAGCTTCTTGGTGGATGGATGCCCAATTTCTGGACATAGACTCTGTTTAGTCAATATAGAAGTAGCAAATTCTTCTGCCTGTTTCAAGATTAAACACTTTATGAGCATGTATGAATTAAAAAAAATTTATGCCTGAGACATTTCACAGTGACAACCTGAGTCTTCCATGGAGCTCAGTCTCACTCATCAACAGCTGTAAATCTTTCAGGATCACAGACTTGATCTCAGATATTTAAATTAGATAATCTTGTGTATCTGCTAAGATCTTAATGTCAGAATCTAAGCTTCCTGGTATCCCACTGATGTTTTTTCTTTTCCTCTTCTCCAACACCCTGATGATATCGTGCAAATGCTCCTGGTCCAGGACAATCAGGACTTTTTGGGGGGTTGCTTTGTGTTTGTGATTTTTTGTTTGTTTCTTTGTTTTGTTGGGGTTTTTTATTAAATTCTTCTACTACTAATTCTGGCTTTAGATATTTTAACCATATCCAGAAATGTGGTAGAAATGAATCAGCACCGATAAGAAGCTGAAATCTTATTAAAACTAATTGGACTTTTTATATCCCTGCTGTTATAATCCTGCGCTGCTAAGCAGTCTGGAGGGATGAAAGACATGGTGGCATGGTCAGCTTTAAATTGTTATCAGGTTTATACCAATCTAAGAGTGATAATAGTTAAGCCTTAGCAAACAAACGTATTTGATAAGATAATTACCTCTGCTTGTGTAATACTGAAGATTTAATAAATTTTTGTTTTCAGAAAAATCTCTGTGTAGGACGTTGCAACTTCTGCTTCCAATTCTGTGGTGAGTTAACCTTGGCTGGATTCCAGGAGCTCACAAAAACTGCTCTATCACTCCTCAAAGATGAGAGAAAATATAATCAAAGGTTCATATATTAAGATAAAGACAGAGAGAAATCACTCACCAATTACTAACACAGGCAAAACAGATTCAACTTGGGGAAATTAGCTAAATTTATTAACAACCAGATCAGAGTGGGCTAAGGGGAAAAAACCACAAATCTTAAAACGCCTTTCCTCTCTCTTCCTCCCTTCATCCTGGGCTTAATTTTGCTCTCCAATTCTTTGTCTCCTCCCCACCAGAAACACCAAGGGATGGGGAATGGACGCTGGTCAATTAATCACACACTGTTTCTGATGCTCCTTCCTCCTCAGGAGGAGAACTTCTCACACTCTTCACCTGATCCAGTGGGGAATCTCTCTCTCAGGAGACAATCTTCCACTATCTTATGCAATGTGAGTCCTTTTCACAAGCTACAATTCTTCATTAACTGCTCTGGCAGTCCTCCATGGGGTCACAAGTCCTGCTAGCAATCCTGACCCAGCATGGGTTCATGTCTTTCTACAGGACCCCACACCCTGCCAGGAGCCTGATCCAGTGTGGGATTCCCACAGGATTGCAGCTTCCTTCTGATGCATCTGCAGGTCCTTCATAGGCTGCAGATGGATCTCTGCTCCACCACACACCTCCACAGGCCGTAGGGACTCAGCTGCTTCACCACAATATGCACCAAGGGCTGCAGGAAAATATCCCATGACTGGAGCACCTTATCCCACTCCTTGGCCAGTGACCTTGGTGTCTGCAGGGATGTTTCTCTCATATTTTCTCATTCCTCTGTCACAGCTGCAATTGTTGTGCTGCAGTAACTTTCCCCCTTGAAACTGTAATCCTAGAGGTTCTACTGTTGTCATTGATGTGCTTTACCTTGGCCAGGAATTGGTCTTCCTTGGATCCAGCTCGCATTGGCTCTGTTGGAAATAGGGGTGGCCTCTGGCACTTTTTGAGACAAGCTACCCCTCCTGTGTCCCTGCTGCCAAAACCTTGTTATGCACACCCAATAGAACCTCACACTCTCTCCTTAGCTTTTTAAGCAAAGAGACAATTTCAAAACCTTCAATTTCTTATTCACAAGACACTAGGTAGTGATATCTCCAAATTCTCAATAATTACTTGGACCTTTGAATCCTGTGCTATTTTTATAAAACACTATCTCTGGTCAGAGTATCTTGGCATGAAATAGTTTTATGAATCATCTTGTTTTCCTTGTGTAACCTTAAAATTAAATTATCGCAGGAAAAATTTCAAGTGTGGTGCATAACAATCAAAACTGCAGCTTCTGAGCTCACTTTTCCATTCGCCTTTTTTTATAGTGTAGATATTCTCAGTGAGTGTAACCAAGTCTCAGTCATAGGAGACTGTCAGTCTCACATTTTTTTAAATGTGTGAACTCCACATTAAAAGCAGCTTGAGACAATTTCCCTGCTCTTCCAGCAAACTTTACTACTACCTATTTTTGGTTACTACAATAATTTTGTTTGGAATCTACCTCTACTTTGGAATGCAAATTTATTCTTGGCATTATGTACCTTCCCAATCTCATGCCAGCAGTATCTGTTCGCTTACATTGGTCTTCTTTCTTCTCTGATCCTATTTCTGCAACTATATTTCTAGATAGCAGCCATGTTTTCCCTCCACCCTTTTTTTTTCCCAGTTTTAATAATAGAAATATTTTTGGGATTATGACTATTTTTTACAGTGAATAATGGTGTAGAAATTACCAAAGCTTAACTGAATTTCTCCAGAACCAGAAGATCACAGAATCACAAGAATGATTGAGGCTGGAAGCAACAACTAAAGGTCACCTCTTCCATTCCCCCTGCTCAAGCAGAGTAATCTAGAGCAACCTTACCAGGATGATCTCAAGTTGGATTTTTAACATCTCTGAAAAGGGAGACTTTGCAAACACTCTGGGCAACCTGTGCCAGTCATCCTCACAGAAAAAAAAAGGGGTTTCTGCTGTTCAGACAGAACCTAGTGTGTTTCTGTTCATGGCCATTACTTTTGGTCTTCTCACAGGGTACTACTGAAGAGATATTGCCACAAGTTCTTCACAGAAAAGGTGATTGGGCATTAGAGTGAGCTTCTCAGAGAGGTAATGGAATAAACATCCCTGGAGGTGTTTAAGAAAAGACTAGATGTGGCACTCAATGCCATGGTCTAATTGACGTGTTGGTGTTAGGTCATAGGTTGGACTTGATGATCTCAAAGGTCTTTTCCAGCCTAATTGATTCTGACATTCTGTGAAAGACATATCTTTGTATGATAATACTAATGTCCTCATAAAAATAATCTCCCATCCACGAGCACAGTGCCAGTTTGAGAAAGCAAATATCTTTTCAAATTTAAGACAATGTCTTCAAGAAGGCTCTTTTGACGTTTATTTGTCACTGTCTTCTATTTGGTATAGATGTTCTTTTAATCTTGTGTCATATTGTAGGGGTTTTTTTCTCCCTATCATCTTAGTAGATCTCTCTAATGTATTCATAAGTTTTAAAATATAATAGTATATATCTGTTTGAAATGTCTCCTGAAATAGCATGCTGTATTACATCCTCTTTTTGCATTACCTATTATTATTGTTTCAGTATCTTCATTGTTTACCCAGTAAAGAAAACACAATCATAGCTTGCTCATGAAATATTGAAATCCTGATGATTTCCTCTTAGCAGTTTCACTGACAAGGAACAAATTACAGAATTCTGTTATATCAGAATTTTGTAGCCCCATATAAGTTACTGCGCATACAGTGTAATTTGCAGTGTGTGCATCAAATCTCCTTTGTATTATGGACCATTTTTGGGGTTTTAGCAAAAATTTGCATGTAAATCAAATGCTGTTGTCCAAAATTAAGGGCATCAAAACTCTATATGAAGGAACTGAGACTATGAATTTAAAACTTTTGAAATAATGCTTATTCACTTACATACCCTCCTAAAGCCTTTTTTACCATATATTTTGGCAGGGGGTGGGAGTGGGGGGATGACATTGCTCATTTCATTTCAGATTGGCTTACTGGCTTTTGCTATTTTCATTTTATTTAATTCTTTCTTACTTTAAATACAGGATGAAGTATGAACTTTACAAGTCAGGTTTCTGTAGAAATATGCAGAGAAATATACAGATCTGCTTTGACATTAGCAATAAGAATGTCCTCTTAATTTTGTTTACTTCATTTGTTTGTTTGGTTGGTTTCTTCTCATTTGGATTTTAGGAATTATAGGGACTTTCAAGTGAGTTTAAGCAACATAAGAGCTCAAGTTTCTGTATATCTCTTAAATTTTTTTGTATCATATTTGGAAGAAAAATACTGTGGAAATGTTATGTGGGAGAGTAAAAGTATTGCTAAAAGTATTTATTATCTTAGGTCTGGTATAATACTTCAGACTTTAGGCAATTCCATAGAAATTTACTGATATTTAACCTCTGTACATTGAAGTCCCAGTTTCCCTTAATTTGAGCGCATGTTATTGTTTCTTGACTTGCACCTGAGTGGGTTTTTTTTTCCATGCTTTAAAAATTCCTCCAGTGTACTGAACACTGAACAAAACCAATAGTATAATAAAGGAAAAGCTACTACAAAAAGGTAAAGAAATACTCAGTGGAGAGAGTATCATGACAGTTGAACAGTAAAGGATTAAGTAAATGTAGCACATCAATATTGGTGTCATTCAGAGGCTTATTTCCCATTCTCATCTTCATTTTTTCATGACTTAATTATTTCTCTAGCCCAGAAACCCAGTAAATCTAACATTGCCAATATTACTGAGCCACAGGCTCAGTATCAGATTTGAAAGGCCTCAGATTTGAAATTTATGAGATTTTGTCTGAGCTTTTCTGAACCTGTCTAGTTTTGCTTTTACCTGATTTAGCTGAAATAACTTCTTTTCCTAACAATCAGATCTTTAAAGTTAATTTGTAGAAACATAATTTATATATATATATATATATTAGTATCAGAAAGTTATTCTCTGTTAAACAGAGTATTTATAACTTCCTCATATATTGATTTAGCGCAGAGAACTAAATACTTGAAATGATAACAAGGGCCTTGAGAGTGATCATAGTGTGCATGGGATGATGAGAAGGGAGGCACAGCTTGTTACTGGTGATTGCAAGGCTATGAATAACTCACCAATCATCAGTGAAAGAAATAGGAGTTGGACAGGAACAGTTATAGGGATAACAAGAGAAAAGAATAACAAGCATTAGACATATGTAAAATCCATCTGGTACACTAAATTTGGATGCAACATGAAGATGCAGATCAGAATCCCTGAAAGAAATATCAAGGTGTAAAAGTGTGTTGGACGAATAGTCCAATTTGAATTCTAGAGGGAGAAGAAGAAACTTTAGCATACACCTCTCACTTCTTCCTGTAAAAGACACAGCTTGCTGGAATTTCCCTTTTCCTGTGTGATGACCATGAGTACGGTACACTCTTGGTACCCAGAAAAAGTACAGTATCTGCCATAAGTGGGAGCATAGCATCCGAGGAAAAGTAACAATAACAATGAAGTGTGTAGCATTTTTTAATTGAATTATATTGTTGTTGTTACTATTATTGTTGTTTTTATTATTATTTGTACAAAAGTATACTTTGTCTTCTTTTATTTTCTTGGTTTTTCTCATTTTGTTTCAAATATATTTGAATAATACTTTTTGAACTAAACGCCAAATTTTTTCCTTACAATAAGAATAAATTCCCATCTTACCTTCTCAATGTATTTTTTCTTGCCTGTGACAAGGTTTTTAGTGTGACATTTCCTACACACCTGCACAAAGTGCTGCTTGAGACATCCTGCAGTGTTCAACCTTGCTTCCAGCTGCTTCTCTGTAGGAGTAAAAGGCCATCATGTGCACCAAATTTATCAGCTCTGCTTGATTGCTTCTGATCTCTTGTGGTAAAATAGCAATAAATGCCACTGTACAGACAATTGAATTAAGACCTCTCTCTTTGTACTCTATCTTGGGAAAATACATTTAAGGGGTTTTGTTTGCACATTTTTTGTTTGGGGTTTTTTGGATACTGCCTAAGTTAAAAAAAATATAAAATCTACATAATTTAATGTGGAATTTGAACACTTTTTAACCTTCAAAATTCTGAGAGAGTCAGATTTGTCCCTTTGGCACCAAGGCTCGACTGATTACAAAAGGATTACCATTCGGTGTCTAGTCCACATTTGCTTCTAGAAGATAGGAGAAGAATTAAGCCAAGCATGCTGGTGACTCCACCTAAAGTCCAGTTACTTCCAGAGAGCAATTTAGCCACTTCTGAAACAGGGTGCAATCACCCTCTGGAGTTATATTCCTTCCACACTGAGTCACTTTTCAGTAATTTCAGTATCTTTTGCTGTGTGTAATTAATATGCAAGAATGGTAGGCCTAACTTAAAATTAAAAAAATATGATTAGCTTATGCACAGAAGACAACTAGATTTCTAGGGCTAATATGGAAATCATGCTTATAATTTAAGTAAAGGATCTTTAATGGACAGGTAGGCACCACCCCTGAGTTGAAGGGTTGGTCTCTGCTGCTCCCTGGAATCGATCATACAAGTTTATTTATTTGTTTTTCTGTTTTTAATTTGCAGGTATTTTGCAGGTCTTATAATAAATGCCTAATATAAAATTGGGAAAATCAGCTGAGATTAATTTAACTGCTTCTTCAGAGTATCTTTTTGAAGTTAGATTAGAAGCTGTGTGCTGAAGATGACAAACTCTTAAAGAAAGATCCCCCTGAAACATTAACAGAGGGCATTAACAGAGAACCATTAACATTACTGGTCCCAGTGGATGCAAAAAAGGCTTCATGGATCATTGTTCTCACAAGGTAAAGGTCTGAAGAAGATTAATTTTGGTTTTAGTAGGTTTAAATCTGCCTTTCTACCTCTCTACCTGGGATTCCAAATATCAGGTCCAAAATAATCTGGATATAAATGCTTGAGGACTCAGCTTTCTGGTTACGTAGCAGCTCACTGTAAAAGGTGAAATTGTGGAGGCATTTCAGGGCTATGAAGAAAGAAGCTGTTTCACAAAGGCTAGGACACAGAGAAGGAATTGTAAGTTTGGTCTATTCTTCACTGGCTATTTCTGTTTCATGCTTAAATTGTTTAAAGTAAAACAAAGAGACAACTCTGGGAGACACCGGTAACTCTTCTACATCTGGTATAAGGGAACTTCAAGTAATTAGCTGCTCCAGAAACTCACACATCTATTTGAGAAGCCTTGTACTAATTTTGAGGCTGAATATGTTCCTACAGATACTTGTCTGTCTGCTGAAAAAGGTTGTCTAATTTCCTGATTTTACACCCTGATATGGATAGAAAACATCTCTGCCTAAACTTTATTCATCTAAGCTATGACAAGTTGAGCTGTCATAGAATGCTCTTACATGAGGAGCTGACATTCGCCAGGTGAATCACAGAGCCCTTCACTTGCCCTGCTGAAAATTCATTGTTTGTGAACTAAAGTGTACAGCGTGGGTTTTTGGTTTTGTTTTCACCTCTTTTAACTCTTACCCTAACTCAAACTCTTTGTATCTTCAGTATATAAATCCAGGAACCCTGAGTGTGTATTTAAGTAGTACTTACTTCAGGGGCCCCAGGCAAATCTAATGAATTCATACTGTCGTAGAATAAAAAACTTCTGGTGCAATTTATGTAGAATCAGTCATGTCATTGCACCTCCACAGTTCTCTTGCTCCTTTCTATTCTAATTTTCTGAATTCTTAGAAAATATTTTTTCTTTTTTATTCACAGAATTGTTGGTGTTGGAAGGTATGTTTGAAGATACATAACTTAATACCTCACTAAAGCAGGTTTACCTAGAACAGGTTTCACTGGTACAGGTGAGTTTTGGATATCTCCCGAAAAGGAAGGTCCACCACCTCTGGGCATACTGTTGCAGTGTTCTGTCCTCCTCAAAGTAAAGAGGTTTTTCCTCATATTCAGGTGAAGCTTTCTGTTTTTCAATTGTGCTCATTGCCCCTTTTCCTGTCATAATTTATATCTTTTATTTTATGCTTTTTGTTCAATAAAGTTTTTTCTGTTTTTGCGAAGAAGCTTAAAATATTTCCAATTGAAGAACAAATTCTTGTTGCCATTATTTCTGCATTAAATAGGTCTTTTTGTTAGAATTATATTTGCCCTTTGAGTCAATCTTGTGGTGGACTGAAAAACTGTGTTTTTTAATACAACATTCTTCTGCTAATAGAGCTAAGAAAAAGTTCAAGTGTTCAACCCACATGATCTTTATTATTTCTATTATTGTTTTATTTAAAAAATAGATTTGTTTTCTTTTTTCAGTAGAAATTAAGAAGGTTTTTTATAGGGGTTGACTGTTTTCACTACAGATAATTTAATGTGAATAATACATAAATTATGCCAACTAGTTCTAGAGCATTTGTATGTCAATTACACAGTAGCTGATGATCAGAAAAGATTTTTATTGTTGATATAATGTCTACTAAATTGCACAGACTTCAAAATGTCTAGCTATAGAGATAGCAAAAGTAACACTATAGCAGAAACCCCCAAAACTTATCTATTTAGTGCTTTTGTGGTAAAGCTATTCTTACTAGAATTTTTGAAAAGAAGGAAAAAACACCAACAAAAAGCAAAGCAAACAAAAAAAAAATCATGTTGTTAAAGTAACCTTTCAAAAGTTGAGAAGGCAAACATTTTTACTTACCAGCCAATCTTGTTTTTCTCTTTGTGTACTTAACAGATTGCATTTAAATTATTAAATACTATTTCCACAGTTTCACAGAACAAGTGGGAAGAAGAAAGAAATTGAAAACTGTTAGAGGAAGACAACAGTGATTAATCTTCGTAAAATATCAGAAAAATGTAGTAGCTGAGAAAAGTAGGGAGTTTTTCTAATGTAATGTGGACAGGTAAAATTTAGACTAGGAAGACTCCTTGATAGTCAAGAGAAAACAAATACCTCTGGAAGTGAATCCTCTCATATGGAACAGATTTGATGAACATTCTTTTGGAGTTGTCTCTCTGTCTCTCTGTCTCTATTGACTTGAAATAATGCTCCAATGATCTGCTTTAACTCTACTATTTTGTTTAGTTTAGATGGATCTCATCCTAAGAGAATCTACAATAAGAAAGGAGTAGTGTTTCAGATTAAACTAATGTGGTATGACTGATTTATTCAGACTACTGTAAATCTCTTAACAATTAAGGCTATGCAGATGAGGTCAGAATTGTTCAAAGGACCAAAGGGATAGCCCATACCATATGACATCATGTTCAGTGATAGAAGATGGGAGAAGAAGGTGGAAGAGGAGACATTAGGAATGATGGTGGTTGTCTTCCTAGGTAACTGTTATACGTGACAAGGCCCTGCTTTCCTGGACCTGGCTGAACACTTGCCTGACCATAGGAGGTGGTGGATGAATTCTTTATTTTGTTTTGCCTGTGTGCACAGTTTTTTCTCTACCTATTGAACTGCTTTAATTTCAACACACAAATTTCCTCACTTTTACCCAATCAATTCTCCCTCCCATCCCATCGGGGAGCATGAACTATTGTCCCTGTGGGACTTAGCTATCTACTTGGTTTAAATCACTTTGGTTAAATCAGATAATCAGTAGTCTGGGTGTATTCTGGCTCCTAGTGCAATACTTTCTTCAGAAAGTGACAAATATTTGTGGTCTGGTTTTGTGAATACTTGATGAGACTCAACCTACTTGGAAGACTGGAGAATAATGGGATAGAAGTGAGAGTTCTGTCTCTAAAAGAAGATGGAGGAGAGAAACTTTTTACTAGAAAATCTTTAAACTGGATTTGAGTGATTAATAGAAATTAAAACTAAACCAAATTCATATCCATATCAAACCATACAAATAAAAAGTGAAGTATTGTTCACTATTGAGAAGAAAGAAGTCTGTAGGCATTTTTTAGACAGTTATTTACCTTAATAAGCTGACTGGGAAGAAAAAAGACATTTCACCTATGGTGGCTTCTGTGCCTGGAAAAAGTCAAACCATCAGCAGCTTATAATGCTATGATAAGATCCTATTAGGATTCCTTCAGTGATTTCTGTGAGATTAACTGCAGGGTTTGTGCTTCATTTAGGAAATAGGGCAGTGGGCAGGAGGGGGATAATAACTTCTTCAGTAATCACTTAATCTAGGTGTAAGTGTATTCAAAACACTGCAGATTAAAAAGCCCTTTGTAGTTGAGACAGCCTGAAACAATCCCTTAAGAATCAAGCATAAGTATCCTAGGTTTAGAAAAGAGAACAATTAAGTTTTGGCTTCTAAGGCAAGGGGTAGTTCCTAACACTTATTCAAAAATGAATGGTCTTGATAAAGGAGTCATTTCTTATGTTAATCAGCATATTGCTCATTCTGTGCAAGTCTGACTCTATTCCTCCGAGACAGAAGAACTAAATGCAAAATAAATTTTTAGCTCTTCACCACTTTTGTCACTCTCTTATGAATTCCTGCTAGAATCCCTTGAAATGGCCTCTCGACAGTTCTTTTAAGTGAATCTTCATCTTGGGATCACTGAGTAACATTTAATGAGATTAGAGTGTCTCTTCATAAAAAGACATGCCTCCATACTGAATGTGTGGATTTGTTTGGGTTTTTTTTAGTATGTTGATTCCTGTTCCATCTTCTCCAGAGATATTTAGTGTGGGTATTTTGTTTGGCTTTGTTTTGTTTGACTTTTTTCTTCACAAAGATTTATGATTGGTTTGAAACTCTGAAACCAAGCCTCTAATCCAGGAGAATGTGAGAGATTACCAATTCGTTCAGAATATTTTATTAAGTAAATGAAATAACAGTTGAATTTTAAGACTAGATTGTTGTTATAAACATTACTGATGAATCCCTTACCTGTTTGGGCCTAGGAGTGTCATCAAAAGCCATGCTCTGTGAAATGGAGCTTTCTACCTGATTTGGGTAGCCCAAGATGACAGAGGAAAAAATCAATGAAAAATTGTATGTCTTCAATTTTGTCCTCTTTATTTGGCTAGGTCCTCATGCCAAATGGAAGCTGTAATGACATCAACAATATTGATATTTGAATGTGGAAAGAAACACCATAACTTTGATCCCATTTTTATGTTCATGTTGTTGCAACTCTGTGTTTCCCTCAGACTACCGGTACCAAATACTTTGTTTGGTGGTCTGCGAGATGGTTCTCTCATGTCATGTGAAACTATGCTGTGATCTGAATGACAATTCAGAGTTAAATACTTCAGATAGTGAGAAACTGAGTTCTTCATCAATGTGTGTGAGGAATACACCAGCTTCATTGTTAGAGGTTTTGTCTTCTCTCCGTAACTAACTCACAAGGCTAGGAAGACCCACCAAGGTTGATAATAAACCTTACCGCTGAGATTGTCATTCAAAGCTGCTCCAATCTGTCAGGTGACTCAGAAGAATTTCCTTCCCTTTTATTTTCCAGGATCTGATTCTGATTCATAAGCTAAACTTTGCATCTGAATAAAGTCATATCCTCCCACCTAACTTGCTGCCCAGATGTAACTGAAAAGGAAAAGAAAGTAAGTACACAAGTCCTTTCTAGTGAAATCTACTCCTGCTATATAATCACATTCCAAGGAGAAATACTGCAACCTTGTACTTGCATCCATACCTTCAGGCTCCCTCCTCAGAGTTGCTATCCCAGAACCACTGGTGTCACCCTGGTTTTTTAAGATTTTCTAAGCCTTCTGATGTTGACATTCTTGTAGTGAACTTTATCACACACTTTC
>JAWMQZ010000139.1:0-13691 GCA_035584835.1 Tangara arthus | reverse complement strand
CTAAATCTAACATTAACATCAAAATATAACTTAAATATTAAACTTGTGCAAAATACAACAGTGAACAGAAAAACAGCCGCACCGCAACAGAATGAGATATTTTCAATGCCTTTTTTTTTTAGATTGATGGAAGGAACAAGGAGCCAGGCAGTTTCCAGGAGGATGTTTCCATAGTGTGACCCTAAACACAGTTTGGGAACAGTCTGGCTGCTCCCTCTGAGCAAGACACAGCCCCTGGAAAATGAAAAGGTGCCTGCTATCAGCAGTAGATAGACATAGCAAGCTCATGCAGCAAAATTCAGATGTTAACAGGGAAAGCTGTAGTCAGGATTTTGGGTTTGATCACTGAGAGGCCCATTGGAGAGACAGGCCCGTTTGCAAAAGCTGAATGAGTAGTCAGATTGCAGCTTTGAACACTCCAAAGATACTCAGAAATGGGCAGTGGATTCAGATACAGCATCAAGTTGGTTTATATTTTTACTACCAGTACTGGGTATGGAATAAATGTGAAATAAATTCAGATGACCCCCATTACAAAAGAGAAAATAAATTAGTTTCCCGCACTGTCTCATATCAAGACCACTTTGAGTACTGATCACTTCAAACCTGAGATGCAGCTGTTTGTAAACAGTTTCAGGCCCAGTTTGCTCAGTCTGTATTTCACATCACCTCAGTTTGTTGTGTAACAGTCCATACTGCTTTAGGTAAATACCCTGTCCAATCCCTGCCTGAAATTATATTATTCTTTTGGTTCCCTCATAAATTACACAGAAACTAACAGATATGTAATAAATCTGTTGTAAGTCTTCACCTATTGAAACACTAACAACCAGAGCAACCAGAAGACTTACACAATCCTCCAGATGTAGGCTTGCTATGAAGATCATGGTAGTTTTACTTTTATCCATGACAGAGCAGAACACAAAGAAAATGTGTCATGTGTAAGACAAACCCCAAAACATTTAAACTGTTCATTGCCCAGCTTACTTCTCCAATTATAGAGAAGTTATTTCATGGCTAAAATCCTATTTCCAAATAATCCAGATTCTTTCAGAGCATTTCTACCAATGTCAGTCTACTGGGCCTCTTGTGATGATTCCACTCTTCCCATGCTGAGAACAGGGACTGGATGATCTTTAAGGTCCCTTCCAACACTTGACATGCTATGATTCTGTGATTCCATGTTGCTGAACTGTGGAGTTTTTCCCAGTCATGGTTTTCTTTAGGATGGAAACTGAAGAGTGATGAAGTGCACGGGAAAAAGGAAACAATACCACCTCAGAAGGCAGGACAGGAAATCTGAAGTTGGTTTTGGAAGAGAAAATACAAAAAATCCCAGAATCTAAACATTACATTTTGGCAGTATCAAATGAAAATTATTTTTACTGTAGACTCAGAGGTCTTTGGCTCTGTTTACATTCTTAAACTTCTACATATATTTGAAGTCTAGAAAGAATGAATCCTGGAAGACTGAGTTTTCAAATTGTAAGAGGGAGCCTTGAAGCTGTCCAGATTCTGAAAAAGAATTGCCCAAGACCTTACATACTCCACCTTTAACACTGCTGTCCCCAGAGCTATTCAGATAGCTGTGACTCAGGAAATGATGGCTCCCAGGGAGTTTTTCTCACTGAATAAATGCAGCCAAAATCTAGGTTTAGCACCAGAGCAGGCTTCTATTAGAAGTGTGTTAGTGTAATGATGGATCCCTCTGAGACACTTTAGGATGACATCCATGATGATAAGGGCTCTCCCCAGTCAGTTTTCCTCCACCTCTGTTCAGTGACCCTGAGAAAAACAACATGAAAGCTGACAAACACATTCCAGGAACATTGGTAGATTTTAGTGACTTCAGCTACAAATATTTCCTCCTATTTTTCTCATTGTTGTAATCATTGCATGACCAAATAGCTCTAAGTATTCACTATCACAATTGATTTAACCTATCTGTTTTATATGAGCCAACCTATCTGCTTTTAATTTCATTTTGCTTTCAAAACAAGATTATATAACAAGCAAAGATGGATTTTTGTAATTGCCAACAACTCCAGACAACCAATCTAGACTTCTGTGGATCTCAATCACTTGAAGATACAATGGGATAATATCTCTGAAGGAACCTTTGTCATGACAGCATTGTGGTGGGCCAAACTGCATAGATGGAGGCATACTTGGCAAAAAAAACCAGTGTATTGGAGACTTACAACTGTTCGGTTCAGTATAATAGGACTGAAGTCCAAATAAAAAAGGGGTGGCATTAATAATTTTGGCATTGGAAGGGGAGGTCTGACTTCAGCTCATTTAATTTGTCAGGATTTCTGATTCTTTAATGGCAAGCTCTGCAGAATGGCAGATATAGCTTTTAAATGCATTCAAAAACATTCAAATGCAGTGGAATGGAGCATGTTTTTCTGAGAGGTACAATTTCTGCCAAAAGCAGAGAGAAGAAGCCATGTCATTTATACCAGATGTCATCTTTCTAAAGGTACCAAATTCTCTTTGGAGCTACAAAAGTAACTCTATTTTTTGGAATAGAGGAATTTGAAATATTAAGAGCCAGCATAGTTGTCTTTTATTTCCCTTACTCTGTCCTTTCTAGCTTTTGTACGTTCCTTATTACTCTGCATGTCTCTGAACACACTCTTTTCTGTACCATTTTCGCAGGTACTGAATGCAGAACTTTGTAAGAAATCCTTAAAACTATCATCCTGGGAAAACTGAATTACAGATTTAAGAGCAAAACAAATCCATATCTCAGAAGTTCTTTATCTCTACAATCTTCGGAAGCATTTCAGGACAGCATCCAAAATATGTAATGCATTTAAGATACTGTCTTCTGGCAATGGTGCAGCTGGGACTGACCCTCTTCAACGCTTTGACTCAATGATAAATATTTCTAATGGCTATGTTTATTGCAAACGTGGGACTCCTTCTATCTGGACATGAATTCCTATCAGACTTGGATTAACCTTCAAGCAATCAAAGCATTAACACTTTTTGATTGTGAAGAGCTAACTTCCCCAGACATGAGTAAGTATATGGCTCTTAGCTGGTTCTTAGATATATTTTACATTTTACAAATGCAGACAGGAAGACAGAAAAGTTTGGGCAAGGTTCACAGTCAGTAAGAAGCTGCAGTGATCACAACTCCAGGAGAGCCCATTCACACACTGCCTTTGGACAGGCCGGACTGAAGCTGTTTGTATGTTCTTGTTTTGGTATGAAACAAAAAGACATGAAGAGACCAACTGTGGAGAGCAAGAGCTTGTAGGAAATTGCATGTTTTAATTTACTGCGCCAATATTCTGCAATTAAAAATGTTGATAGTTTGTGCGCCTAGATTTTCAAACATAAATAAAATACATTCAGTTGTGCCCAGAACTACCTGACACAACTGAGATGTACCATTTATTTTCCTTAAATAAACCAAGCTTATTTTCCTCATTTTTTCTTTAATTTTTTTATATGGTCCTATATTGTATATTGTAAGAAACTTACATGATGAATGGAAGCCTCTCCAGGGTGTTCCACTGCAAAGAATGCATCTGCCATTTGGTAATGAAAGAAGAAAGAGCTTTTTCTTTCTTCACAAACCAGATGCAACAGCATTGGATATTGAAACTGCAAATAGAGTAGGGACAAAAGGTAGATTTTTATAGGTTGTGCTTTTCGCCTTTTAGGCAAGATTTTTTATTAAATTCTGAAATTTAAACTGAACATAAAAGTCTCTGAAGTACAGACATCGATGCTGAGGTTGTCATTAAGTGAATCTCATTAGAGTTAAGGCAAGATTCCCTGGAATGCAAGCCCTTGGAATAACATTTTACCACTTAGTCTGAAGCATAGACCTGTTTACAATAGAGAGTTGAACAGAGATAATTTTTGGCCAAACAAATGTTCAAGAAGATTAACAGCGAACACATGTTATATTTTGTTATCTAAAACAACACCCAAATTCTCAACTGAAATCTTGGTTATGTGATGACATAGAGTGCTGGTTAGGGGTATTTAGTGGTTTTGAAGCGTTAACACAGTGTTAATTTTTGTTGCGTTTTGGAGAATGCAGTTGGGTTTTTTGTCGAAGAATTTCACTCAATTACTAGGGAAAGGCTGAATTTTCCTTCCTGCTGTAGGGCAAAGAAATGTAGGCCTGAGAGGTGCTCCAAGGATGTATGTAGAGATCACAGAATTGTTTTATCCACAAGGACAACAATGAGATTACTAGCAAAAGCACCTCCTCCCTCAATTCAAGTGATTCTGTGGCGTTAGGATGCCAATAAAGCTATGGCACAGCAAGAGATTTGGTATTACCCTGGTTGACCAGAAATCACAGTAATGCATTGCTGGTTCTGTCAGCTCTAGCTGGTTGATTCCATTCGCTGAATTGGTCAACAGCCTGGAAGCCTTATTAGAGCTCCCAGTGCTACTGAATAATTAAATAGCACTGATGCAGAAACGGTCCATGATGCATAACAAACCAGGAATGTTTACCTTCGTATTAAAGAGCAACTCAAGCCATTAAATCAAGGAAGCTAAAGAAAGCTACAGCTGGAACTAGCCATTAATATGGAACTGGACATCAGATGGATGTCCTAGTAGACAACAAGTTGAACCTGAACTAGAGATGTGCTTTTGCAGCAAAGGTAGCTGCTGTTGGTGAGTAAGGGAAGAGCATGGCCAGTAATTTAAAGAAGGTGATTCCTCACTCAGCCTGGTGAGGCCACACCTGGAGTGCTGGGCCCAGTGCTGGTCTCCTCACTGCAAGAGGGACGTGGGCATAATTCAGCTAGTCCAGGGAAGTTCCACAGAAATCACAAGTGGATTGGAGCATCTGACATAGCAGGAAAGGCTGGGATTGTTTGACTTTGGTAAGAGTAGGATTAGAAGTAATTCTTAATAGCATTAATGGATACCTGATATAGTGGGTGTAAAGAAAATAGAGCCAGACTCTTCTCAGTGGTATCTAGTGGAAGGACAAGAGGCAATGAGTACAAACTGAAATACAAGAAATTTCATTTGAACATCAGAAACCTTTTTTTTTTTTAACTGAAGAATGATTCAGGATTTTCACAGGTTGCCCAGTGAGGTTGTGAGTCTCTGTCCTTGAAGATATTCAAACCCAATTGAGTATGGTCCTGAGCAACCTGCTATAGTTGAGCCTGCTTTAACCAAGGGGTTTAGACTAAACAACCTCTAGAGATTCCTTTTCACCCTAACCATTGTGTGATTCTGCAATTGCAGGCTTAGCCATGCAAGTGAGTGTGATACACTGGGGATTCATTGTCCACATCTCAGCTGCACTCAATACAGATATTAGCTTAAAAATCACATCCTAGCTGAGCATTCAAACTCCTGTGTGAGTGAATATCACCTACAAATTTATTCCTCAGTGTGTCTCTGGCAGCTGCTTTCTACCTTACAGTTGTTGTGTCCTATCTGTCAGTAGGAGAATAGTGAAAATGCAAGAGCAAGAGATAGAAGAGGTTCTAGGATATGTACCTACAAAACACAGACTGCAGCAGATTGTCCTGCCTGGCCTAAGAATGTTCAAACACATCATTGTTGCTGGATCTACAGACCAAAGTCATGCTTTCAATTTGGCACTTCAAAAAATCTGCCTTCACTGCTTCTGTCCATGACTGCATTACCCATTTCAGGTTACAGAGCTGCTAGCATTATTATATGTTGTTTCTCTTCAGTGAAGACTGAAGAAATACTAGCGCTTGCCCACACCAGCGACTTCAAACAACTTTGTCATTCACCAGTCGGTGGCCATCTCCATTTTATGGAGGGAAAACCAAAGTCAAAATATAATCTATGGCCTCCAACTCATGGCTGCAAATGTTTCTAGGAGTGACATCTGAATGTCAGCCCCACAGGTGACAGGTTGCAGCTCTGTACTAAAAAACCCAACAGTAGGATTTAGGGTGACAAAGGCTAGGCCTGCTTTTGTCAGAGCAGCACAGGAAATGTATGGTACAGTGGAAAAAGAACCTAGAGGTCCCTGTTGCTGATCTCCACTTTATATTTTGTCCAACAATATGTCCGTCCCTTGCCAACCAAGTTCTAAATGATTCAATTTGTTACTGGATAGTCATATTTTGTGGGTAGCCACTAGTCAGTTTGAGTTATTCACTTCTACAAAATACTTCCTCTAGAAGGTACTGTAAACAGAATTAATTTTTAAATAGTTTAAGTTGCTTGAAAGCCATGAGCAATGGTTATTAATACTGGCACAGAATAGATCACATGCTGATGATTCAAGGGATAGAAACTGGAACATTTTGGACAGAACTGATGTTTTTATATTCACTTGCCTTATATTCAGACACTCTGGTGGTATAAGTGTTAATTATACCCAAGACAGCAAAGTGGGGAAATTACAGGTACTAATATGTGTGGTAAAATAAATCTTTAGATGAAGCAAACCTTGTATATTCAAGTAATTTAGTTTCCATTTCTCAGTTACAACACACAATTTTGTCATGCATCTCTTCTGCATGACAGAGGAGGAGGAAGGAGTTTGTCTTATTGAAGGCAGTGGAAAGTGTGCTTGATATAGCATGCACAAATATGGACATGAAGCTGTGAGGCTGCACTGCTGACAGCCCTTACAGATGCAAAGAAGCATGCACTCAGACTCCCAGACAACCTACAATGATGTTTTCCTTTGAAATTTTTTGCATTGAAGCTCATTCTTGTGATACAAAACAGGCACTCCTCAGCCAGTTGGCTAAACAAACCAAGAAGTCTGGCCACTTGGGTGATTGCAGTCTAGTTACGACGAGCACAACGGTACATTGTTCTGCTTCCCTAAAAAAAAAAAAATTAAAAATCTCCAAGGCTTGCCGCTGTTTGGAAAGAACCTGTAATTTTTTTGCACATGTCTAGACTGGTTTACTGTTTTTCAGTGTGACTTCTTGTCATGGTATCAGCCAGCTGGTAACAGCCAGCATGTACTTTTTGACTGCTGCTGACCAAGGCAGACTCTGAGAAGTCTTCAAAAGCAAAAGAATTTGCCAGTAACTGAGTCAGTTTTAGCAGCCTACCAGGAATTTGTAGCATGCCATACAATACATTTTTGAGTCACCATCTGAAAACAGTCTTGATGAATAAGTACTTGACAAGAAAGTGAGTCTGAAATTCCCAGCTGGTCTTATGCTAGGATTCTGCCATGCTCCCTTTGTCTCCGAAGTCAAGGCACTTGAAGTGATCTCAGTATAAATGACTATTCAAAATATCCCGTTCAATAAGGGGCATGACCTGAGGCTGCACAGGGACTTTGACAATGCCACCTTCTGTGGAGACACACGGAAGTCTAATGCATCAAGGCACACACACACACACACACACACATATTGCCAGGGACTGTAACAGAAATGAGGAGTTGCTTGGATGTCCAGAGCTGTGAGGATAATACCCACTTCTCTCACATTGCAGTCTGACCAAGAACAACGTGCCTGTGGAAAACACTCACAAATCCTAAGGGAAATAGAAATGGTTGGTGTTTAATTCACCACTAGGTGTCACGACACCTTCATTTTTAGGCAGACTGCTGAGTTTTTCTATGTCTACAGGGAAGAAAAAAGCTCAAGGTGAAGGCAGGAAGCCAGTGTATTAGTCAAATATTTAGGACGCCTCCAATATAATTTTTTTTAACAAAGTCAGGTTGGTAGATAGGACATTCAAAAGAAATAAAAATTGAGAAATCATCTCCATCCCTTTTGCAGATTACTTCTATCCCACACCATAGTGAAACACTAAGAATGTCATGAGTGCAGGTGGTTGTAACATTCAGCATGCTTCATACATCACAGGATTCTTCTTTATATTTGTTTGTGTTACCCTGCCAGAAATGAGCCCCAGATGCAGTAGAACTACAGGTATATAAAAGTGAAAAAGGTTTTCCCCACACTTACAATATGATTCTTCTTTCCAGATTGTCTCAGAACAGCTGATTTCATTGGAAGTCCATCCCTGTTGTTACTGACAAATGTTGCAATTTTTTGAGGCTTTGTTGACCAACAAATACACAGAAACAAATCTATGTACATATTTTAATATAGATTTACAGGAAAAACATGGGTCAGGAAGAGTTAATGCAACTACCCCTCCCATGGCCATGTAATTTTCCTATGCTGCCATGTTCTCCAGGGAGGTTTCACCACCTCCTGCTCTGCCAGCTTTTCTGCTGAAGAAGCTGGCTTTATCTTCTCCATTGAAATGAGAATTTTATCTCCTTTCTTGCAAGCAGACAAATTCTCTTCAGGGTAAGGTGGGAACATATTTGATTTTTAAGTGTGTGGACTTGGGGCAACAAGCAAAGGGGTGAGGAGCTCTGTCTCCCTCTCCACAGTTTCCACAATCCCCTTCCAATTGGGATAAAAAACTTAAGAGTTGTGGCCTTGTCAGGGGAAGGACAAACAAATGGTTAATGAGTGCTTTGCCCCTTCTCTCTGCCATATTACATATCACATTTAATGCACAAGGGTCTGGGTGGACATGAACCCACCAGCCCAGGAAGAGGCAAGAGACCTGATGCATCAGCCTAGATGCTTCTGGGCACTTTTAGGAATTTGGCAACAAGAGGGGACTGAAACAGCGGCCCAGTATGGGGAGATGTTTTTTTCCTCTGACCCCTTGTAAAGTACACATTTACTGGATGATGTACAGCTTGTTTCTGAGCCAAAGGAAAAATCCAAACATTGCTGGCTGCAGTCAGATTTTATTTGACCTCTTAAGTAGTTTAACATGGTACTGGCCTTCTTTCCCATTTTAGGTCTTTCCCTTCCTAGAGAGCAGAAGGGATTTAATGATACAGTTTCTCAGGCACCTACCTAATGCCCTGAGCTGGATTTGTCATAACTGTCTTTAAGATAAAAGGTCTTTTGTTCACTTTTTGGGACATCCTAGAGAAGCACAGGGAAATACAGAAGGGAACCTCACAAGCAACTTTTTCTCTTCTAGGTGCAAAGGGTGTTTTTATTGCAATATGCTATGAATTTCCATCTTCCTATTTTTTAAGTTAGGAATCTGAGAATCAGTGTTTGCATGAGAATTTAAGACTCTACGGTTTCCTGCATCCTACAAAGTAAAGTCACTGGGTGGTCTTGGCACTGAGCTCTCATATGGGGCCAGTAAAGGTGACTTTTATGCAGAAACCGAGAGATCTGATTCACATTAAAAATGCATAATTAGTCTACTCCATAAATTAAGATTGATTCCTATTCCATAGTTTGTGTTGAAGCAACACAGAAAGACTTCACCCCTTAGGATTCAGTGGGCATTTTGGCTATTCGTTTAAAAGGGAGGCTGTTCCACTTTTTACTTTTCTTTTCAGAATTGTCTCTTAATTTAATATTATTCGCTTAATATTCCCTTTGCTATTACAGAAATTCATATAAAATTTTCTTAATATTTTTCCAGTTTATTTGCCTTGAGCATTTGACAATATCTTCTGTCTAGTCTGCTTCACTTTTTTAAAATTGGAAAGTGTTGTAGAAAAGCAGGGAAATTCAACAGCAGGTGTTAGAACTAAGAATATTTTCCACGCATTCTCTAAATTAATGAAGTGTATTTCAAACTGCCAGAGTCTTTAATCTACAGATTTAGTTTATTAATCACCATTCTTAACAGATACAGGGCAAACCGAATGTCATATATTATTTATTTATTGCATCTGATAGGAAATGGGAATATAATGCTTCCATTTATTTTCTGACCACTCATTTTCAGGTCCTGAAACATAGCTCCATGCATCCAAGATTGAAGAACCTGCCATTTCTACAGCTGCATGTCCCTTCTCTTCCAAATCTGTTCTAGCTACGTCTTCTCTTGTGCAGATGCATGGTTTCTGGTTTTGTAAATACTTGTTGACTTGCATAAGGACAAATTATTCTTGAGCATTTTTGCCCCACAGGAAGTAATGCCTGTCTAGTGAGAATATAATGGAAACACCCTCAGGATATCCAGATGCTTTGCTTTAGTCAAAATTATATCTGAACATCAAGTATGAGTAAAAGAACTGAGTTTTTTTTCAAGAATTTCACATGAACTAGATTAAGTATTGAGGAGGAAATGCTAGAGATCTCCTAATGTTCCTACAGAAACATTGTTAACACTAAAAATTGATTTGATCTCCAATACATAAATCCTGCCAATGTCAGTTTGCAAATTCTACTGAAACTGTAGTAGAAGGCTGGGATGGGAATTACCAGAGACATCAGAGTAAACTCTTGAACAGCAGATTTAGGAGTGGATGAGTCTTGCCAAATCAGAAGCTCTTCTGAGCATATGCAGAAACACGGGTTTAGTGCTTGGGAGATCCTTTCATGGCAAGGCTAGAGGATGTGAGTGCTTAACAGAGTCAGATTCCACACCTGGACTTGGCATCTAAACTCCATTTAAATCTCACTTCAGAGCTAAGAAAGGACATTATGCACTTGGTCTGCACTCTTGTCTTTGTTTCCATTGGAAAACAGGGAAACTGTTTCATAGTGCTCCTCTAGATCTACTGCCAGAACCCACCTTAGGAAAGGTAGGGATTGTTACCTGTGAGCAGAGAGCTCACACATCAGCAAAGGAAGGGGAGCTGTCCTAGGGACTATGAAGTACTTGTACACTGTGACAAAGGGGACAATGATGAGGATCTCAGATTTACATGGATCTGCTCTTGTTGTCTTGTATATTAAGAGTTCTATTATCATTATAGTGCAAGGATTCCATATCACTAGAGTTTCATACCTCCTCGATGTTTCTCACAGGCAGCTCCTCTAAGCACTGACTGTTCCTGGTCCTTGCAGAAGTCATCTTAGTCCTCTGACTCCTGATCCCGCCAATCCACTCTTTTATACTACTGTTCTTATTGGCTACAGGTGTGGCCTGTTAACATTAGGCCTCCTCCTAATTTTTAGTAATTGGTTCAGCTGCAACTCTTTGGGGATAAGATTACATTCTATGCCACCTTCATACTGTATCCCCCTACAAGTCCCCCTTTTTCTTTTAATCAAAGAGTTGCAGCATTACCAGAAGGACATATTCAAATAAATTAACGTTATGACATATTTATACATTTCATTTAGAACTAAGAGTTATACAAGTGTTCAAACACCATATCATAGTAGAGATATATATATTTCTAAATGTTAGTTCAGTTTACAAAGTCCTTATCTTCATATTTAACAAACACTAATCACTGTAATTGATATATTTTGCCAATAGTTTAGTACTCAAATCCTGTTTCCCCAAATCCACGGGTCATCCCGAATCTACGGGGCAATATAGTTTAGTCCTGAATCCACAGGGTTATACAGTTTAGTATTAGAGTCCTTTTCTTCTCCCGAATCCTTTTTCTCCCAAATCACATCAGGGTCACCGTTGGTTGTCTTATATATTAAGAGTTCTATTATCATTATAGTGCAAGGATTCCATATCACTAGAGTTTCATACCTCCTCGCTGTTACTCACAGGCAGCTCCTCTAAGCACTGACTGTTCCTGGTCCCTGCAGTAGTCATCCAACTCCTGATCCCACCAATCCACTCTTTTATCCTACTGTTCTTATTGGCTACAGGTGTGGCCTGTTAACATTAGGCCTGCTGTTAATTTTTAGTAATTGGTTCAGCTGCAACTCTTTGGGGGATAAGATTACATTCTATGCCACCTTCATACTGTATCCCCCTACATGCTCTTATCTCTTTCTCACACATCACAACCTGAACTTGAGGAGTTGAGCTTGAAAGGAAGTAGACAAACACCTAGAGGGCAAATAGTAAGGTTTCCTTGTATCCTTAATGAGAGACAAGTGCTAATTCTGAATGAGAATTTTGACTGCTTTGGAACAAATTTGCTTAGATGTAGGAGATACACACACATAGAAAGACTATTTTATAGACAGAAGTCCTTGAAAAGTTATACCTTAAAACAACTGACTGTAGGATAAGAGAGACTCTAGTATTTTCATTAGACACAGAGGGATCTGAAACACTGTGAGATTAAATGACAAAGAGAGAAACATAAGAATACGGCCTGGATAAACTGTGAGTTGAACACCAGTCCCCGGAAACTTAGAGTAGGTAGCTGGACTGCTCTTCTCTTGCAAACTTTTTCCAGTGCTGAATGGAGATGTGTGCATCTCTTCATGAGATGGTTGCAAACTAGGAGATCACTCTGTCTTTTGGAAATTTAATTAACAATATTCACTTGCTGTTGTGTATTGTTTTTTGGGAGATGAACCAACAAGTAACCCATGGATATGCTTAATTATAATGCCTCTGAAAAAAATGAAAACTAGTCAGGATTGAATTGCTAGAACACTGTAATCTGTAACATGGTGAAGTTAGAAAGTATCTTTAGGAAGCAAAAGAATGTTGCTAAGAATTAAAGCCACCAAAAGGGGTGTCTTTCAGGGAGCTAAAAACCCACTGAAGTAGTTTGGTGACTCCAGCAGCATGCAGTCAGAGCTATGTCTTGGAGGACCTACTTAACCCTGGAACATGTCACTCCATCAGTACAAGCATCTGTGTCAAAATGCATGTCATCAAAGAGGCCACTGAGATGAAATTTCAACTATGGGCCAAACACATTCTTCATAAAATATGCACTCAAAGCACAGAACTCAAACTGAAAAAAAACACCTAAGTTCTCACTGTTACTCTATAATGTTCCTTAACTAGCAACTGGGAAAATCAGTTGACTGCTAATCTGTCCTGGTTTGAAAAGGAAGTGAGTTTTTTGGGATGCTGTGGTCAAACCAAAAGGTGCTCGGATTTGAATATTGGCACCTGGTGTGGCCACTGAGGACATGGATATGCCTCTGAGAATACAGGGGGTTAAAAGCAGAGAACTCCCAGGAAAACTCTCTCTTGGGTTCCGGTCCATGAAAGAAGTCAGAGCTCCCCTGCCCAGCTGTGGGCTGGGCCGGGAAGGGGAAGCCCTGCGGCCGGGTGAGGTAGGCCAGGGCCTTGGACAGAGAGGGGAGGTGAAGACCCCTGCAGGACGGAAGGATGGAGGAGCACTGAGAGACATTGGGCAGCCACCCCCCACCAGGAGAGAAAGAGAGAGCTGGTGCCTGTGCTTGGGCCACTTTGAAATTTGATAGCATGGCCGGCTGAGAAGGAGAAGGGGGGGATGTGGTGAGAAGGTGCCCAACAGGGCAGCCATGGGAGTTCTGGACAGGCAGAGCCTGAGATTTTAACCCTTGTCTTGGATGATGGAAACCTTACAAATGCTGATCCTCCTGGAGCTGAATGACAAGAGAGATAAAGATGAAATGGAAGGAAGTGGGCCAGTGTGATGCAAGTTTGTGCAAGTGAAAGATGTCCGAGAGAAGTTGAGAAGAACCTTAGGTGGGAGGAGATGATGGAGTGGCCTTTGGCTGGACTTTTCTTGTATAGCCATGGGCAGAACTATTTATTTTTCCTGTTACACAGAGACTGCATTTAGGGGGGAGGCAATGGCTTGGAGCCAAGAGAGTGCAGTGATGTTATGTGAAGGAGTGCGTGAACAGAGACAACGGGTGAGGAGGGTGGTGGTGCCCTCCGTCTTCAGGGAAGAAGAAGATCTCTGTTCTTGAGACCCCTCGGCCCCAGGGGGTGAATATGTGGGAGACAGGTGTCCCAAAAGTGAGAGACTGTGCTCTTTTTGGAACTGGACAAAGCACCCTTAAAAGGAAAACCCTAGAAGCAGCTCTGGTCCA
>JAWMQZ010000135.1:3438-17459 GCA_035584835.1 Tangara arthus | reverse complement strand
TCAATGAGTTAAGTGGAAGTGATCTTAAAGGAAATTAGGATCACCTCTAAAGGGGGAATTGTTGGAAATTATATAAATTTAATTTTTTTTTTCAGTTTTAAGTAATTTTTGCCATGGGTTTGTTCGCCTTTGCCAAGGGGGGGAACAAGTGAGGTTTCTCTTCAAAAGACCCTGTTCATTGGAGGTTTGTGTTTTCCTGGGTGAGGCCTGATGGGCTTCAAGAAACAAAAAGAAGATTCCTAGACTCTAAAAGTTTAACATCTACATGTTGGGAGTAGCCAGAAGATACAGAGGAGATAAATGGACATTAACAGACATTACCCCCCCCCCCCCACCAGATCAGAGACACTCACTCTGGGAAAAGATTGATAAGAGAACTGAAGAATGAGGACTAAATAGCATAGAAGGTGAAGGGGTCAATAATCAATAGAAGATTGAATACTAAGAATTGTGTAATGTAGAACCAATGAACAAGAATTTCTTTGAGTTTTTTAATGTATAAATATGTGAAAAGTCTGGAAAAGAAGCATGTGTGGTTGAAATTATTTCCACTTATGGTTTGACACTGGCCCTATGCCAGGCACCCACGAGAGTCACTTGCTCACCCTCCCCTGCCACAGCTGGGCAAAGGAGAGGGAAAAAAGTATTACCAAAGAGTTCATGAGTTGAGATAAGGACCGGGAGAAAAACACTTCAAGGGCAAAACAGGATCAACTTAAGGTAGCAAAGTGAATTTATTACTAACAGAATGAGGGGAGGATAACGAGAAGTAAAATAAGCCCTTAAAACACCTTTTCCCCCCCAGTCCCTCCATCCTTCCCACTGACAGCTCAGAGAGACAGGGCATGGGGGCTTTGGTCAGTTCATCACCAAGATTTTCTTCTGCTGCTCTGAGAGAGGAGTCCTTCCCTTGTGAGACTGTGGTGTCCCTCCCACGGGAGACGGTTCTCTGTGAACTTCTCCGGCATGGGTCCACTCTCATGAGCAGTGGCTATACCGCACCTGCTGCAACATGAATTCTCCCCATGGGCAAACAGTCCTCCCAAAATTGCTGCAACGTGGGTCTCTTTTTCCACAGGGTGCAGTCCTCCATGGACAGGCTGCTCCAGCCTGGAAGCAGGGGCCCTCTGTCTCCACTGGGTCTTCCACCGGATCACAGCCTCCTCCAGGCATCCCCTCGCTCCAGTGTGAGCACCTCCCCCACAGGCTGCAGGTGGATCTCTGCATCTCCTGTGGACCCACGGGCTGCAGGGGGACAACTGGCTTCACCATGGTCAGCACCACGGCCTGCAGAGGCATCTTGCCTCTAGTGTCTGGAGCATCTCCTCCCCCTCCTTCTCCACTGACTTTGGTGTCGCCACATTGTTTTCCTTCACATGTTCTCACCTCCTCCTCTTCTCTGACTAGAAGCAAAACCCTGTGACTTTGTTTTGATTTTCTTCTCAAACATGTTATCACAGAGGCGTTACCAACCTCTCTAATTGGCCCAGCTTTGGCCAGCAGCATGTCCATCTTCAGAGCCATCAGGGATTGGCTCTACTGGACATGGTGGGAAGTCTCTATCAGCTTCTCACAGGAGCCATCTCTGTAGCCCCCCTGCTACAAAAAAAACAAACAGGCCGTTCAAAACCAATACACAACTGCACATCCTGGCCAGAATAAAGTAATGCCTGACTCGCTCAACACTTAAAAGATGGCATTGGAGAGCTTCTTTTCTTCCTAGTTTTGGTGACAGTAGGAGTTGAATTCATGCCATGGTGTGGCAGAAAGCATGTTCTATTAGCCTGCTACTTTTGTTGTCCACAAAAATCAGTTTGTTACCTGGTGTGCAAGAAGACAATAATTACACACTCAAGAGAGTGATTGTTTATTTCATAGTTGCACAAGCCTGGATGCTCAGTGGTATTCCACAAATCAACTACCAAAACCTTTTACTATTTATACATTTTACCAAACAAAAGAATTAGTGTTCATTGGCTACAAGCTACATAGTTGTCTTGGTTAATGTTTCCCTTGCTTCTAATGCTAATTATTCTGCACGCTTACTCTTTCTCTTCTTTGGAGTCAATGAGTTTCTTGGGTCAGTGGTTCATGAGTTGGTGGTTGTGATCTCCCCCTGCTGGAATTACCTTTTACCCCGTTGGAGCTGATTCAGCACAGTTGCTGAGTTGTTTTTACTGGCTTTGCCCTTATCTTGGGAGGTCTACCAAATGTCCTTGTGGCCTGTAAATTCTGCATTCTTTGTGTCCACTATCAGTGGTACATCCTTCTTCCAAAACTTTATTAACCTCCCGTAGGTCTGAGATCATTGAAACATGTCAAGCCCTAAACCATAATAAGACAATTCTACCAAGAAATAGTTTGTCTTTCTAACACCTGGACATCACTTAGGGCTTGGAAGTTGCTCTCCATTTCGTGGATTAAATTTACTTCCTTGTTGATTAGGCTTGAAAGATCAAACATTAAAAACATATTTTCTTAAGAAAGTTTTACATATTTCACATTTTTCAACAATTTTAATATTCCTGTTTTGACTAACAGAATGGGTTTGAAATTACTGAAGTCCTTTTTTAATTGTCAAGAAATTACTGTTCTGAGATGAAACATAGAACCAGTTTATGCAGAGAAGGACTAGCTATCTGTGGTTATGTCTAAAAACTTTAGCAGAACTAAAGTTTATCTTGGACTAGCTGATAGTAAAGAAAAACGAAAACCTGCCTGAAAAAGCTATTGCAAAATTAGTGGTAATAATGTTAATTACTGAGTTCCTTCATGTCCAGACCTTATAGTAGTATTAAGTGACCATAGCTAGTGTGTATGGCAGACATTAGTACCCTATAGAAAAGCTCAGCTATTTGTTCTCTCCTTCCTAGATGAATTTGCTGTTGATGTGGCATATCTATTGGCCCATTAGAAAACTCTGAGTGTAGTGTACTTATATTTGTTCTGAGATACCTTATAGTTGTAGTTACTGCTCTGAATCCATTGATCATGCACAAATTTTGGTAAATATGGGCAATTATCGTTTGCATTTAAGAATTTTTTTTCTTTTTTAGTGTCTCTCTTCAGCATCTTCTTTGGGTTGGCTTGGTTGCTTGCCTGTTTGTTAGCGCAGCCTTTGCTTTGTTTTTTCCTTGCTATAAATTGTTTGGCTTAAGGGTCCAGTTGCCAATGAAACTGAATATTGTGGGTAGGTAATTATTGCTACCAAATAATGGTCTCTGGCTGCTTTTGAAAATAATATTCTTTGCAGCATCTTGTTGTTTATTTTTCTGTGAATGTCTCAACATTTCGCTTGCAGTCAGAAGCTCATTATTCAGTTTTGAAGCTTACTGTTCAAAGGAATGAGAAGGAGGTGTCTTTACAAACAAACTGTGTGCCTGATGGTAGATAAGGCCAGATATGGAGAGGTAAAAGAAGCAATGGGGGAACCATAAATTCCATAGAAATTCCACTAATTGACACAGACTGTTACTCACTCAAGACTGTGCTAAATCTCTGGATTTAGAGAAAAAGAACAGAGACACAAGGACACAGAAAAATGGGCCGGGGGGGGGGGGGGGTATACATTAGAAGGGGGTCTTAGGTATTAGGTGTTTCAGGAAGTCTGTACCTCTCAAGTACCTCAGCCAATGCAGAAAGAGAGAGGGAAATGCGGCTGGGAAATTAGGATAAAAAGGAGGCTGCATCCTCTAACAATTTGAGAGACCCCATGGGAAATGCCCCATGGCCTCTCCCTTTATTCAAATAAAGTTACAGGACTCCTCTGTCTCCTTTTTGGACATAAATTTCTGGTGCTTGTGGATTAATTTTCCTGACAATTTGGTGACATTTTTGCTTTAGTTTTTATTAATAAAAAGTACTACATCATCATTATAACACAAATGCTCTTGATTAGATGGATAAAACTAAGAAAGCTGTAAAATGGTGCAAGCACAACCTTTCCATTTAATCCACTTAAAGCACAAGCCTGGATTATTTGTTTTTTTATTTTTTTTTTTTTTTTTTTTTTTTTTTCCTAACAACCGAGTATGTTCTCTGCAGTGTTGATCCTGGAGAGACGGAGCGCGGCAGCCCCAAGTGGTGTGATCCCACCGGGATTACGTCCCCGGAGTGCTTAGCTTTCCTGACAGGCTTGGAGTTGCTGCCGGAGCTCAGCAGGGCCCGAGGAGCTGCCTCTTCCCTACCACCTCGCTGGTTGGGGCCTGCTTGGAACCGCTATGGGCGTGGAGAGGCCTGGCCCAGTACCGGCGGGTGCCTGCGTACTAAATACGACGGGTTTCTTCTCACGATTTCCCTCAGGGCGGGAGAGGCGGCCCACCATAGAGAAGTGGAGTGCCCTTCCCCTCGTCGCCGGAGCTGCCTTCCTTCGTCACGTGCCGGGGGCGCGCACAGGGTGCACTATGGTGGCAGTGGGGCCCGGCGGCCGCAGCAGCACCACCACCAGCGGGTAGAAAATGGCGGAGTTCGAGGAGCTGCGGGTGAGGAGAGAGAGAGAGAAGCGGCTGCGGGAAAGACGCGGGCCAAGATTGCAACTGACCGCTTTCGCGGCGGGGCGTCCCTCACCCACCCCTCTCCTACGGCCTTTCCTCTCGGGTAGTCCTCACCGCACCTTTGGTGCTTGTTGGGGGGGGAAGACGTCAGCGCCTCGCGCTGAGGCGGCAAGCTGCCCGCCGGGCCCCGCGGCTGCCTGTTCCTTCCCTAGAGAGGAATCAGGGCCGCCCTGAAATGCGGTCGGAGGGCAGCGGGAGTCGGTGGCATGCCCCGTGGCGCTATCTCTCCCTGTCACTTTGCGGATTGTGTGTGTGTGGCCGGGGCGGGGGAGCGGGGCGGTGTGGCGCGGCTCAGCGAGCCTGCTTTCCATCTCTGCCGTGTTGGTTGTGCTGTTGGTGGGATATATACCCACTCTCCTCCCCTACCCCCGCTCCCCCTTCAATTTCGGCCCTTGCGTGCGGGAAGCTGGGCCCGGTGCTCGCATGGCGCCTGGCAAGGATCGGCGCTCTCAGGAGAGCCTAGCGCTATGGTACCCTTACTGCAAGCTGAAGGGAGAATGATGAATAACTACTGGGTTTTTATAAATACTACTTATTATTGAACCGTTGAGAATTCATTAACCACTTTCTAACTGGGAAAACTGTGCCTGTGAAGCCATAACCCAGTATTTATTTTCAGACCTATTTTATCTTCAGTTGAGTATCTTTTATATTGCACTTATCCCCTAACACATTCACTATCTGTGAGTATCTTTGTAAGGAGAACATTGTCCTTCTTACAGCATCCACACCTGCAGAAGTGCTGCTGAGGTAATATTACATACACACTGAATCCTCCCTGACCTAGACCATCCTACAAATGGAATAAAAGTCAGTTAAATACGAACCACTCTGAGTTAGGCTTTAGTGTTGAGAATGGTCTGATGCTTGAACTACTGTGATTGCCAAAGAATTTCCTATGCTAAGGCTTCTTCCAGCACTGACACTACTTGGATTGAAGGGGCTGTAGTGTAGCTGAGGAACTCAGTTTAAAAAATCTCATGGAAAGAATTGAGTTTCTTTGTTTGAGGACAACAAACTTGTTTTCTTAATCTTAGGAAAAAAAAAAAAAGACAATCCTTCTTAATCCTAAATTGAACATTTATATTTTTTACAAAACTTTATGTACATTTACATGTTTTCTTGTTTAGCATCCTCACTTGTTTTCAACCCTCATTCCAAGGTCTCTCAAAAGGTGTAGCTACAGAGGTGGCTAAATCCCCAGTGTAAACAGCAGAGGTGGTTCTTCATTTATCTCCTTCAGGCTTGAGCTGTGATCTGCATTTTCCAAGGCACTATAATAGCTTATCTGGATATGCATAAGTATTGATAGACTCCATTTGGGATTGGGTACCTAAATATCTTTGGAATTATATATGCCCCTGAGTTGTTTGCCAGAAGTAATACAGGAATTATGGAGGGAAAAGGAATTTGGTTTCAGGCCAACTATAGGACTGAACTTTTATCGCTTAAAAGAATAGCTATCAGTAGTTTTAAAAAAGACTGAAGCAATGTCTTTTGATGTGCCCATCTTATTTGTTAACTGGAGTGCTTGTGAAATGAATTTGTTAGCTTGGAGCTTCTACAAATGTTCAACATACATCTAATAATAGTTCATGGCCCATTTTGGGAGAACTCTAGATATTTTTAGAAGAGAAGAGACTATAGTAGACTGCAGACTGCCTCATCCTCAAGGCCTTTACTGTGGTGGGTTTTTTTAAGAGGATATGTTTGAATGTGTCTGTTTGAATATCAGGCACTTGGTTTGTAGGTTTAAGTTTTTTTTCAGACAAAAATCTTCCTGCTTTTGTCCAAAGAACACTCCCCCTCCCCAATAGATTTTGTGACTTGGCCTTTAGGTGTTTTTAAAATGCTACTTTATAGATTAGCGTACAGAATGTTTTTATGACAATATTCTTTGCTGCTCTCTTGTTGATTGCAGTTTTCTGTAGTGTGTCATCTCTACCTGCCTTATAAAAGGCCACTAGGGCAATTTGGAGAGTTTAATTTATTTTAGTAAATCGTTAAGGACTGACTAAAGGCAGGAGGTCAGAATTCTCTCTTAATTCCTGTTTTTGAGAGAAACATATAGGGATAACATTTTTCTATTCTTGGGGCAAAGGATCGTTTTAATATTTGTTAGTACCATCCCTACCATCCTCTGGATCTTCAGAGTAAAAGCTCTGGGGAGCTATGACCAAAGGGTTATAACTGAGAGGCTGTAGTGAAAGAAAACTAGAAAGGCTGAGGGAATTGGGCCTGTTCAGCCTTGAGAAGAGACAACTGAGAGGGAAACTGTTAAGATCTGATTGAGAGATGCCTCTACCTAAATTAAGGTGCAAACCAGACTATATGCTGAAGTCAATAGCATGGATTTTATTTAACAGTAAAATGTGAGGTAGAGAGAAAGAAAAGATAAGGGAGGAACAAACAGATTCAAGCAGAAGATAGTCACCACCCATGTATTTGGCAGTATCCTGTTGGTCCTTCTTCACCCTGGGCTTCTCAGTGGTAAGGGTCTTGAGATTGTTAAAACCTTTTAATTATTTATACATTTTTGCAAACAAAGGGATTCATGCTCATTGGCTAATTGACTACACAGTTCTCTTATTCTATTGGTTAAATTATTCCCCTCCCTTGTAATGCTAAAGGCAACAAGGCTGGTGAAGGGTCTAGAACATAAGTCCTATGAGGAGTGGCTGAGGGAGATGGGGTTGTTTAGCCTGGAGAAAAGGAGGCTCAGGGGAGACCTTACCACTCTCTTCAACTACCTGAAAGGAAGTTGTAGCCAGGTGGGGGTTGATCTTTTCTCCCAGGCAACCAGCAACAGAACAAGAAGACACAGTCTTAAGCTGCACCAGGGGAGGTTTAGGCTGGACATTAGGAAAAGTTATTCATGGAAAGAGTGATTGGGCATTGAAATGGACTGCCCAGAGAGGTGGTGGAGTCACCTTTCCTGGAGGTGTTTAAGAAAAGACTGGATGGGGCACTTAGTTCCATGGTCTAGTTGACAAGGTAGTGTTAGGTCATAGGTTGGACTCAATGATCTCAAAGGTCTTTTCCAACCTAGTTAATTCTGTGATTCTGTAATTAGTCCTTTCAAGTCTGAGGGTTGTGGTCTACCCTTGCTGGAATTACCTTTTACCCAATCAGAGCTGATTTCAGCACAGTTGCTGAGTTGGCTTTCCTTGTGGATTCTGTGTGTCTATTATCAGTGATAATTATCTCCCCTCGCTTTGTTTACTTCCCCCTGTACCTGAGACAACACTTGGATAATAGTACCACCTTTATCTTATCAAGATGGTTTGACTTGCAGTCCAAGTTCCAGGTATCCTTAGAGGCATATTGGTGGGGGGATGGAGGGGGCTTCAGTGGTCGCAGTTGAGCAGTTGCTTCTTTTGGTGGTTGCAGATGAGCAGTTGCTTCTTTACACAGTTTTCCACAATGGGAGTCCTTCTGTGGTAACAGTGTTTGAGACAGGCAACTGATCTTTAAGTCCTTTACAGAACCTCATTAATGTGTATAAATATCTAAAGGGGGGATGCCAAGAGGATGGACCAAGCTCTTCTCGGTAGTGCCAAGCAATAGGACACAAGGCAACAGGCAGAACCTGATGCACAGGAAGTTCCACCTGCATATGAGGAAGAACTTCTTTCCTGTGCAGTGACCGTACACTGGAACAGGTTGCCCAGAGAGGGTGTGGAGTTTCCCTCACTGGAGATATTCAAGAACTGTCTGGACACAATCCTGTGCAATGTGTTCTAGAATGATTCTGTTAGAGCAGGGAAATTGCGCCAGATGACCTACTGTGGTCCCTTCCAACCTGACCCATTCTGTGATTTCTGTGAAAAAAAAGAGACTCAAAGGAACTTGCTGTTACATCACGCCTTTTGGAAATGTTCAGTTTTGTTAAAGGATTTGGAGGTAGCTGTAACCACAGTCACTACTTTTTAAGATATTGGTGAAAATGTCCAGTATAAGGCTGACCCTTCTAAATTGTCAGATTAACCCTTAATTAATTAGCAGTGTTTATTGAATTCTGTAGCTTACCAGTTTCTGGAATATTAGGGAATTGCTGAGATGATGTAGTGAGCACAACTGTATTGATGCCTTTTCCTTGGTCCTAAAATTGAGAGCCAGACACGATTAAGGGATAAAGGGTTTTTTACTTTGGTATTCAATAAGGATACTTATAGTGCAGCACTTGGCCAAGATGGTGCACACCGAAATGCACACCCCCGATAGATTGGGTATACAATTTTATAGACCTTGCAAATTAGCATATCTAACAGAGATGCCCCAATGAGAGGCTTAAATGAATAGTGTGATATCTCCCCATCCCAAAGAATTCCCCCTGGATGGGCCAAATCTTAGTTTACAGGATGTATTCTAGAGAGGACCTTGGTCTCCAGCTGCAAGGCCTCTAGGATGTTTGGTCTTCTGGCCTAACAGAATACCAGGACTATGCTAAGTTATCAGACTTAAGGAATTACAAGTATGCATGCTAAGAATACTGAGGATACATAAAAGGTATATAAAAGAAAAGGCAAAAAAATCATCATGGCATCAGTATCTATCTCGCATTTTTGAGATATAATTTCCAGACCTGCTGTTCACAGAAGTGTTTTTAAACATGGCTCATACCTTTATCCATAATCCTCACTCAAGAGCAGCCTGATGAATGTCAAAGGGATTACACAGGCAGAGGTGGATGTGAAACAGAAGTCAGCAATCTGGTGTGGAGGCCTGAAATGGCATGCGAACACATTTTTTAAGAGAATTGGCCCAGGAGTGGGGAACTACGGCTCCTTCTGAGAGCCGTCTGTGAGATTATTCCAGTTCCCAACAAATTCTGAGCTCATAGAGATTTGACTTGCAGCTATTACTTGCATCCCAGCAAAATGCTCCTCAAACTGAGGAGTAAGAAAGAAATGCACAGCCAGTGGAAGCAGGGACGGGTGACCTGGGGAGAGTACAGGGATATGGTTCAGAGAGGTAGGGATGGGGTCAGGAAAGCCAAGGCAAATCTGGAACAAGACTTGGCAAGGGATGTGAAGAATAACAAGAAGGGATTCTATAAGTAGAATAATTCTATAAGTAGAATGTTGTCCTGTCAACCCAGGTTAACAGGTCAGAAAAGAAAGGCCAAGGAGAGTGTACCTGCCCTGATAAGCGAGAAGGGTGAACTGGTGGCAACTGATATGGAGAAGGTTGAGGTACTCAATGAGTTCTTTGCCTTGGTCTTCACTGGCAGTTAGGCTTTCCACTTCTCTCAAGTCCCTGCTCCTCTGGGTGGATGTGGGGGGAATGAAGTCCCTCCTGTGCATGTAAGTGAAATGCAAGTTTGGAACCACTTGATGATGCTGAATAGACACAAATCTATAGGGCCTGACGAGATGCATCCCAGGGTCCTGAGGAAACTAGCTGATGTTGTTGCCAAGCCACTCTCCATCATATTTGAAAAATCATGGCAGTCAGGTGAAGTCCCTGGTGACTGGAGAAAGGGAAACATCACTCTCATTTTTGAGAAGGTGAGAAAGGAAGACTTGGGGAACTACGGACTGGTGAACCTCACCTCTGTGCCTGAGAAGGTTATGGAGCAGATCCTCCTAGAAGATATGCTAAGGCATATAAAAGATGATGTGATCCAAGGCAGCCAGTACAGCTTTACTAAGGGCAAATCATGCCTGACCAATCTGGTGGCCTTCTATGGCAGTGGTTGACAAGGGAAGACTGAAATATGTCAATTATCTAGATTTCTGTAAGGCCTTTGATATGGTCTGACATGACATCCTTATCTCCAAATTGGAGAGACATGGATTTGATGGATAGACTATTCGGTGGATAAGTATTTGGCTGGATGGACTGTGCTGGTTTTAACACCAGCTGGAAATTAAACTCCAAATAAGCCACACCCTTTCTGATAAGGGAGGGACAAAAGCAGAGACTATGGGTTGAGATAACAATTTACTGAAAGCACAAAGCAATGGAATAAGCCATGCACAGTAACAATGGCAGTATTGATAGCAAAAGCATGCAAAAAAGAGATGTTTTACCCACAAATAGATGTTCATCACCAGGAAAAAAACAAGATGGCAAGTGCATCCTGTAGGTTGCATACATGTGGCTTCCCCAGACAAAGGCAAGGTGGTGACAATTCTTGCATGCTGCTCATGTGACCATTGAAAATAAAGGCAAGCTGGCAAGGGGGTCTCACGACTAGCATTTCCTGCACCCCCCAACGCAAAACAATGAAAAAACCAATGACAAACAAAGCCCCTGAAAACTAGGTCATTTGAGTTGGGTTGCGCTGCCACTCTGCTGGGCTCAGTTCCGTGCGGGTATCTATGCTACCATTTCTACTGCCATGCTGGAGGTCGGTCCCACAGGTTGCTGTGACCTTTTTCAACTGCTCCTCTGTGCTCCTTTTGGCTCAACTGGGCTCCCTTCTGTTCGGCTTGATGGGCTTGGCTGGGCTGTGGTCACCCCTGCTGGTCCTTTCCCTGCAGCAACCTCTGCATTGGTGCTGTTGGTTGAACACTACTGTCAGTTCACATTTTCACTGCTTTTCTTTCAGTACCATGTCCTGTAGCCATGTTCTGGAGAAAACGGGAGGGGAGCCAGCAGTGACGGCAGGGGGCCAGGTCTGCAGGGGCTGATGCTGACAACTTCCCGTAGGAGATAGAGGGTGGCAAAATTGAGCACTTCCAATGGGGTGCCCAGCTTTTCCTCCTGAAACCACACCCCCCAGTGATGATGCGAGTGATATAGAATAACAACCTGGCCATGCCCACTGTAGTGGGTTGACACTGGCTGGCCAGATGCCAGGCACCCACCAAAGCCACTTTCTCACTCCCCTCTGCAGCTGAATAGGGGAGAGAAAATATAAGAGTTCATGGGTTGAGATAAGGACTGGGAGAGATCACTCATCAAATACCATCATGGGCATAACAGGCTCTCATTAGAGATATGAATTGAGTTAATTGCTAACAAAATCAGAGCAGGATAATGAGAAGTAAAATAAACTCTTAAAATCACCTTCCCCCTGCTCCTACTTTCTTACCATCTCTACCTCCTCCCTCCAGCGGTGCAAGGAGGGAGGGAATGGGGGTTATGGTCAGTTCATCATCTGTTGTTCCTCTCATTGCTCAGGGAGTGTAAGATTGAATCTGGCCGGCTGTTTGGGTCCAATCCGGCTAGCTATGGACCTTAGTCCTTACAATCTTACATAGGACAGAAGCAAAAGATGGAGGCACTCTTGGCCTCTCGGGAACAAAGTCCTATTTTATTTCCTAGATAGGAGTCATGAGGTGGTCCAGGTGACTTCCCAGGTGAAAAAGAGAGAGATGCCTCATGGCAGGAGACTTTTAAACCCAGGAGAATGGAGGGCAGAGGAAGAGGACCACAGCCAATGGGATACAAGTGAGGGGGTGAAGGGAGGAGTAAACCTGGGACAAACCATCACCACTGGGGCTTTTGGCAGAGGGAAAGACCATGTGATATAAGAGGGGAATCCCCTGAGGATACAAACATACTATTCTGTGCAATAATACAGAACCCAGTGCAAAACAACGAAATAAACTATTTAGTGCAATACAACACCTCCCCCTTTTCTGTTAAAAACAAAGCTAAAAGAAAGCATTGGGCCTATTCTGATACAGATTATGAATTCGTCCACCAGTGATGATTTGCGGGCCTGTCAGTTTACTTTAGACCCACAAACTCTGTGCAGTTGACTTCTGAGGTAGTGGAGATTAAACTGTTGATCGCTTTTAAAAGCATGCAACGTAGAATTCCGAATGCTAACATGATTAGAAAAAGAACAACAGAAAAACAACAGAATTGTCTTAATGATGGAAGCCCACCACACCGAGAGTCCCCAGTCTTTGAACAGTCCACTGAACCAGTCCTCGGATTCCTGCTTGACTTGTCCGATCAGGCTTTTCATTTCTCGGAGGGCTACGTGGACGTTGGGTGCTTTTGATGTTAAGTTCAAGCAGCAAAGTCCTTCAAATTCCTGGCACTCATGTTCATGCAGCAGCAGGAGGAAATCTATGGCCACACAATTTTGGAGTGTGGCCTGCCTGGTAATCTTCTCGTCTTCTAGGAGGGAGCTGATGGTCATGGATGTCAAGTTTGCCTGTTTGACTACCCAGTACTCTAGGTGGCCCAATTCACCTAGAGCTTTGGCTGCTGCAACCCAGGGAAGGAACAGGGATATAGCAACTCTTTTTGACTTGGCCCAATGAAAGATTTCTGCATCACAATCTGGGTCCAAATTGTCAACACTTCTCTTATGAATTTTGCTGACCGAATTGTTCTTTTGAGTCCACTCGCCAGTCATGGTTTGGTTGGGTGCCAACAGGGACAATCGCCCGATGGTACATGGCCCTCCTAAAAGCCGAGAAGGGATTCCTGCCCATGCCCGATCTCCACAAATTAAAAACAAACCTTTGGGGAGGCTCTTGGGATGTGAATGGCATGGATTGTCTGCTGCAACAAGGCTTAAAACCTTACACCACCTTTTGGCAGTGAATTCCTCTCGGTACCGTTTAATGTTGTTAAAAGGTTTGGTGTTGGAACGTGGGATAACGAAGAAGTGTATGCAGTATGGTGCAGGGGAGGAGCCCAACAGCTCTAACTCTCGAGCCTCCTGAGCAGCTCTGGGTAGCTTTGGCAGCCACTCCTCTATGGGGTTTTTAATCATTACAGCTCGCTGGTGACGGATATTATGTGGTTGTGTGTGATTTGGTTTGGGACTTGGGGGAGGTATAAGCGTATCTAATTTGTCTATGAACTCTCCAGCTTGCAGTGGAATCCCTACCAGGCAGGTAGACACTGGGTCTTTCGCTGCTGCCGTGGACAGGCATATATTTTCCTGTTGGAGCGTCTGTGCCAGGGTCACCCAGATGTTTTGGTGTGGCTGAGGAACGATCCACGCAGCCGTCAGACTGCTCAGCATGAACAGGATGACAATTCGGGCAGGGCTCATCGTGAGGTTAGGTAGGAGGTAGATTTTCTGTTCTACAAAGGAAAACAAACATTTTTTAAAAAAAACACATACAAGTTCATGGGTCTGCCGGAATGCAGCTAACTGATTTAGGAAGATTCTTCCTTCTTTTTCCAGCAGTGTCTTCTCTTGGAGGCAACAGCTGCTTACTTATTATCCCTGTCTGCTGGAGCTGGATTTTTGGGGACGAAAGGTTTTACCCACTTTTGGTGTATCCATCAAGGGCCCGAGGGGGTGGATACACACGCATAACCATGCCCCCAGCTGACGAGCTCATAAGGACCCTTGGTTTCCCAAGTTTCTGGGTCCTTAATGAGAACTGGTGGATGCTGTGACAACTTAAACCGATTGTTATTATTGAAATGACGTATTACAGGAGGATTCGTGTTTTCAAATGAACAGTTGAGAAAATTGATAGTAAACAAGGCTTTGCAGAGCTTTTGTTGTGGAGTCATCCACGCTGCAGAATTACCCTGCCT
>JAWMQZ010000132.1:74724144-74758074 GCA_035584835.1 Tangara arthus | reverse complement strand
GCAATATGTATGAACTTCATTAACTCTAATATAAATGTAAGTGGCTGTTAATCAATAAACGAGATTTGCTGATCATCTATATTGGCTGCTGCTCTTCTCCCGCCGTTATCTACAACCTGAGCCCCCAAATCCCCCTGTCCCTCTCTCCCAGATACCTGAGCCCCCCAGAACCCCGTGTCCCTCCCTGCCAGACACCTGAGCCCCCCAAAATCCTGTGTCCCACCGTGTCCCCCCCTGACCCCCGTGTCCCCCCAGGTCTGTCCCCACCCCTGACCCCCGTGTCCCCCCAGGTCTGTCCCTGCCGCTGCTGCTGCTCCTGGCGGGGGCGGCGCTCCGGGAGCTCCGGGCTCTGCAGGGGGAGCGGCGGCAGCGGCGCCGGTTTGGGGGGGCCTGGGGGGGCCTGTGCCAGCGCGTGCCGCACCGCCTGCTGCCCCTGCTCTACTGAGTGCCCCCCCGCGACCCCCCCAGGATCGCCCACATTGCCTGCGGAACCCCCAAGGCCCCCCCCTCCATCTACTGAGGCACCTTCGGGACCCCCCCTCCCCAGCTCTCATGTGGTTGTTTCTAATTAATGTGTTTGTTTCTAATTAATGGCCAATCACAGTCCGGCTGTCCGGACTGTCTCGGTCAGTCACAAGCCTTTGTTATCATTCTTTTTCTATTCTTAGCCAGCCTTCTCATGAAATCCTTTTTTCTATTCTTTTAGTACAGTTTTAATGTAAGATATATCATAAAATAATAAATTGAGCCTTCTGAAACATGGAGTCAAGGTTCTCGTGTCTTCCCTCCCATCCTGGGACCCCAGCGAGCACCACCACCACCAACTCCCACCCCCCTCCGTTTACTGGCACTGCCGGGACCCCTCCCACCAACTGAGGGACCCCCTGGGACCCCCCACACCCGCCGAGAGTGGGGACGTTCATCAGTCCTGTCCTTTAACGAGCAGCTTTTGTGGAGGTTCATCAGTCCTGTTCCTTAACGAGCAACTTTCCCGGACGTTAATCAGTCCCGTCCCTTAAGGAGCAGATTTCCCAGTCCCGGTTCTCTGGACGTTCATCAGTCCTATCCCCTGACCAGCGGATTCTCTCCTGGGCTGTTTCCTTGCCATCTGCCCATCTCAGTCCAGCTCCTCGATCAGCCGCCGACCCTGCACCCCCTTGTCAGCCGGGGGCGGCCGGGGACCCCCGAAACCCTCCGAAACCCCGTCCCTGACCAGCCAGGGTCCCCGATCCCCCTGCCCCTCCCCGGGGGGCGGCCGGGGCCCGCCCCAGACCTTCTCCAGCCCCTCCCTGATTTCGGCCACCGCCGCCTCCTCCGCGGCCACCTCGGCGTGGACCGCCCGCGCCTCCCGGGCGAGCTGGGCGAGCTCCTCGGGGGCGCCGCGGCTCCAACTCAGCAGGAACCCGACCTTCCTGCGCGCCGCTCGGAAGCGGCTCCGTTCGGGGGGCGGCAGCGCCCGCGCCCCCGCCTTCAGCAGCCGCCACAGGTGCCACAAAGCCGCCGCCACGTCGGCGCCGGGGTCGCGACTATCGCGACCCTCCAGCAGCTGCGCCACGGCCAGGAGCGCGCCGCTGTCGCCGAGCGGGCTCAGGGGCAGCCCGGCGGCGCGGGCGTCGCGCCGGGCGCTCAGCAGGGCCTCGGCCGTGCTGCCGAAGGGGCGGCGGGCGCGGAGCGCGGCCGAGGCGGCGACGGCGGCCGCGGGGAGCTCGGGCAGCAGCGTCTCGTCCCCGCCGTGCAGGCTCAGCGCGAAGGCGTAGCCGAACAGCGCGTTCGGCAGCTGGAACCGCACCAAGGGCGACGGGGCCGCGGCGCGGAGGGCGCTCAGCGGCGGCACCGAGGCCGGCACGGGCGGCGCGGGGCCGGGCCGGCCTTGGCCGCCCTCCTCATCCTCCTCCTCCTGCTCGACCCCCGAGCCGCCGCCGAGCTCCTCCACTGGCCCCCGCCCGCGCCACCACCACGGCCGCCACTGCGGCAGCAGCGCCGCGGCCTCCCCGGAACTCAGCAGCTGCCGGAACCCGTCGCGCTCCGCCTCGCTGAGCTGCTCCCACAGCCCGCGGGCCGCAGGCCGCGCTGGATCCCCGGGCTCGCGTAGTTCGCGCAGCCCGGGCGGCGCGGGGCCCCGAGGGCGAGAATCGCGCTCGGCGCGCAGCGCCTCAAGAACCTGGTCGCGGTAAAAGGCCTCGGCGCAGGGGCCGTGGGCGCGGTAGCAGCCCAGGGAGCAGAGGCGGCGGTGACAGCGCGGGCACGTGTAGGGCGCCGCGGAGGCGCTGCAGAGCCCGCACGGAGCGTCCACCACCTTCGCCGCCATGGTGGCGTCTGAGGCCACCGCCGGGGCCGGGCCCGCCACGCCCCGCCCCCCGAGGCCATTGGCCAATCAGAGCTCGCAGTCCCGGTGTCCCCGTTCTTGAGGCGCTTTCCGCCGAGCACCGCCGCTCGGGTTTTTCCGTCCCCGCCGCTCGGGTTTTTCCGTCCCCGCTCGGCTCCTTTCGCTGACCGCGCTCTCTCCGCCATTCGGGCATCTCCGGCAGCACTCGGCTCTTTTCGCCACCTACCTCCGAACCAGACCCGTTTCGCTGTAACAAGTTAATTAACGCTCCCCCTAATTAGCGCCCTATGACAGAGCCTGTCAGGAGAGGAGGGGCCAGGGCAGATGGTGCTCTGGGTGCGAGATGAGGGGGAAGGATGAGCGGGATCCCCAAGGCAAAAATTTTTTAAAATTGCAGGGAAAGGGCATTCCCCCTTAGTTTAAAAAAAAGGGACAATTATGGAAAAGGTGTTTTGCTCCTCCATTTAAATTCCTTTTCCACTCAAACCTCATCGTTTTTCTGGGGTTAACAGGTTGCACTGGGGAGGGAGTGGGGGTACTGGGGTGGAGCTGGGATGGAACTGAGAGTACTGCAGCTGGACTGGGAGCGTGGAACTGGAAAGAGAAGGGTCCCCCTGTGACCCCACACGCTGCCCCACCTGCTGAGGTGCTCCCCTTAGCACAAGTGTTTGTTGTAGGTGGGTAATGCCACGGCTGACTCTCACAATTACGGAGTGAACATTTTGGATGTGCTAGGAGAAGTTTTGAGCATGTACAGTCACGTTTCCCTGCCCCTTGCATTGCCGTCAGAGGATTTTCAGCCCTGGACACCTCGCTGCGAATGATGGCTGGTTTTTTTTCTGCACAGGAAGGAAAGATTTCCAAGCCAGTGTCTCTGCAAGAAATCCTCCACTCTTTGTGATTTTAGGAGGCACAGTCCCACTCCCTGGACACCAGCAGCAGCAACCCCTTTCCACGGGACACAAAGGTGCCCGATGGCAGTTTGCAGGACATGTTTGGCACTGGTTTCTCATTTTTACAGGTTCACTTGAAGGAAGCTCTGTCTTTTTCAGCATTTTAAGGATTTAAATATTCATTTCTGGGCACTTCTTTCTGTGCCTTTGGACCAGCTATCTCAGAGAAGGGTGAGCCTGGCATGTTCTTAACCCTTATGCTGCCCAGGAGGTTTTTTTCCTTATTTTTGTTTATATCCAGATATCCCTTTGTTTATATCCGGATATCCCCTTTTGTTTATTTCCGGATATCCCTTATTCTGGCATCTTTACATTTTTACTCTTTGAGACAGGAATGTCTCAAAGGGACAAGATGTTCTCATCAATTTTCCTTCTCACTACCAGCTTCGGTGGTGCCTTTTTTTCCATGCCATTCTCTTGGACTTCTAGAGGGAGCGTCCTACACCCTCCTCACGTGACTGCAGTAGTTGTATAGGTTCCATCTTCTCAAAGGGTATAGGACTCGAGAATTAATCTTCTAGAGAGTTATCTCAAGTCCTGGCTTATATTGTATGCACCTATGTTGGCTTATATTGTATGTACTTACATTGTGTGTACCTATGCTGGCTTATACTGTATGTACTTACATTGTGTGTATCTATGTTGGCTTATACTGTATGTACTTACATTGTGTGTACCTATGTTGGCTTATATTGTGTGTACTCGTACTGTATGTAAGTGCGTCGCCTTATATTGTGTGTACTTACACTCTGTGTACGCTTGCACTCTATGCGTCGGCTTATATTGTGTGTACTTACATTACACCACTTATGATCGGAGCTGCCCTGCCCTGGCACGTAGTCACAGTTAGGTAGAACAGTTGTAAAAACTTTACTGTTCATCTGTCTTTTATGGGATTTTGGGTAGAAAATGTATTGGTCTAGAGCGGGGACGAGTCCTAGCTGTCAGATAGCCACTCGTTGACCGCTTTCTGTCGTCTCACAGGTCCCCGAGGCTACCGATTTCCCCAGAATTTACCATTTGACGTCAAGGAGTGGCAGCCAGATGTGTCGAAGCACGTTCTTCAGCATCTCGAGTAAGAGCTGCAGTGAGCGTGTAAGGGGGAAGAATGTGTGAGCGTGTGTGAGAGCATATGGCTGTGTCTGTCTGTGTCCGCTTGTCTCTGCGTGTGTGAGCGCATGCTGACTGGATTTAACCTTGTGTGTGTGACTTTTGCTCTTCAGGTTTTTCAACTCATTTTTAAATTTAGAATAAAAAATCCCCAGCCAGTTTTTTTTTTTCCCCCTGGCTGGGTTTTTTTTTCCTCGGTCCCGGTCGGTCCGCAAGGCGATGTTCATCGCCAGAGTTTGGGCGCGGACCGCCCAGGGACCGGGGTTTTTGTCAGGCAGGAGGATCTTTTGGAGGCTCCCGGGAAGCACGTTCCCGAGGACCAATGATTGCTGGGGTGTAATTTAGCAGTTGTGATGAGATTGATGGTGAGTTTGTGTGTAATCTGAAGGGGGTCTTAATGGTAGATGAGTGTTGTTTTCAGTGTGCGTTTGTTGTTTTGGGTTTCCTGTAACAATAAATCAACGTGTAATGAAAATAGAAAAAGGTTATCATTTAGTGTTAATATGTGTATTGCTCTGTATTGCTTTGTATTTGCATTAGCTGCTGCATTTCCCTGTATTGTTCTATATGTAAATTAGACTCTTACCAGTGTGTCTATGGATTGTATCTGCACTTGTATTTGTATACACTGTTTCCATGTATTTTGCTGATGTGGAAATAAAACCATTCATTTAATCAAGTTGAATCACCCCTAATAAAGATACCCCCTGCCCTTCCCCTACCCCTACCGTGGCTCCTGTCTTTTTTTGGTGTGGTTTTGTCATTTCTTTCCACTGTATTCCTCCCTCTTGCTCCTGACTGTTCTATTTCTAACTTAATTTCCATCTGTCTCTAACCCTTTCTTTCTGTTTCTCACTCTTTCTGACACTGTGTCTCTGCTTCTGTAACTGTTTCCCTCTGCTTCCTTTTTTCTATTGGTCCATTTCACTATTTTTGTCTGACTGTGGTTCTTTTTCTCTCTTTTGTCTGTACTTTGCACCTTATTTCTTTTTCTTTCTAACTTTCACCCTCACTCTTCTTGCTTCTTTTTCTCTCTGCGTTCTCCTTTTCCTTGGTTTGTCGTTTTTGCTCTTAGTCTTATCCTTTTTCCCTCTAGCCCTAAGTTTTCACTTTAACTCCAGTCCTAACCACTTTGTTTTCCCTCTAACTCCTGTCCTCCTTCAGTTTTCCCACCCTTTTTTCTCCTCTGTCTCTGTCTGCTTTTCACTGTTTTTTCCTTCTCTCCCTCTATTTTTCTCAATCCTTTCTTCTCTCTGCTTCTCTCTCTGCTTCTGTGTCTGTCTTAAAGGTGCCTCTTTTTCACTCTCACTTGTCCTTTTTCCCTCTCATCCTTTTCTTTTTTCACTTTCTTTTCTTTCAGTTCTTTCCTATTTTCTTTCTTTTGTTCTTTCTTTCCTTTCTTTTTTTCTCTTTCCCTTTTCTATCTCTCTTTCCCCTTTCTTTTCTTTCTTTCTTTTCTTTTCTTTCTTTCTTTTCTTTCCTTTCCTGTCTTTCCCTCCTGTCTTTCCCGATTTAGAATAGAAAAGCAGCAGTAGAATCTTTCTGGCTAGCTGGGAGTAAAAAAAAACCCGAAGCTATAATGATTTTAGGAACACTGAAATTTTCTACTGCTGCACTTGACATAGAGCTTTTATACTTTTTAATATATACTTATTTTATACTTTAATTATACATCGCCCCCTGCTGTCTGCATTGGCGCACTGCAGGCACAGCGCCCCCTGCCCTCTGCACCGGTGCACTGCAGGCATAGTGCCACCCAAGGACGTCACCATGGCGCCCAGTGCCTCAGGAAAGGTCCCAAGATGTAGCCGTCTTGCCAGCTGCCTGATCAAAATGCTGTCAAAAAGCCCACACCCTGGAAATAATTTCCTGGGACGCCATCTACTGCAAGCGAACCAGAATGCCATCGCCACCACCGGGGACGCGCAGAAGGCACGCAAAAAGTGCCACCAACCGAAAAAAAACCCAGCCCCGAAAGCCGCCATCTTTGCCCGACATCACGTGACGCAGGTGGCCATTGCTGTCTTGTATGGTGACTTGTGACAGCCACGGCGCTGCCACGTTGTACGGCGGGCTGAGCCGACCAGGGCGCTGCCATCTTGTACGGCCCAATGTGACGGGCAGGGTGCCACCCGCTTCTACGGCCATAAGGTTCTGCTGGTGTCACCTTGGTAAAAGAAACTGGGCTTTATGGCACCTTTAACGACAGCGGCGCTTTACAGCCGTCTTTAAGACAGTTGCGCTTTACTGCAGTTTTACGACAGTCGCACTTTACGGCAGTTTTATGACAATGGCGCTTTACGGCAGCTTTTACGACAGTACCACTTTACGGCACCTTTTACGGCAGTCGCGCTTTATGGCAGTTTTATGACAGTGGTGCTTTACGGCACCTTTTACGACAGCCGCGCTTTACGGTAGTTTTACAACAGTGTTGCTTTACGGCCAGTTTTACGACAGTCGCGCTTTATGGCAGTTTTATGACAATGGTGCTTTACGGCACCTTTTCCGACAGTCGCGCTTTACGGCACCTTTTGCGACAGTCGCGCTTTACGGCACTTTTTTGTAACAGTGGCGCTCTACGGTCGCTTTTACGACACTGTTGCTTTACGGCGCCTTTTACGACAGTGTTGCTTTACGGCACCTTTTACGACAGTGGCGCTCTAGGGTCGCTTTTACGACACTGCTGCTTTACAGCACCTTTACGACAGTCGCGCTTTACGGCGCCTTTTACGACAGTCGCGCTTTACGGCACCTTTTACGACAGTGTTGCTTTACGGCACCTTTTACGACAGTCGCGCTTTGCGACGCCTTTTTACGACAGTGTTGCTTTACGGCCGCTTTTGTGACAGCCGCGCTTTACGGCACTTTTACGACAGTCGCGCTTTACGGCACCTTTACGACAGTCGCAATTTACAGCATTTTTACGACAGTCGCGCTTTAAGGCACGCTTTACGACATTCGCGCTTTACGGCACCTTTTACGACAGTCGCGATTTACGGCCGCTTTTGCGACACTCGCGCTTTACGGCAGCTTTTACGACAGTCGCGCTTTACGGCCGTTTTACGACAGTGGTGCATTACGGCACCTTTTACGACAGTCGCGCTTTACGGCCGCTTTTAGGACAGTCGCACTTTACGGCACCTTTGACGACGGTGCTGCTTTACGGCACCTTTTACGACAGTCGCGCTTTACGGCAGCTTTTACGACAGTGTTGATTTACGGCACCTTTTACGACAGTCGCGCTTTACGGCCGCTTTTGCGACAGTTCTGCTTTACGACCGGTTTTACGACAGTCGCACTTTACGGCAGCTTTTACGACAGTGTTTATTTACAGCAGTTTTGCGACAGTGTTGCTTTACATACAAGACGGCGGCACCCAAGCCGTCGCGTGGTGCCGTACAAGATGGCGGCGCCCAAGCAGTGACGTGACTATGGATAAAGATGACATCTTCTGTCCGAATCACATGATGCTGGACAAAGATGGCGGCCTCGCGGCAGCAGGGCTGCACTACCGCGCTCTGCCCACAAGGTGGCAGCACCGCCGCCCACTCCAGCAGGGGCTGCCTCGGGACTGCGGGCAGGGAGGGTGGCAAAAAAGAACAGGGGCAATCCCCGGCAAAAACTCCTCTGAAATAAATGCCCCAAAACAACACGGGGAAAAAAAACAAAACCTCCTGCCTCTAACCCAATAGGATTAAAAAAAAAAAACACCAAAACCAAAACCAAACCATTTCTTTTAAAATTTTTAAAATATTTTTTAAAATAATTTTTCATGTTTATATTCACATTTCTATTTATAATGTATATTGATGTATAATGTTTATTTATACATTTCTATTTTTAAATAATTTTATATTCTATATTACATCTATTCCTATTACTTAAGTTTATTTATGTATGTTTATATTTTTTTTTACATATTAAGCATATATTTCTGTGTTAGGATTATTACTTCTGTAACACATTATTTAAAATAAATCCACTGCCTCTACCCATATAAAAGCCAAAAAGAACCCCTTTAATTTGAACTGCATTTAAATTTTTTAAAAAATATTTTTCATATTTATATTCATATTTATATTTATAATGTATTTTGATGTATGTTTATTTTTACATTTATATTTATAATTTCCGATTCATATATAAATTTATATTCTATATTACATCTATTCCTATCACTGATATTTATTTATATCTTTTTATTCATACTTTTATCTATTGATTTTATATTTCTATGTTAAGATTTTCGTTTCTGTAACACGTATATTATTTAAAATAAAACCCCTGTCCCTTCCCAAATTAAAGCCAAAAAGAACCCCTTTCTTTTCAACTGTATTTAAATATTTTTCTAAATTATATTTTTCAGATTTATATTCACATTTACATTTAAAATGTATCTTAATGTATAGTGTTATTTGTATTCTGTATTACAGCTCTTCCTATTATTTATATTTACTTATATTTAAATATATATATTTATATCTTGATTTTTTATTTCAATATTTAGAAATATAACAATAATATCTATATTCATATTATTTAAAATAAAACCCCTACCTCTAACCCAATTAGAACCAAAAAACTCCCAATCCTTTCTTTTAAACAATATTTAAATAGATTTTATTCTTATATGTTTTCATATTTATATTCACATTTATATTTATAATGTATATTAATGTGTAATTTTTATTTATACATTTCTATTTATAAATTTCAACTTATATATAAATTTATATTCTATATTACATCTATTCCAAGTACTTATTATTATATTTTTATAAGTATTTTTTATATATTGATTAAATATTTCTGTGTTCAGATTTTTACTTCTGTAACACTTATTTAAATTAAAAACCCTGCCTCTATCCAAATTAAAGCCAAAAGAACCCCTTTTTTTTAACTATGTTTACATATTTTTATATTTATATTCACATTTATATTTAGAATTTATATTGCCGTATAATGTTATTTATATTCCATACTACATCTCTTCATATTACTTACATATATTTATATTTAAATTTATATTCATGGTTTAGTAACAAATCTTTATACATCTATTATATATTTCTATCTTTAGATTTACATTTCTATAATACTTATATTATTTAAAATAAAACCCCTGCCTTCTACCAAAGAAAACCCTTTATTTAAAATATACTTAAACATTTAAAAATAATTTTATTTTTCTATTTCTATTCACATTTTCATTTATAATTTTTATTTATTATAGTTAAAGATATTTTATATATTAGAGAGAATACCTTTTAATATAATAATAGGTATATTTTTATATTATATATTTCTATTACTTATATTTATAGATATCGGTATATAAATTATATATTTGTATATTTGGATTTATATTTCTATATTATTTATATTTATAAAAACCCCCAGCCTATAACCAAATAAAAACCAAAAAATCCCTAATTTATTTTAACTATATTTAAATATTTTTATATTTCCAATCAGTACTTATATATCTTTGTGTATATATATATATATATAATGGACTGCCATTTATCTATATTATAATATGTTAATATAATATACTATATATTATAGTTTTATATATTTATCTATTTGCTTTCCATATTTATCTTTACCACTATAATTTTATATTTATTTTTAAATTTATATTTATTTCTATTTTCATCTATTTATTAGACCATATAAATTCATTAACCTAACACATCAGAACCACAAAAATACCGTACCTTCGTCAGCACCGGTACACAGGACACGCTCACCCCATCGCAGCATATCAGAACAAAACCTATTTCTATTACTAACAGAACAAAGATCCCGCAACATTTAACCCTAACAAAAACTCAAATAAACCTAAACTGTAAAGAAATTTTAAATCCCACTATAACTAGCCCAAAACCTCTGTACATTCTCATCATAAACTTCCTCCTAGACCAATATCTCAAAAACCCAAAAAACTCAAGTACACATTGAAAATGACAAAACTGCTAATAAAAACAAACACCCATTAAAAAATCAAACCAACTCACTAAACTCAAAACTGTGCAACTGACCCTAAGCATTACTAAAAAAAGCCCCCAAAGCTCTACCTTTATGCTAACTCACAAATAATAATCAATAATCTATAAAAATTATTTTAAAAAGTTAAACTAAATAAAAGCATGAAAATAAAAAATCTAAACTATTAAAATTCTAAAAAATATCACTACCCAAATTAAAAAACATATTGCCTATAAAAACCCACCATATAAATGCTCCCGTCCCCAAAAATAAAACTAAAAACAAACATCGAACCAGAAAGAAATTGGAAGTTAGGAACACTAAAACCAGAATGTTCAAGAAGTTACACCATATCCCATATCATACACCAACTACAAACAACATAAAACAATACAATCAATTCTTACAAACCACCTTAAAACCACTACATTAAAAACCTTTCAAAAACTAAAAACTGCATTTAACAAAAGCCATCTAATAAATTAACACCCCAAACTCCAGCAGCCGAGCTGGCCCTACCAAACCTGTATGTTTATACATACAGTAAACAAAACCAAAATCCCAATAATGCCTATCAGAAGTCTGTGAAAGAAACCTATTGAAATTAATCCTACCTCAAATACAAACCAACCCATCCAGAAAGTTAGCTTCACTCCAAAAACAATTTACACAGAGTTAATAATACCAAGAAATAAAGCAACACACCATATACCACCAATGAATATAATATTGAAGGAAAAAAAAAAACATTTTTTTTTCCTTTTTTTTTTTTTTAACTAGCTTCTTAGTGCCAGAGAGCCCTTTCTGTTCCCTTTGCCAGAGAGCCCTTCCTATTGCCTTCAGCCCCTGCAGCTGCTCTTATGGTTGCAGGGCACAGCTTGGTCCATTCCTAGATAAAAACCTTACGGCATTACTTTCAAAACCTTCAGATATGTCTTCAGAGTTTCTTATATTCCTGTATATAGTACAGTAGATCGAGAGGGCATATTTCAAAATGAATTTATAAATACATTCCAGTGAATCTCTACCAAAAATCAGAGGCCCTGAAGTACAAGAAGCTGTGCTGCAGGACCTGGTGGCCTTGGTGTGCCCCTGCTTGTACCTGCTCAGGTGTTCCCCTGGTGTGCTGTTGGTGCTGCCTGTCAGAGCAGTGGGGATGGACAAGTGCAAAGAGCTGGAGCTAAACCCCACAGAGCCATTTGGAGCAGCTGGGGGGGGACGGAGACAGAGCTGCTCAGGGTGATAGGAACCGAAGCCTTCACCAGGGAAGGTGTTTGATCATCACAATCCCCTGCTTTTCCCATGAGAGCAGCTGTTCTTGGTCATTCCTGCTGTTTGCAGAGAGTAAAAATTGCCTTGGGTATTTGCTGCTGGGACTAGTGAGATCCTTTTCGTGAGGGGAGTCCTTGAAATAGAACTGAGAGAAATGAGCATGCTGCAGCTGGAGCAATGGGAATGGAGAGTCCATGGTGAATGTTGTCTGGTGAGTCTCCCAGTGTCCCTGATCTAGTGCTGTGCTGTCACCAAGTCACTTCATTCCGATTTCAACACTCACTGCACTGAAAGTGTACATTGGAGTAAACAATGCCAGTGGGAAACTTCATGTTCCCAAGGGATTACTTTAGGGACATGCAGCTTCTGAACTAATAAGATAATTCTGATTCCCACAGAAACTTGCTGAGCTGTGGTTCTGCGGCAGGAGTGTCAGGAAAGTGGCATCCTGTGTGCCATCTCAGTAGCTCTTTTCCTTGGAGTTCTCAGGGTCAGGATGAAATGGTGTTCATGCCCCACTGGGAAAGCATGGAGCAGGATCAGTGCTGTGTCTTTTTCCTGCTCTCTGCACTCTCTCAAGGGTGACCTGGAGTGCTCTGGCTCATGGCAATACAAGCTGTGTGTATCAGCTTCCCCTGCCTGCCTGTGCAGCTGGGACAGGAATCCCTGAGCCTGGGAACGCCCTTGGAGACCAGTAGGTCCAGCTGCAGCCCCAGCACTGCCAAGGCCACCCCCAGCCCCGTCCCCAGGTGCCACCTCAGGAACCACCCAGTGAGTGACACACATTGGGGTGAGGGCTGCAGGCCCTGACAGCATCACTGCTCACTCCCAGAACGGTTCCCTGGCCCCCTCCCTTCCCCCTGGCCTTCTCGGGCAGGGTGACTGCCCCGGAGAACACAAGGGGCAGGGAGTGTAGCTTAAGTGCAGACTTGGGACCATTTTGCTGCAGCTCAGGGATCCTGTGCCCAAAGTACCTTGAACTCCTGTGTGCTCAGCTTTTCCTTTGGGTTTTTATGCACCTGGAAATGGATTTTGGGATCCACCAGTAAATCCAGTGAATTGTCCCAGCCAGAGACCTTTTTGCTGGTCTAAAAGTAGCTTTTAAACCACAGACCCCAGGCTTGCAATATTTTCCTACAGCAGAGTGAGATATGGTGGATTATCTTGTCCAGTGATGCAGCTGTCCACGAGGGCCAGGTCAGCTGGGTGAGCCCTTGCTGTTGTTTTTTGTCTCTCAGTGAAGGAAAAGTCACCTGGCTTTCCCATGTGGCATTGACTGAGGCTGTGAAGTGCAATCCAGAGCTGGTGCTTGGGGCTGTGGTGTTTGGTGTGCAGACAACATTCCAGCCTGTCTGCTCTGGGGTTGAATGTGCATTTCCTCAGTTACTTGGACTGGGAAAAGGCCAAGAGGGTGGTGGGAAGCGTTTTCTCCCAGGCCTTGACAGCCTCAAGGCAGGGATGTTTTTTTGAATGTTTGTTGTCTTTCCTTTCCCAGCCCAGGGCTAAGGCGGTGTTCTCTGAGCTGGGATGTGGAATGAGGAGGTCTCTGTTGGGAGGGTAGGAGAAAGTGATACACCTAACTGGCAGAGAAATCTGACATTGGCAATACATTAAGGGGTATTTAATCTGCCAGCATGGCTCAGGGCCGGCAGTTCAGGACAGAGGGGAGACGGGGCTGACAGGCACTGGCACTGGAGGCCTGGTCATGGCTGGAGATGAGCGGCTGGAGCCCCCTCCAGGCTGTTCTGGGTGTGCATTTGGGTCCTGTCTGGCCACAGAAGCGTGCGGCAGCTGGAGACTGGGCAGGTTTGGGGGCTGTGCCGCCCAAGCCTCTTTAGTTCTTGTCCCTGGTTGTCCCCCTCTAGCGGAAAAGCATCCCTGCTTGGCTGGTTTTTCCTTGCAAGCAACCGGAGGTTCCTGGGCATTGGTGTGCCCCACTGGCACCGTCACCTGCCCTTGGCACAGCCGGGGAGCTGCCCGCAGCCGGGGCAGCCCGCAGGAGGAGGCAGCCGCTCTTTGCGGGGAGGCGAGAGGCGCGGGGCCGGGGCTGCAGGCACGGGCTGCGGGCAGCGGGCAGGGCAGGGCTCCTCCCAGGGAGAATTCCAGCTCCGCGCAGCCCTCGGTGCGCGCTGCACGGGCAGCGGGCAGGGCAGGGCTCCTCCCAGGGAGAATTCCAGCTCCCCGCGGCTCTCGGTGCGTGCTGCATGGACTCCGGGCTCAGCCAGGTGGGAGGTGCGGTTGTGTTCACGTTCCCGGGGGCTCTTTTCCCATCTGCTGGGACTAACTGCCTAGAGAATGACATTTCTGACAGCCCGCTCCTACCCGTGCCTGCTGGAAGAGGGCGGGGGTGAAGAGGCAAAAGCCGGAATTCCTTTGGGATGATGGAGTTGTGGTGTTTGGCTGTGCCGAGAGGGGCAGGAATTCAGAGAGATGATGCTGGCCAGAACATTGGTGCAAGAACCTAAGGGAGATGGGAGCGGGATATCCGTGGATAATCCAGCCATGAGAGGGCAGTGAGACACAGCTTATGGTGAAAGCCATGCATTCAGAAATTACTTCAAAGCTCCCCTGACCTTGCTCCACCGTGGAACAAATAAATACAAAGGTTTGCTCCTGCTCTTGCTGGGTGGAGAAATTAATCCAAACTCAAGATGCTTTTACAGCACAGGTGGGAAAGATTCTAAATACAAACAGCACAGCTCTGTGTGTGCCTCGTGATTGCAGTCATAATAGATGTATAATATCTATCTATCTATTACACGGATCCTATGTAATATGCACTAAATATATCAGATATTTTCATAAATATAATACAATATAAAGTTATCATAGATGTTATCAATAAAATATTATAAATTTGCGTTATCCTATTACAGTTGATGCTTGCATTGAATATATAATATTTCCCTGCCAATTACTGAAGGAAAACATCTGGAGTCGGGTAACTACTGCAGCAGGTACCCAGAGAGGTTGAGGGATCTCCATCCTTGGAGATATTCCAAACTGAAAGGCCCTGGGAGCACAGGGCCCTGCAGACGTCCCGGCCCAAGTATGTGACTGATCTTTGACGACTAGGAGCACTGCACTCACCCAATAAAGTCGAAGTATTTAGTCCTAAACTGCACGTGCCAAGCAGGTTGCAGAAGTCTTCTGCCATCTGTGTTTCTCTGATGCATCTCAGGTAGTTTGTGACGTGAGCTGTGGATGAAAGGAGGAAGGACAGAGACATTAAAAGATCAAAGATTTGGTGTTAAATCCTCCCTGCTCAGTCCATGCCTGGGCATTCCCCATTAATCGTAAATACACTTTGTGCCCCTCTACTCTGTAAGCAAATTATCAGGATGGTTAAATGCAGCTAAGGTGACAATATTTAGAGTTTCCCAGGTCTTATCCTCCAAGCCATACCCAGGTAGGTGTCCAGACTTTGCAAGGCTGAGCACAGGATGAGCTCCCATGTGAGCTGGACTAACCAAGCAATGAGGTCAGGGTAGGATAATGGGGCAAACTGAGCTCTGCTACAAGGAAATGTCATGTTGATAAATGCAACTGCAACGTTTTTTATAAACAAAATTAAACTTCATTTGCTTCACAGTAGCTAATGTGCCGTTAATTCAAACCCCACAGAAGAACTCACTGGACACAGTTAATAGTCAGCAGAGCAGATAGGCCAGGCTTTGAAAGCATTTAATATTCACTGAAGTGCTGCTTGTATCCAATTATAACTCACTACTTGCCATCTTAATAATTTAAATCTGTCCACTCTTTAGAGAGGAAAAAAATGCACTAATCAAAGACATGAATGCACCTTTTGCTTTTGACAGCATCAAATTAAAACTAAATGGTAGATCTTGAATGAATTACTTTGAAAGAATAAAGGCATTAATGAGGTAATTTCATTATAGAGGCTCATCCAAGCCTATGTGAAAACAAGGGAAGTAAATGGAGAGGAAAGCTGCCGAGGAAATTAGGGTTCCTTCCACACTAATTAATGTTTGGGGGCATTTAGTACAGGCACCAAATTAACTGCTCCAAAGAACGCCATTGACAAAAAAAAAAAGACATTGTTGCCCTGCCATGTAATTAGAAGACAGTACAAGCAGAACACTTAATGAGTATAAAGCCAGCCTTTAACTTATTCTGCCCAGCTTCTGAAAACATGCCTTTGTAGAGGCCTAAGTTTAAGGAAGCACTGGGCGTACAATATAGGATTGTTTAGGTCCTTCTGGTCGCTGAGCTGTAAACAGGTAGCCCTGAATGACAGACTCTGAGACTCCTGGGAGGCCTGGCTTCCCAGAAAAAAAAAACAAAAAAAAAAAAAAGAAAAAAAAAGGAAAAAAAAAGTCTTAAAGCATCCAGAAAGAAGCAAAAAAAGGTGAATAGGCCCAGCCCGGCAGAGCCAGTACAGTGAATGCTCACCACTGTCTTAAGTGATTACATGATGTTGTGCCACCCCCTCTCATTGAGTTATCTTTACACTGCTTTTGTCTCCTCTAATTGAAGCTGATGAGGTGCTAATTGGTTGCTTTTTAAAAAAAGCACTACTTAACCACTGGCAAACAGAGTAAGACAGCGTGAGTGGAGTTAATGAGGGCTTAGCAAAAAAAAAAAAAAAAAAAAAAAACAAACCAAAAACCCAAAAAAAGCACCACACCAAAAAAAAACCACCAAAAAAACCCCACAACCAAAGCCACCCCACCAAAACCAACCATCCTCAAAACCCAAACCAACTCCTGTTGTTCGAAACTAAACCGAGAAGAGAAACGACTGCATGAAGGAAATAGCTATGAGGGTTTGAGTTTTGGGAGAGAAAGGGACAATGCCAGCACTAAATGAATGCTCACACTTTGGCCAGCGTCCTTGGTGTTCTCTTTTTGTTTTTTTAACTTAAAGTTCTGCCATCAGAGTATTAAACCTGTTGTCACTACAGCTGGAGCCAGAGGTCCTGCCTTTGCCATATGCAAATGCATTTCCTAAGAAAGGGTTAGCATAACATTAAATACTCTGTATTTTCCATGTATTCTGCAGGTGGGTTGACACCAGCTCCTGGTTTTCAAGACCAATTCTGTAGTTCCCAGCTACTGAGAGTATTCTGAGTGCCAAAGGAGAGTATAAAAAGGCCTTGCTGTATTGTTGGTGTTGCCTGACAAGACTCAGAAATAATTCTGTGAGCTTTTTGCAGGTGACACTGCAAATCTCTGTGTTAAACACAATCCTCTGCTGTTTCTGAATTTTTTTATATCCAATCTAGGCACACACGTGGGCATAGGATGCTTTTTCAAGCTGTTTGTCCAAGTAAGCAACACTTCTAGGCCTCCAGGAAGAGGCTGCCCTATGATGACAGGTTTGGAATCTCTGGCACGGGCTCAGGACAAACAGTCAACTCTCAAAATTCTTCAAAATCCAGCAGCTAAGCAGTTTCCTATTGGATGAAAAGAGGAAAGTGGAGCTGAGACTCCTCCAGTCAGCTCAAGACAATGAACTTTTCAGTGTGACAGTTTTGGTTATCTATTTATGCAGATGAGCAATAAAGTGTCAGGGCTTCTCCTTTCCTCACTTCTTTTTTTATTTTTTTTTTACCTGTGTATAGAAAAAATCAGTATACAAACAGCGAGTTCTTTGGGTTTGTGTTTATGCTGGGTAACTTGTAGCTCTATTCACATTCTAAACTGGACTCTTTCCACTTTAATGCATGGTCACTTATTTTCTTTTGGTTGTCAGGAAAAAGAGGGATCTCTTGCTGGCTGTTAGAAAGAAATTTCCTAGAGAACAAAGTTACAACCAGTTCCTCCAAACGGGTGCCCATAGCCATCCAGCTATAAAACAGCCAAGAGGGATGCAAAACTGGTAAACCCTGCTTTTTCCTGCAGATGCACAGAGCAATTCAGTGGCTGCAAAGCTCCTGGAGCGCCACGTGCCAAATCACCTCTGTAATCAGCATTACCTTTGCTAGAGTAGAGCACCTTTCGTTTGTTTCTGGTGGGACCTGATTGCATTTTCAGGCCATGTCATCTGTGGCTCCTACCATCAGGGGCCAATAATCCTCATCTCTGACCTCAGAGGGAATTTGGCAGCTATCCCTGCAGGAGAGGTGGCAGATGGCAGCGTATCCATCAATCGCTGACATCAGTACAGCTGGAGAAAGCAAGCAAGCAGCAGAGGAGAGGCTGGGAAGTCCTCTCATAGTCTGAAAATGGCTTCTCCTCAATTTTGGCACTCTAGAAATGTTAGTTTGGTAAGAATTCACATGGGGTAATGTTTAATAGGTTTACGAATTTCGTTTGGAGGCAAAAAACACAAGGGGTGACAGCAAAGAATTTGGTGCGGGGTGTCAGTGGGTCTATTTTCCCACGGGTTTCTTCGTGCTGTTTCCAAGAGCTCTTCTCAGTAAAACTCAACTGAAGGGGACTTCCCCATGCTTATTCCTTTGGTTACCGAGCCCACTGAGAACTCCTTCCTGCTCACATACAGAAACAGAGAAAAGTGGCAGTGAGGTGCTTGCACTGCAAATGGAATTATCTGGATGGTTCTCTGTTCATCAAGAGATGCATTAGGGATCATGCCCTATATTGCCCTCCCCACTGAGACTGGGACATGTAGGGCTTTAGAGAAACAACAGGGATGTGGAAACTTGGGCAGAGCTGAGGGAAGACCTAGAGTCAGCAGAGAGAGAAATGTGCTGGGGAAAGAAATCAGCAAAGGTAGGGAGGGGAGATAAAACAAGGGAGATAACAAAAGTGTAGCAGAGGCGAGTCTGGGGGAGACACCTGACAAGTGACAGGGACTTGTCACACGACCAGAAGAGAGGCAGCAGTGAGAAATTGGGTGGTTCAAGCTGTGCTGAGAATCACATGGGCAGCTCATCCAGAGCCTGCAGTCCAGAAGCCAAAGTTCAAAGGCAGGGATGCTCACACGGTTTTTATGGCTCACTTCTGGGTCATTCTATTAAAGAGATTCTAAATTTGACAACTCCTAATGTTCAAAGAGGTTTAGATGGTTTTAAATCTGTTCAGCTCATCCCTGTTTGAGATAAACATGAATGGCCCAATTGTTCATTTTAATAAAATTCAAATTAAAAAGAGCCACCCAGCACCACAGAAGGACATGTTAGAAGGGGGTCTCTCACTGAAGAGGAAAGTGAAGATGGTGCAGCTTGATTCCATCTCAGATGGCCTGACTCTGGTCGCTATCAAACCAGTAATTGCCACCTTGAAGCTTCTACAGGCCAAAGTTGGATTAAGGCATTTGATTTTGCCAAGCATGTTAAGCTCTTTGCAGTTCCTTTAGTGGATTTAGCACCCAATTGATGCATCCTTTTGAAATCTAGCCTTTTTTATGAAGTGGGCTGTGGAAGGCATGATGCCCTTTAATGGATGCCCAGCTATTATTTGTAAGATTTAGCCTTGATCCAGGAATAATTATCAAATTGTGTCTCAAAAAAACATCAACCAAAAAACGTGTGATGGCATCCTCAAAAATACTGTGTAGAGAGGCTACAGCCTTGTTGGCCCTCTCGCCAGGTATTTGGCAGTTGGAAGAAAAGCAAAATACCCCCTAATATTTTGCATAAGTTCTCCTGGCTGCTGTTCAAACCTTTAACTTATTTAAGGTTTTTTTTTTTTTTTTTTTTCTTCTGGCTACCTGTGAGTAAAGAAGGTAAATTTCCTTCTGGATGTTTGTTCGTTAGTTTGGTTTGGGGTTTTTTTGGTTGGTGGCTTTTTTGTGTGTAGGTTTGTTTTTTACTATTGTGAGCGGCTCAGGTTTTGCCAGCTCACCTCAGGCACAGTTACCCTTAACTGAAAGTCCTACAGTTCCAGTTTGAAAGAGCAGAGTGTTTCAATTTCCACTGTGTTAACAGGTGGCCTAATGTAAAATCACCTGCTTTTATTCCAAGGCTACACAGAAGAAAAAGAGAGATCGGCTGGCCTCTAAAATTGCCGTGATTTCTGCATCCACATATTTCAAAAAAGCATGGCACAAAATTAGAGGTGCCTGTCCTCCCTGCCACAAGAACACCCCAGCCTTACAGAATATCCTGATTGTCCCCAAAAGCAGAGACTGCCTGCTTGTTTTTAAGAAAGCTCTGAAAAATGCCTGTGAAATTCTTTCTCTCACAGAGCTATGGTCCAAGTGAACTGAGAAAGCGGCAGGTATTTAATGGGTCATCTCCAATTTCCGTACTGTCTAATATTCTTCAAGCACAGCGATCTCATTCCCAACTGTTCCTTAGGCATACAGAACAAAACAATGCAAGAATCATTTTTGAAAACATTACCGCGTTTTACTAAATCTATCTATTTTGCTACAGATGAGCTGTTTGGCCACTTTATCCATGCGCATGGTATTTGTGTGTGAGGTTTGCCCTGTCAAATGCCCCGAGGGATTAATTCCCAGAGTCGAAGGTCCCGGGAGTGGATTGCGTCCGGAGCTCTAGGAAGAGCTGTCTCGCTTCCCAGTGCGCTAAATCCCCCAGGGCGATGCCACAGGCAGCAGCCTCCGGGCAGCACTAACCTGGGGAGGCAAAGAGCCCGCAGCACAGGCTGAGTGTGTCAGCAGCGGCAGTTGACGCACACAGCGACACCTTCACACTGCGAAGTCACCAAATCCATCCGTGCTGACTGAAGTATTTCGGGCTTGTCAAGCGTCATTGCTTTGGACTTCTCCTGACCTCGCTTAGCAGAACGGCGGCACCGCCTGTAAGCCTTTTCTTCAGTATTTGCCCGATAAGTAGCCCTGTAGGCATTTGTATTCTCTTATCAAATCATGAAATGGTAATGCAGTTGTTCGTTCGCCGTGCCCGGTTCGAATACATTTTGCAGCCAGAAACCATTCCCAGTTCATTAAGTGCCTGACCTCAGCATTAACACCCCCTCTGCTCGGGTTGCCTTGGAAACAAAGCTTCCTGTGCGTAATCCAAGCTTATCTAGCTCTTTATCCTACATGTGACCCTTAATTACTTGCTAAATTAGAATGGTTTTCTGAAAATCACAAGAGGAGGTTAATATGTTCTTCCAGAGCTGGTCAAGCTAAGATGACACCAAATTCACAGGGAATTCAAATTCCATGATCCCTGAAGGCGTCTCTTTCAGAAGGAAGATGAACTTTCCCAATGGGAGGCAGTGTGCCATGACAATGCTCCTGTCACTCACTTTCCTTGCCCTGCTTGTCCAGACCCAGCTTAATCCAGTGTGAACAACGGAGTAAGTAAATATCAGGTTGATTAATTACGGTGCAAGATTCAGTAACCACTTGTCTTCTGTAATTAACATTGTAATTGAAATTAAATAATACACTTTCACACACAGATTGCTGGCCTAGGAGGAGGAGCAAGGGAGAATCTGCAAGGCTGTGACAGGGAGATGAAGCACAGAAAACCAGGGCTCAATATATTGTCTTTTTTTAATTGTGATGCTTCTTAAGAAATTCTGTCAAAAAATAGGTTTTTTTAAAGGCTGGATTGATGATCTTAGCGGTCTTTTCCAATCTTAATAATTTTATTATTCTAAAAAGAAAAATTGTTACTTTCAGATGTCTTGGAGTAGCGATTAAATCGGGTTGGTTGTTGAAGAGTGGCTTAAAATTACTGAAAGCCCACCTTCCCTTCACTGATTTGATAAACAGAAATAACGAGAAAAGGTAATGCTCTCTAAGATGCCCAGGGCTTTCCCTATCCATTGTTTCCCGGGGCAACTCAAGGACAGTGAGTCTTTGGCTTCAATGAGCGGCTTTATAAAGCTGCACTAAGGCTTAAATGCTAAGGCATGTTCTCAGGAAAAACCAAAAATAAAAACCTCTGTGACTTCCACACAGCATTTAATTAACTGCACATATATTAAAGCACAGCCAGTGCAAAAAATCGAGTCTGTTTCAGCATTCCCATCTATTGTGACACAGAAAATAATTCTGCCTTTGTGCAAAGGCTTGCCTTCAGGGATATTTATAAAAATCATGGACTGGTCACTGAGATGGGAGGAGACCAGACAGGTCTTGCATTTCTGCTCAAAATCCTCAAGTGCAACACAACATACCTCAAAAATTTATTAGCATAAGCAGTGATTCTCCCCACACTTTTTAGGAGTTCACTCACTGGAGCCTCATTTGTTTTCCTTTTTTCTCCTCTGCCCTTTCCAGTGTGGGCTTGTTAAGGTGTCCAAATGCTCAGAGCTCTGGAGGCTGAAAGAGAGATTTGTAGTTACTGTGTGTTCACAGGGGTTTTGACTTCCCTGATAAGACCTGTGGGAAATATCACGGCATTTTTATAAGAATAATGATAGAGAAATTATACTAACTACTTCCAGGTAGAATTTCAGACAATGAAGGTATTTCATTTGTTATGATTGTACAGAATTATGATTATACAGATTATCAAACTGCCAGTGCAGGCAGTTCCTCTCAATCTAATTGTGTTTCAGGCCAGTGGGCCATTTTCTGTTCTCTTTGCTGAGCCTTCATTTCCCTGTTGCTGGGTTTGAATCCAAATGCAATTTTCAGGACAGAATTCAAGAAGTTCTTACAAATAGGAAACATTTTTGTTTCCTCTAGTGAGTTCATGTACCAAAACAATTTGAAGAGAGTTACCTTGAAGAGTCTAAACTGCTAATATCTATAATTTTGGGAGTCTCTGGATGTTTTCCTGCATGTCACAGTGGATTGGAGGGCAGCTTTCCGTGCCTGGGAAGAAGACTTTTGAAGGAGTTTCCATTTTCGAAGGAGGTTTTACAAATCCTCCATGCACAATTGCTAAGACAGCGTCTATGCCAATGCCTCTAAATGGCAAAATTTCAGCCTGCTCTCACACGTGTGGGTGAGTGGGTAAGAGGGAATTGTTTCAGGGCTTGTGCTTTTGGGTTTCTAGTCTCCTTCAGCATGGTTCTGGTATTTCATAGGCATAAATTCTGAGGTTACTGGCAAATGGAGGAAGCAGACAGGAGAGGGCCTCATGCTGCCCTGCTTGGACCTCTGAGGCACACACCATTTTGTCCTCTGAAGTAATTCCAGAATTTTACTGGAAAAAATTACTTTCTAGATCTTTAAAGAACAGAAAAACAGCTGAGTTTTCTGTGTCTAGAAAGCTGCCAAGAAGAGACTCCCAATTCCCTTGACACCTCCCACATATATGCTCTAAAAAAAAGCAAAATAGATTCATAAATCAGGGATGGTTTAGAATATTGTTGGATGGAAGACACTATACAAAACAAAACGTAAAGCACTTTCTCTATAGGAACAAGTGTTAACTGCTCAAGAATCCTCAATATGTTTATATGTAGACATTCTAAAATTTAGCTCAGAAACATTTTGTTTGCCAAGTTTCATCTGGTCATATATTTGCTTACTCCTTTGTGTAACTGAAAAAGAAGTGAGAATGTAAGGTTTTACTTTCACCCATGCTGAAGGAAATGTGTACTGTTTTAGAAAAATAACTAAATCTCTCCCAAATGCCTCCAAGATCCTCCTCTTTTTTAGCAGGTTCTGAACCTACTTACTGAGTCTTAGATTGCTCATACTTGCAGATTAAGAGGAAAAGAAGTGATGTCAGAATCAAATGGGTATGAAAAATATAGAACAAAACCCAAGGGTGTAAAGAACCTGAAAAAGAAAAGCACTCCTGATAATTATTTTCTTCTCTAATAAGGCTGCAAGACAGGCTGAAAACGAGGAGAATGGAAAGGGAAGCTCTTAACTGTTGGTTCAGTGCTTGGTTTAACTCTTGGTTTGACAAGCCTTGCCCTGCTCTGTGACGCTGCACACTGACAGCAGCCGTGTTTCTCACCTTGGCAGTGTCGGGGGCTGTCCCCACAGTCACCGCTGTCACCGGTCACGGCTGGGGCCTGCCTGTCACCGGGGCTTTGTTTTGCTCACCTCTGCGGAGGGTTGGTCTCGCAGGTTGGGAGAAACAGCGTGGATTTCCCTGCGGGACTTCCGACTGCTCTGCAAATAAACCGAAAAGAGCCCGTGGAAGCGCCGTCTTTGCTAAGAAAGTAACATTGAGGGGAAGGAACAGGGTATTTATCTTTCAGACATTCTGTGCACTGTTAGCGGCTCGCAGCTGTCTGAGAGGCCGCACGAACCCGGCTGACCCGCACACCAGCTCACAGCGCACGGCCCCTCGGACCCGGGGCTGCTCGAAAATTCACCAGGAGGGACCGGGAAGGGGCCACGCTCCGACGGTGCCCGGTAACCGGCGCCCGGTGCCCGGTGCCCGGTGCCCGCTCCCCGCCCTCAGCCCCGCCCTCAGCCCGCCCCGGTTCCCGGCCCGCTCCCCGCCCTCACCGCGGTCCCGCCTCTCTCCCCTCCCCTCACGCGCCCGCCCCCGCGCTCGGCCAATCAGGCGCCGCCCCGCTGGCCCTGTGCATCGCCCCGCAGCTCGGCCAAGATGGCGGCGCCGCTCGCCCCGCTGGTGCTGCTCCTGCTCGCCCTCGGCCGCCCGGCGCTCTCCGGTGCACAGGCCACGGAGGGCGCGGCGGCTGCGCCGCATCGGCGCTTCGAGTACAAGTACAGCTTCAAGGGACCGCACCTGGTGCAGGCGGATGGCACGGTGCCGTTCTGGGTGCACACGGGCAGTAAGTGCCGGGCGGGGGTGCCGGGGCCGGGCCAACGGCGTTGCCGAGGTGGAGGCGGCAGGGTCCGCTCGGGGGGCGCGGACTCTCGGGGAGAAGCCGCGGGCGAAGCTGGCCGTGGGTACCGGCCGTGCCCTCGGGCTCCACGTGGCACCGGAGGCGCAGGGGAGATGCTGCGGCGGCGAGGAGGTGCCCGGGCCCGCCCGCAGGTGCGAGGGCACCCATGGCCCTGTGGGCTCCTGGCGCGGCGGCCGCGGGCCCGGGGAGGGCACTCGTGGCGCTGCCGGGAAGTGCTGATGTGTCACTGCCGCCGCGCTCCAGCTCGGCCCGGGCCCGGCTGCCACACAAACCGCCTGGTTTCGGCGCCTCAAAGCTCGAAATGCAAATAGGACTTGGTTGAACAGCGTTTGTTTCTGTGCGCTCTGGGTTAAGGGTTCCGTGGTGCTCCGAAAGGCTCGTTGCCTTTCCTGAGTGTCCCCCGTTGTGAAAGGTGTTGACATTTACAGTTCCATCTTCACAGTTTCTCTGCAGTAACTTTTGCTGTGGTTTTGGTTTTTGTCAGACTTTAACTTAGTTGCTACTGCTTAATTGTCAAATGTACCTTTTTTTACTTGACGTTATGATGCAAGTGACATGAAGGCAACTGTCTATAGATGAGTTTTTTCCCCCTTCTTTTTCAAGAAAATAATCCCTAAAAGTAATGTTATTTAATGCAGGCAAATAAATCTCTCTCTGAATGCATGCCTGTCGTTCTTTTATACTGCTAAGCAGAAAGTTAGAGAATCGTGTTTTCTTTACAGATGCCATCCCAAGTGCAGATCAGATCCGTATAACAACCTCCTTGAAAAGCCAGAAGGGCTCAGTGTGGACAAAAAACAAATCAATATTTGAATATTGGGAAGTGGAAGTGACCTTTCGAGTTACAGGAAGAGGCCGCATTGGAGCTGATGGATTGGTAGGAGCAGTTCAATGTAACTGAGAAGAACAAATGTGCTTTAAAAGTGAATCTTGACTTATGACTTTTTGCTTTCCTCATAGGCAATCTGGTTTACAGAAGAGCAAGGCTTGGAAGGTCCTGTTTTCGGGGCAGCTGATAAATGGAACGGTGTTGGAATTTTCTTTGATTCGTTTGACAATGATGGGAAGGTTGGTTGGAAGGAAACTCTTGCAGCAAAGATGACAAATTAATTTCCTGCCTGTTGAGGAAGAAACTAGGATGTTGTTTTCTTACCCTTCACCTCTTTCACTTCAAAGGGCTAAAATAAAATAGTCATGTTTCCCTTCCCTTGGAAACACCAATTTCTATGCGTGTCTTCAGAGATGCTCTTTTTCTTGGGAGAAATCTGCTTTGAGGCAGCTCAGCAGCAAAGATTTTGTAGCTGATGAGGGTGACAATTGCTATGTTCAGTTCTCAATTTTCCAGTCCAGAATGATCCTGAAACTTAAACACTGTGTAGTAGGTCTGCTTGAGTGCTTTTGCTTTCCCTGCACAACTTTGGCTTGCTTTTAGACATTTTAGACTGATTTTAGCAGAAGGCTTTCACAGATGTTGCTGATATTTCCCTTCAAATTAAACGAATCCATTTGTGTGCCATTTCTTTCCCTAGAAAAACAATCCCGGAGTGATTGTTGTAGGCAACAATGGAAAGCTGCTGTATGACCATCAGAAGTAAGTTTATTTTCAGTGTTATTGCTGAATGCTTGCTTTTGAATGATTAATTGTTCCACGAAACCCTTTGAGAAGCATTATAAAGGCTTCTTTCATACAAAACTTTGTTGTTTCCTTTACATTTGAGGGTTTTTATTTGTTAAAACACTGCTTTGGCAATAACAGCAGAGAAATTGGCAACTGATGGATATTTTATTGGCATATACCCTTTGGGATGGATGAACTCAGATGAATACAGGTACAGTACAGACTATTGCTTATGGGGGTCCTCCACACACAGCTAATAATTGGCAGAAGTGACTAACTGAGAGCAAATTGCTGTTAAATTAGTTGGATTAATTTTGATTTCTAATTGTTTATCAGCAGCACAATGGACACCTTTTTGGATTTGGAGAGGAGAGGTGTCTAGTTCAGTTGGTGCAGTTATTTCCATCTAGGTTCCTGGGAGCAGGAATATATCTGAAATTTGTATCTTAGGATGTATCTCAGAAAACAGACCTCCCCATTGCTGCATTCCCTCTGCACTGTGTCCTGAGTACAGCATGCAGTACTGGAGATCCCTGAAGAAAGCTCAGTGCAATTGCAAAACAGGCTGGAAAAGCTTGCAGATTGAAAAACTGTGCTGAGGTTGCTTAGTGAGAATCAGACACTTTTTGGTCCCAGCTGATTAATGATAACACAGAGTTTTATTGATGTTCTCTTTCTGCACAGCGATGGATCCACGCAAGCCCTGGCATCCTGTCAGAGGGACTTTCGGAACAAGCCCTATCCTGTGCGAGTCAAGATCACCTACTACCAAAAAACACTGACAGTGAGTCCCAAATAACAGAATTACTTGTTTTTCTCAGCTTCTTAAATGTGAGACTGCATTTTCCCAGAGTTGCAACAAATATGTCACTTCCAGTGTGGAACTGGAAATGTGGAGCTTGGCAGCAGAGGTTGGAAGGAGGTGCTGTGTTTAAATGCTACCCAGGTTCTTTTGGCTGCATTAGAATGCAGGTATTGCTGATTTTTCTGATGTGACTTAGGAGGCAGTTGTGCAAACACACTCATGATGTGCTCAAACCCTTCTGTTGCTCTGGACTTGCCTGGAGAGGTGTCCCAAAGTCAAGATCTGTTTAAGCTATAGGCGATCGAGCTGCTCCTGAGCTTGGTATTTCTTAAGCTAATCTAAGAGTTGCAGAGGGTTTTATAGCTGATTTTTGAACTAGAGGTTCTTGAAATGTGGCTAAAAACCTAAAACTATTCAACAGTAGATTTAAATTTTCTACTCGAGGCTTCTCACTTTCAAGAAATAGTAGGGCTTTCAAGACTAAAGATTAAAACCCACTGGTATAAGGGGGATCTTTAAAGCTTCTCTAAATATTAGCTGATTGTGAATTCCTTCTAGGTAAGGAGAGAAAAATACTAATGTGGTGCCAGGTTGTGAAAGCTACAGAGTGTGTGTTTGTTGGCGCCTGATCCCTTCTGGAAAGGTGCTGTTCATGTATTCACGGGTAGCAGCCATAAAGTGCAGAGCTATCATTTTGTAGTAGAAGTTTCTCTAAAAGTAAACATGACTGCACCTAGAAGAGGGCAGACCTTGTACAGTGTTGTAATGGGAAAAGCTGCCTGTCACTCCTAAATGGAAGTTAAACTTCAGCCTCCAAGGCTGCTCTGTTCTCACCTGGGCCCTGATGCTTCCTCTGGGAGCTCCTCTGTCCCAGAGGAGTGTGGCTGCTAAACTTAGCAGTTCTCTCTCCGGGGATGCATCTGCAGAATCTCCTTAAGCTTTGAATCAGAACTGCAAGGGATAACTGGTATAGATCAGTTCTGTGTTGCCCAGAACCTTCTTAGGATGTGGACTTTTGCGAATAGAATGCTTATGTAAAATGTTGGTAAAATGTCTCTTTCAAAAAAGAAATAGTTTTGTTGTTTCCGGTATGAACTGAGTTACCAATAAAGTTGCATTTTGTGAGCATTACTGCGAACTGACAAAACAATTGACACAAATGTGATGAAAATCATACGTGTTTGTCCTTTTAGGTATTAATTAATAATGGCTTTACTCCGGATAAAGAGGACTATGAGTTTTGTGCCAAAGTGGAAGATATGGTGTTGCCGTCACAAGGGTATTTTGGAATATCTGCAGCCACAGGGGGACTTGCAGGTAGAAAACGTTAAAAATTATGGCAAATGCTGTGGAGACTTGTAAGGCTTGCAAGAAAAGTTGGTTGGGTGGTTGGGTTTTTACTACTAGTGTTGATCCATTATCCCAATTTTTGACCACGATGATGTAATGAACCCTCTTGCAGTCCCAAATTACTCACATGCTTTGGACTTTTCCTTGCTGCAGCTAAAGAATTTTCATTTTTTCCTGACAAAGCCCCTGTATAGTCTCATTCCCCACTGCACAAACTCTTGCGAGGATGCTGTTTTTTGAAGATCCTTTGCAAGTGGGAGGTTGGCTTGGAAGTTGGACACATTTGTAAGGTGGTTTTTTTTTGTTTGTCGAATACAGATGACCATGATGTGCTGTCATTTCTGACCTTCCAGCTGACTGAACCTGGGAAGGAAGCAGTAAGAATTTTTATGCATGATTAGTAAAATATTTTATTGTACATATTATTGTATGTGCAGCACCAAATTATGGTATTTCCTTTTAAGTCACGCGTGGCATTCCTGTTTCACCATTTTGGCATGTGGATGTGCTGTCATGTGGTTTAGAAAAATTAAACTAGTATTGTAATGCTTCAGTAATATTGTCATTAATATTCTTAAGACCAGAATTCTGGAAGCACTACTGAAGCAACAAAACTCATGATGTTAAATCAAACCATGCAGTATTATAAAGTACATTTTCTTTTAGAAGTGGGCAAATATCTGTTCTCACTTTCAACTTTCCCTACTTTAGGATGATTCCATACTGCTAAACAGCATTTATCCTTGTTAAACTTGTTTTAATTTTCTATTGGGAAACTATTCTATTTGATCTACATGGGAATGTGTGATTTTTCACTTCAGCTAAAGGTATGAATGTGCTGCAGTAATTTTGTTAGGTGTTCACATCTGAAATCTGACCAGGAGAGTCAGTTGTGTTAAGAATGGGGGAGAACATGAAAAAAATCTCATACGTGCCCTTCCCTCTGATAATGTTTTAAAGCCAACACCAGATGCAGAAATTCCTCAGAAAGATAAAGAGAAGTATCAAGAAGAGTTTGAACACTTTCAGCAAGAATTGGATAAGAAGAAGGAAGAATTTCAAAGGGAACATCCTGATGTGCAAGGACAGCCAGGCAAGTTATTTGAGCTATTTTTCAGTTGTCCAGGAAAACATTTGTTTTCCAGGATGTTCTGAACTAGGGATACTCTGGCTGATCTTGCTATGATGTTACTTACAGTGCTTTCAAATCCTTACTGTAATTTGTTTCCTGTTTCTGAAGTTATCCTGGTGGTGCCTGTATTGAGAACAAAATGAATGACTGGAAACATGGTGGGAATTATGAACGGCAGGAGGGAGAGGAGGTCATGCATCTCTGTAAGGTGGTGATTAAGACAGCATGGCCTTTTTCATTATTTAAAGGACATCTTTTTGGTCTGCACATTCATAGAAAACTTTTTTAAAGGTGGGCTAGTGCATATCTTGGAACATGTGCTTACCATGGAAAAGCTTTTTAATGCTTGCCTGATGCTGGGCAGACAAGAACCCGATTATTTGAAGATATAATGGAAACCATTTGTTACTTCTGTGGATTTTTATATCTGTATGTGACTGCAAATACTCTGGGAATGTACTTTGGGCATCTAGAGGTGAAATTTCAGGTTGTCATCTTTATTGCACAGTGATCCATTATGAGTGTTCTAAAGGTCCTATAGGTTATTTTGATCTGCATTTTTGAGATATGGTTCAGCCTTTCTTTGATAAGAAATAATCCCTTTGCCACAGAGTCTTTTGGACATTGGGATGGTGAAGTTGTAGGAATTGTAGATGGATGTGAATATGTTAAGGGAGCAAGAAGAATGATCCAATGCAACTTGTGAGGAAAGTGCACATGTGTAAAAAGCCCCTGTGTTTTTTCTTAGCAACAGATGATGTTTTTGAAACTGTGAGTGATCGTGAACTGAGGCAAATCTTTGAGGGGCAGAATCGAATTCATCTGGAAATCAAACAGCTTAACAGACAACTGGACATGATTCTGGATGAGCAGAGGAAATACGTCTCTGCAGTCACAGAAGAGATGGCCAAAAGAGGAGCTGGGTCTCCAGGTCAGCAGGGACAGGTAAATGAAACCCATGGTGATTCAGAGCCCAGCCTGATTTCAGCAGTGGGATCCATTTGTTTTTCCCAAGATATGTTGATCTTTTTTCCTCCCTGCCCCTACCAGGTTTCCCAGCAAGAGATAGAGACACTTGTGAAAACCCAAGAAGAGGTCATTAGACAAGTAAAGGAAATAAGGTAAACACCTTGCAAATATTATGGGTGTGGTTTGAATTTTATGATTTCCATTTAAATCCTCTGTATTATTTCAGTGAGACAGTATTGACAAACTTGATGTTTGTGTCAGTTCCTTAGTGAAGACTCCCTGCCTGTATTTAATTTTTAATTTAATAAAGTCAGTTCATGCCCCAAGGATTGCTAAGTGCCCTAGTTTGTCTCTTTTTTATAATGAAATTCCATTATTTTCATAATGAAATTCAACAGCTAAGTTCAGCCCCTTTAAAAACAATGAAGTAAACCCCTTATCTTGAACATGCTATACTGCTAAAATAGATTTGTGAAGATGCTTGTGTTTGATGGGGGTGTCTCAATACTTCTTTTAAGATGTTTTACTGTTACTGTCTTAATCAGGAATGGCTTTAAGCTGGTTTAGCCCTTCATTTGCAGCAGCTAAAACATAACATTACTTACCTTGTATTTAAAAAAAAGGAGAAAAACAATTCCTTCAGTTGTGCTTCCCCCACCCCCATATTAGTTTAAGGGCAGCTCCTGTGATTTATCTAAGTAGGTCAGTTTTTTGTAGAATGAAGATTAGAGTGCTTCCATTTTTGCACTTGTTCTTCCACAGAAGCTTTTATGTTAATATTCTTGACAAATCTTTATACCTTGCAAGCAAATTAGATTTTCTTGTTAACATTGGCAGTCTGCCCTTTTAGTGACTACTTACCAGCTCCCAGTTTGCGTAACAGCATCTTAATACTTTTCTTAGATTAAAGAAATGCTTTATTTGGAGAGAGAAATAAACAGCCCCTCTGTGCATCGCTTGTCATCCCGCAGGAAAAGGACTTAGGGGCCAAGTAATTTTCTTGGCAAGATTGTGGATTTCTTAATCACCTGATTACAGAAGAATCTTGCATGTTCCTACAATAGAAACTGTCAGCAGGGTGTTATTAATGCAAAAGTCAATAGAAATTCAATTTGATACAGGCGTGTCTGTTAAGGGAAGTTATTTTGCTTTTAGCAAAGTCTGGATTGGTCTGGGGGAAGGTGGGTGTGCAGATTTCTGTTCATTATGTAGAGACGGTTCTGTTAGGAGGGAGAAGAACCAAGTGAGTGTCCCATTTGTGTTATAGCACTGTGAGGGATGTGAAAAGACAGAATTACTATCAGTGGTTATGAGGCAGTGGGCATGACAGGTTATTTAAGGTAAAACCTTCCAGTGAGAAATTTACTTCTAAAATTATCATTATAACTAAAATTATCATTTTAACTAAAATTATCATTATAATTGCAAGTCCAGGTAAATGAAAAATTGCTGACCACTCTACAGAGAGTTAGGAGTGCTCCATGAAAGCATTGAAGTATGCTTCCATCTCAGCCAAATGGAAAGTTTTAAGTAAATTAAAAAGAAATCCAAAGGCATACATTTTGATTGTCTATTCTGTTAATAATGAAGAGATTATCATTCACATGATAAATATTTTAGCTGTAGAATAATCCTCTTTGCAACTCAAAAGAAACAGCACAGTAGGGGAAAATTATATAAACATATTGATTAGAGATTAAGGTTTTTTTCTTTCATTGACTAGTTTACTTCAAACCAAATTAGTTATGAAACCTCAACTTTTTCTGGATTTAATTTCATTTGTTGTAGAAGGAAAATGAATTCACAATAAGATAATGTTAAGTATTTTGACAATGCATATGGGAATTGAGTTCCTCATATAAATGGTAATCACGAAACAAGGATGTATTTAAATCTTTTCTTATCCCTAAAGCCTCTTCCTTGTTTTTATTTCTTACATGACTGATTTTATTTATTTATTTATTTTTCAAACAGCTTTTGGGTTTCTGCAAAGATTGCATTGAACTCTGCTGATCCTAAAGCCCTGGCCAGCGCCTCAGACAGAACTCCTGTTCTGTAGCCCTCAGCAGTGAGGCAGGCAAAGCAGATGTCTGGCAACAGAATATTTGCTAGTTCTTATTCTCAGCGTGACTGAGAGATGGGGCACTCTGCAAATGGCGACTGTCTGCACAATTAACCATTTTTAAAAATCATCGTTTGACTAAAGGATTATTTCTTGAGAGGTATTCTTGCAAGCTAGTAAAATTTGCTGCCTTTTGGTGCAATTATGTATTTCACCCTAATTCTAATGAGCTAAAAACTGTCCAGAATAGCTGCTGTTTGTAGAAAAGCTGGTGTGTGGTGAAAGCTGGTTTGTTATTTGTCTTGTTTCAGAAGTTCTGTGACCGATGCTCTGACATCCATCAGCGGCGCTCAGCACCCCGGCCCTGCAGGAGTCTATGAAACAGCCCAGCACTTCAATGACATCAAAGAGCACCTTCACGTAGTGAAGAGGGACATAGAGCACTTAGTGCAGCGCAACACGGTAATTTGTGTGCTGGGAGTGTAACGTGAGTGCAACACGGCTTTCCCTGGCTCTTAGTGAAAAGCTAGGGAGAGCCAGCATGCAATTTAGGGAGCAATTAATCCTTCATTAAGCTGCTTCACTAAAACTATGCTGCCTTGACCTAACTGCATGATCTGGGTCTTGATGAGAAGTTTTGCACAAAAGAGCTTGATTTTTAGTCTAATTTCCTGTGGAAACAAGGTCAAGCAATTAGATTTTCTAGGTGCTTTTTTTTTGTGTTTCCCCCCTACTTAACAGCTCTATACAGAGGAGATTCTGTGGTGCTTCTGCACACAAGGGAGAGCTTTAATCAGGGAAAACTCAGGCAGGCTCTGCTTAAGGCTTCTTAATGCAAAAAAAAAATGACTGTTCACATTCAGCAGTACCTTAGTCTAACCTAGGTAGCAGTTAAGCTGAATTAGCTCATGATCTGTAGAAGGTCCCTGATTAATTTACCATATTTATGTATTCTTTCCCATGTAAACCTCAATTTCACGTCAGGCAATTTGTCTGAGAAATGTAAAGGTGGGAGGGGAGAGTGAGATGAGTAGCAAGATTATTTTTTCAGAGTACTGTAGTTTCTCTCCATCTTCTCTGATTTTTACATCACATTGCAAAGCCCTTGTTTTGTAAGTCTTCTGATGGGATGTCTTGTTTGCTTTTTTCTTGGTTTTTAGCCATCCGGTGAGAAACAAAAGTGTCCAGAGTTGCCACCGTTTCCATCCTGCTTATCTACAATGCATTTCTTCATATTTGTGGCAGTGCAAACTGTGTTGTTCATTGGTTATGTAATGTATAGGTAAGTCTCGTGTGGCTTAAAGACAGCACGGCAAATAGTTTTAGAACTGCTGACTGATAATGTCATTGGAATGGTATCATTGTGTTAATCTTGTTAAAACAAGCAATCATTCCGATTGGAAGAGGCCTTGGGAGGTCTCCAGTTCAATCTTCCGCTCCAAACGGGGTCCACGCTGAATTCAGATAGGGTCACTGGGGATTTAAACTGGTCAGGCCTTCAAAACCTCTGAGAATGCAAAATTTACCACTGTTCCAGAACCCACTGGAAATGTTGATTTATCATAGTGAAGTTTGGTTTATTCTATCCCCATTCACCCACCATGTATCAAGTGGGAACCTGACCTGGTTCACCCTTTTTTCTCTTTTCTTTTCTTTTCTTTTCTTTTCTTTTCTTTTCTTTTCTTTTCTTTTCTTTTCTTTTCTTTTCTT
>JAWMQZ010000132.1:74697754-74724044 GCA_035584835.1 Tangara arthus | reverse complement strand
TTTCTTTTCTTTTCTTTTCTTTTCTTTTCTTTTCTTTTCTTTTCTTTTCTTTTCTTTTCTTTTCTTTTCTTTTCGTTGGGATGGTCTTTCTCTTCTCTTCCCCCTCCTTGTGATGTCATAATGTTGAAATTCTGTTTGTGTTGATGGAAAGGACAACCTCCATGCTTGGTAGTGTTTTTGCCATGAGCTGGAATGATGATTTCCAAGACAAACAAGGAGCTGGTCCCCTGCAGTTCTTTGTGATGCTTTTGTAATTCCAGCACCTGGATGTGGTTGATCCGCAGTGTCTGTATCCACTAAGAAAACTAATGATCTGTGCCAGAGGGCAAAAGGAAATCCCACTTAAAGTCAATTCTTTCCCTGATATTTAGGCAAATCAGATACTGAGAAACTTCAGAAAATGTTCAAGAGTATTTTTAAAGTCAGTTTGTTTGTTCACGTGGGGTTGTTTGTTTTTTTTTCCTTTTGTGTCTGGTGCAAAATTGGAAGTACAGTGATGCTACCTGTGTCTTTGTGAATAGAAAAAAATGTATTCTGTTTTTGTGATATGACTTATATTTTCTCTAAGTCTCTATTAATAAGGAATGGAATCTCCTAATCCTCAAATACATGAAAATTTAAAGCAGTTAGCTAGTTTCAAATTCAAAAGACTTGAAGAATTATTTTCTGCCTTTTCTTTCAGGAGCCAACAAGAAGCAGCAGCCAAAAAGTTCTTTTGATGACCTGTTCCGTTTGTGTGTACATAACACCAGTCTGTATGCACAGAAAATTCTACACTTCTGTAAATGAGGGAAATTGTAGTGTTGGATATACTTCAATATTATAAATTATTGAATTTTGTTAAATAAAATGAGTTCCCATTTAAAGTGTTGATGCTAAAAACAGGGAGCAAATGCTGGATGGGGTAAGACTGTGTACCCTGTCTGTGTTTTCAGCTGACTTTTTCACAAATACTGAAAGGCAAACTCCCCATTCCTCTGCTTTTGTTAAGATTCCAGAGGAGGACTTAAAACACCCAGGCTTGGTGTTTGTTCAGAGTGTGAATTGCAGATGGATGATTTGTGCAGAAAACTTGCTACTAAGTGTCCTGACATAGCAGTTAAAAAAAAAAAAAGAAAAGAAAAAGAAGGTAAAAAAATCCCAGACCTCAAAGAACCGTTCTTCTGTGGGGTTTGGGGTTTTTTGGCGGGTAAAAATTTATTATAAACATTTAATTTGTTTACCACTTGGATTTAACAGTATAAGAATATTTTAGTTAATTCTTATTTAAACACTTTTTAATATGTGGACACAAAGACAGGCCTTTAAGACCCTGACTCTTGATACTTGATGTAAAAAAACAATTATACAGAACATGCAAAGAAAGGCTTCTCTCCCTGTTTTGCAGTTTGATTTTGGGCAGTGAGAAAAAATGTGATAAAGTAGTTTCTTCAAGTACGTTGTGGGGCTGATTTCTTTTTTCGTGATTTCAAGTCTGTCTGTAATTTTTTGGGGAGATTTGTGGAACTTTCCCAACAAAGGTGATTGTTTTATCTATCTTCCAGTCTGATTGTATCAAGGATGTATTTAGTGTGTGAATTTGTCTTTACTTTTCTAAAGCTGTCCTGTGTCTTTCACATATCAAGTGCAGATGTTTTGGTTTAAATCTTGACATGGTGAGTATTGTAAACTGCAGCTATTGAGTGTTAACCCATTTCTTCACAAACTTGCTTCAGACATGTTTGTTAATCTGCAGAACCAGTGTTTTGTGTCAGTTCCTGTTTGGATATCAAAAGCATAAGACTGAACATGTGATTTTGATACTGCTTATCAAGTGAACATTTACTTCAGCAAAGAAAGAAAGAAAGCAGAGGGCCCAACTTAGGAATGTGAAATTAATTAATTTTGCCTTGTTTACATATCTGTGGTAACTTTGTCCTTGAGTTGTATGTAGAATTAGAATAAGTATTTCTGTGGTTTCTTAAATTCTATAAAATACACAAATGCATCAGGATATTTCACTTAGAACTGTTAATTTGTTTATCTGAATCTGCAAAAAATGATCTGTAATATGACTGCTCCTATTGCATTTCTGCAGTCTGCTCCCTTGGAGTGCAACACATGCTGCCAAATTCACTGTAATGAAGAACACTTCAGTATCGTGCCTGTCAGTTTGGAGAAATGATAAATCTATGCAATATATTTTGTTACTTTAAGTACAGTGTCCAAAAAGCGAATGTCTGTGCTATACTAAGAAAATGACACTGGCTACACACCAATTAACACATCTGCAGTGTGGAGGATACTCCAAGTGCTATAGCTTTATAGATTCATTTCTAAATATGAGCAGATTTTGCTGTACTAATGAGAGAAACTACTGCCTCAGGCTAATCAATGAATAAACAACTTTTCAGATAAAGCAGAATAACCCACTGGAATTTATCTCTTCAGTTCTTTCAACACCAGCAAGTATTTCCAGGTGCCTTGAGCCTAAGCTATTACAACCCGGACTCTTGTAATGAAACTTACTATATTTTCTTAAATGGTTCTGAAATTGTACAGTGGTGTTTCCTTTCAGTCGCAGACCTTCTTGCATCTGCACAACATCCAAACAGAACTCCTCTCACAGCAGGCTTTGCAAAAGCCCTTATGCAGAAAGTATTTTGATACATATCTGGCAGAATGAGGGGCAGTTCTGATGTGTCCATTGGAATGAGCCTGGATTTTTGTTACTGTGAATTTACCCACCCATTCCTTTGATTTAAAGCTGGAGCAGCCCATACTTCTGTTTGTTTGGTTGGAAAGAAGAGCAGGTTGGGGCAATGTCTAGAAGGAAGCTCCAAGCCTACCGTTTTCAGGAGGAGGCTACTGGGTCAGCCATGGCTCCCACACGCAATGAGGAAACTTCTGCAGCAGGGAACAGAAGGTCTGATATGGAACACCAGAAAACTGGGGACTTTGCTTCGTGATTCATCTCACAGCTGTCTCCCCTTGGAGCTTCCATAACTCACTGGATCAAAAGAAAACTCCCAGCTGCCCAGCTCAAATTTTGTCCTGTCTGTTCTTGAAGCGATAGCAACAAATTAGGATTGTAAGAATATTTTTCAGTCAATGTAGCCTCCTGCTAGGTGTCTTTCAGCAGTGACAATGCGTTTGATTCTTATCCAGTAAGATTTCACAGCTAGGAGGAAAAGGCACAGAATGCAGTTGGACAGTATTAGGGAGAACAAGTTCTATTTGAATTGTGGGTAATAAGTGCAAATATTTGGCAATGACAAAATAATGGGATTGTACCGGTGGGGGTTTATTAAACACATGGTCACCCCATAATCTTTCACAAGTCAAATGCGCAATATGGTTTGTAAATGACCTGGTTTATGGTTTGTAAATTAATTGCTCTGGTTTGTAACTTCTGTGGGAAGAAAATCTGACCTTTCTCAATGATTCATGACTGTAACACCAAAAAATACCAACTTTTTTCTTTTTATTATTTGAAATTCAAACAGCTGACAGTTTCATGTTTGTTTCTGACTGATGTAAATTGATACTTGGAGTTCAGAGATAACCTTACTTGAATAAAGGTGCATATTTTTAGTAAACCTTTTTCTTTTCATTTGGTACATGTGCATGAAATCTAAGCAAGTGTATTTGAAGCATTCTTTACCCCCAGTTCAGAGTCAGAACACTTACAGATCTGGGTTTAGTTCTACCTAACACTGGGGTGTTAATGGCATTTTGAGTCTGAATTCCCTCTGTGACTTTTCCCCAGCCAGGAGCAAGTTTTTTAGCAAGTGGAGGACAGGAATCTTGAATTGAATCTATTCTAGCTGACAAAACCCTAAAACACTTCTTTCTGATGGTCCAGCTGCTAGAAAAGGCTACATCCTCTTGGTAGAGGAATGAAGCAGGGGCAGAGTCCTGGTTCTTTCAAGAACACAAAAGTACTTCTGCATTATGTGACTGATAGGAACAAAGAATCTAGAAAAGATTGGGGGTTTGGATGTCATTTTTGGGCTGGCCTCTGGAATTTGCCTGTTTCAAGACTGAATTCTGTGCTGGGGTTAGAGATCTGTGTGTTCCTTGGGTGTGGAACACAGGCTGTTATATATAACCCACTTTCACCAGATAAAACAGGAACGGCGTCTTTAATTTTGATTTCACTTAAACTAGAAGGAAAAGACAGATTTAAAGCAAAGGAAGTGACAGCATGTGTACTTAATTAGCTGCTGTTTTGTATGTTCTCATGAAGTCTGGGGTTGCTGTCATCATCAAAAATGCAGTAAGTTTCTAAACTGCAATAGAGCACCTGCCTGGGACAGAATTGCTCTGGGGTGAGCTGTGCCTTTTGTCACCAGTCTCTGCTGTGTTTCTCAGCAGCTTCAGTACCAATAGGCCCAGTAACTTTTAAAGCCCTTTTTGTTATCTTTGATCTCAAAATTAACCTGGGAAAGCCTTTTGCTGATTGTAAGGTTGAGAGCTGGAGGGCAAGACCTCTTAGCATTCTCTCCCCAAGCCAGTCCTCACCTTTCTCAATCCTGTGAAAGCATCAGTTCTAGGCACAAAATGATGTTAGAAACATTTCTAGAGGGATCAAAGCCTACAGCAAAGTCAGGGGAGCTTTTTTTCAGTAAAAACCAACAGCACAAAGCTCAACAGGTACCACTTTCCATACACTTGGAGAAGAGCCTTGAGACCTAACACTGGAAAAATCAGTGTATACAAAGTTCCAGCTAGGAGAATTTTAAATAAAGATGAAGTAGTTGTTACTTGGAATTCACGATTCTGAGTGGTAGTTTCAAAAAGAAAGAGTTTCTTGTTTAGTCACTAATAATCCAGGATTTCAGAATGTCCTGTGGTGGTTTTCTTCTTGTTGTTTTGGTTTGGGGTTTTTTGTTTTGTTTTGTTTTGTTTTGTTTTGTTTTGGGGGTTTGTTTTTGTGGTTTTTTTTGGTGGTGTTTTGTTTTTGTTTTTGATCTATTTTTTTAATAGTAATAGGTCTGCTTTAATTAGAAAGGCTGTAATATAGATTAAGGCATTAGGCAAATTGGAATCCTCCCATCTCTCAGTTCTCATCGAAATTATGAGAGTGCTGGGAGAACCATTTAGATAATCAAAATTCCAGAATGTTGCATTAAGGCACGTGCAGTCATTGCAGTAGGATAAATGCACAAAACTCAAACTCCTGAACTTTGGAAACCTAGCAGGTGATTTTCTTTCTCAAAATAGTCTATGACCTAGGTAGCAGATCCTGGAAATCCTCACCTGAGTAGAGCTGGTGAGGGTAATGATGTGACTAAGGTTAGAAAGATAAGGACCAACAGAAACAATCTAGACCCAAAAGGTATCCATACTCTTGTCTGGCATACAGATTCAGATCCATTCACCCTTTATCAGCAGTCAGGATTACAAACAGCAGGTGTTTTATGCAGAACCAAAGCAGGGGTCTAGATGGAGACAGCCTGGGGAAGAGCAGACAGAAACCCAGAAGAAAGTACACTAGGAAGATCTGACTTGCTTTCTTTGGGGTTACTTTCTTGAAACAAAGCAAACATAACAGTGATGCCTCATTCATCTGCAAGATAAACCGGCCGTATGAAGAGGGGTTGAAGAAAAACCACACAAAATATTTCTGTCCGATGGGATAAAATATTCATGGATAAAAAGAATAAGGGGTTTTGCTTAATGAAGAATTCAAGTTTTCAGATCTCAGATCTGAGGGTTTTCTGCTCAGTAGCCTGAATTTTGCTATTTTATTATGGCTATTGAGTCAAGCAGGTTTTAAATTCAGATCCAGGGAATGTTGTGATCTCTGTGAAAGCGAGAGCAAACTTCAAGACTGAAGATGTCAAAATGCTATTGCACACTACAATTGATTTTTGTGTGTGTGTGTGTACAATTAGCTTAAAGTATTAATGGAAAAAGTAGGTAGTTGCATCTAATGATTTTTTTGGAGTAATCTGAACCATCTGCCTCTATATATTAAGGAGTTCTTTCTTTAATCCAGATTATGGCTGACAAACTGGTTTTGGCATTCACGTTTCACTAGCACTGTGCCCTTGAAGAGCTGATGTGGCTGTAGAAACTCTCTCGCTTTCAACTGTTGTGTTTGAAAACATTTTCTGTTTGGCTTTCTTGGAGTTGTTTTCTTATAGCTCCTTTTTTTTGTTTTGGTTTGGTTTTTTTTTTGTTTTTTTTTTCCTTTTTTTTGAGAAGATGGCCTTTCTAATGAAAAGCATGTTGAGCAACCAGGTAAAGAATTTGGGACTTGGAGGTGGAGGGGACGAAAGCAAAGAAGAAAGCACTCCTTCTGATCCAGCAGCAGCTGCAGGAATGACCAGAGAGGAGTATGAGGAATATCAAAAGCAAATGGTTGAGGAGAAGTGAGTACCTGTTCCCTTATTATGAGTACGGGGCTGATTCTTGGTAACTTTGTGCAAATAAAAATAACCCAAGAAAAAGCCAAACATGCTGCTCTTCACTACTTTTTTTAAAAAGTAGATGAATCTTTGCTAGAAAGACTTTCCAAAATAAAAGTTCCCCAGCTGGAAATGGTAAAATATTACATTCCCTCTTCCTGCCCCCCCTGCCCCCCATCTTGTAACTGTCTCCTATGCTTTCCTGCTCTCTCCACAGCTTGATATGCTGGACTCATTCCTAGGTGATGTTACTTTATCTAGAAACATTTTCCAAGATGCTTGTAGCGCAGGATTTAATTTTCTAATGTATATGATTTGTTCTAGAACTCCACGTGAAGTACACTTTCAATATGTAATATTTCATTGTCCACATTTATTATGGCAGACCTGAAAAAGTACCGAGTGCTCATTTATCTTGAGCAAAGGTTTAAGATGGTTATTTTTCTTTCTAAAATCTACTAAATAAAGTAGAACTTTAAAATCAATTAAGTCTCAATTTTGTCTGTAAAGACAATCTTTATCACTTGCTGTGTTTGTGAAAACAAGTAAAATGGAAGACTTGGCATGTGTAGGAGTTCAAACCATGCATAATTATAAATAAAACGATTGACTTTTAAATCTCAAATGCATCTGTTCCTCTAATGGTCAATTACATAATGGTTGTGTAAATCCTCCTTGTAAGATGATTATAGGTGCCAGGTTAATGACTGATGGAATTTGAGGTATCCAGGTCTGTATTTAGCATCAGACATTTCAATCAGGAAGCCCTGAAGAGGTCTCCTTTGGTCTGGAAAAAAAGCACAGAATGTTTTGCTCTGCCTTTTGTCAAGTGATATCTAAAAGAGAAATGACCACCTGCTGGCAGGAAGCTGCTTTAGGGAGACTGAGAAGAAGCATAGGATTCCTGGGATAGGGAAATGCCTGGGAAAAGAATTACTTCTATTCTGTTTTGCAGTGGGGCACGTGTCCTTTCCCTGCTGAGCTGTACTGAGGAAGCAGGGCAGGAATACCCCTGTAGTACAGTTAGAAACTCTAAGAGAAAAGATCATCTCTGGATGAGATGTGGCGCTGTGTCAGAAAGCTCTGACGTGGGCAGAGCATGCTCCTGTTCCAAGGCCCCACGGATTTTGCCCAGTGCTCAGCTGTGCAGGAGTGGAGACCAGAAGAGTAAATATGCCCTGCTGAACTTGTGTCAGGCCGTTTAGAACTGGTAACCAACCAGGCTTTGGGTAATTCTCAGATTTTAGATTTGTTTGTGAGGGTTTTGTTTTTAGAGGGAGAGAAATCCAAACACTCATTTTGGAAGCCGAGGAAAAGTAATATTTCATTTTGGAAGTAGCTTTTACGTGCCAAAATACCTATACTGAAACATGTTACCAAAAATCTTTGAGGAGACACATTTTGCAAATAAATGCATATGCAATCTAAAAAAAAAATGGTGCAGACCAGTTCTTAAATCTAAGGAAAACATTTTATAAAATCACAGATTAAGTCAGTGCTCTTCCATATAGGAAAGCTTCAGAATTCATTGCTCTTATGAAACAAATAATGCACAAAGAAAGACCAGGAAAATTCACAGTAACAGAAGCACAGGAAGTGTGGCCCCTTGGCATCACTTTATTGTTATTTCTCCTTTTTTGCCTTTGGACAAGTTACTTATCTTGGGGAATAACTCCCATGTGTAGCTTTTTGCAGCCAAGCAACTGGCTTAGTTCAAAAGATTGTTTTTATTAGCATTTTGAAGGAACATTTTTTCTGATTTCCAGGATGGAAAGAGATGCAGCATTTGCGCAGAAAAAAGCAGAGCGAGCTGTCCTGAGGGTTCACCTGAGAGAAAAGTACAGACTGCCCAAGGTAAGCCTGTAGCTCATGAGCTCATCTAGCCCAGAGGCCAAATTTCAACCAATTTTAAACTGCCCATTCCTTTTCCTTTAGTGATCTTGGCACTGTCAAGTATTTCCAGGAAAACCAAAATATTGAAAGTAAAAGCTTCAAGCAACATATTTCAAAGAATTTTTTAAATTATTGTGTTATTTTGTAGGCTTCTGCCATGGGCAGCAGAGAGGTAATACAGGACAGATTCCTCTTTCCAGGGGTTTGGATCACACATTTGCTCTGGTCTGTCACTACTGGGAAGATGTTGGCATATTTCATTTATACCCCTCAAGGATATGTGCTTCTTAGCAATTTGAAAGTTTATTTGTATTACTCACCTGCCAGCTCTGAGTCATTACCACTCATTTTCTGATCAGTATTTTCCCATGCTTTTTGATTAATTAAAATGGAGGAAGGTAAAGAATCTCTCTCCTGTAAATTTAGCTGCTAAAAAATGGTCTGCTTAATCCAAACAAGTCATTTAGGGACTCATCATCAACAGAAAGAAACCAGCACCTGTAGCCTCATCTAGCCAAACTTTTAAATAAGCATTCAAGGTGGAGTTGGGTCACCTCCCAGTGGCCGTGTCTCTTCCAGAGGGAAGCCAGGTGACATCTGAACTCAGGTAAGATGTATTCCACCCCTGAGAGCCTGGTTCCTCTTGTGCTCTAGCTGGACAACATACCCTGAGGGTGAGTTTAATTACAGAAAGATTAATTATGCAAAAAAATTAAGTCCAAGATTTTAAGTGATTGATTGGATTGGAGGCCTAAGTCTCTAAACACCAGCATTTTAATTAGCAGCTGAGGAGTAAAATATCATTAGGCCTTGCTTTCCTTTTGGAGGCACAGGCTGCCACAGCTCCTGAGCAGCATTTACCCAGCGTCTTGCCAGAGCTTGCAGCTCCAAGAGGGGCTGCTCTGGAAAGCTCCAGGATACTTGAGTGTCCAGGTCTCAACTAAACATCAGTGGAGCTGGGTGTCTCTGGTTTTCAAATTCTCCCACTCGTAGTGCTTTTTGCAGCTGGAGATGGTGTCCAGGTCACCATTCCCCCGGCTGAGCACCTCAGAGACACACAAGTATGCAGCGGTGTTCTGACTCATCTCCAGGAGGATCTTGGCTTTGGCATGTACCAAGTGCTCTCTGAGGCCATATTTCAGTGATAACAGTAGAAGATTTGTCTCCAAGGTAGGAGAGTAGCTCTAAGCTAGAAAACAATATTGCAGGACACGTTTTCCTGCATTTGTTTCTCCCTATATAGCATTTCTTGGTTTTCATCAGCCCTTATGAAAACATGTTATAGGAGGAAGAAAATGAAACTACTACATGCATGCTAACGTGTCCCTGAAAAACAATTCAGTGCTACAATACAACATACTGGCAGCAAATGCTCTCAGGCTTGTGATAATGCATTAAATATTTTGAAAATTGAAAATAATTCCAGGTAGCCTAGTATGGTCTAGAAACACTAAATATTACCAGTATCAATCACTAGCAAGCATTTAAAGTAAAAGCATGAAATTCAGGACTAAGCAGGGCCCCCCTTTGCCACGTAAAATCTAAAGCTCCATGCTATCTGGGCCAGATTTATAAGAGAAAGTAGACCTTTAATGAACCTAATCCTATTAACAGAGTTGTCAACTTAGGTTTGTCATCAGAAAGATGTTTTTAGCCATGAGACATTTGATCTGTGGACAACTTTTTCATCTTTGGTGTATTCAGTGCATCACATACATACAAAACATTTTTAAAAACTATATAAATACAGACATTAATATTTTAATAATAATAATATTTATTTTAAAACTCACCAAACTCTCTTATCTACTTGCTGCCTTTTTCCTGAACTGGGATTCAGTAGTCAATTAATTTCTGCAAGGTCTAAACACAGGGGCATGAGCTGTGGAAAAAGGAGTCCCAAGGCAGGTGTCAGGAGGGAGCAGTCCCCACTCACCAGCTTTGTGCTCCAAGCTGTGATCTCTGGATTCTCTGAGGGTGTTCCTGGGCAGGAAGGCTGCTGGTTCCAACATTTGGCTCCTTGTAGCTACTTGCAAGGTACTTGCAGCCCTTCAATGGCAAAAGGATGGCGCTGCTGCTGTACTGCTAATTTAAGTCCCACCTGCAGGTCAAGGCAAGGTGAACTCTGATTTTGTATGTTACTGGTGCATTACAGGTGATGAATCACAGGATAAGGTCTGGAGTCAGCTACCTAAGGATGTCTGCACATAAGCATAGGTAAATGTTATGACAGGATAAGACAGGCACAAGGAAAGCAGTACATCACACAGGGATGCTGGAAAAGAGTTTGGCTCCCTTGCGGATTAGTCTGAGAGCTTTGATCCTTTTGGTTTACAAGTAGACTTCATATAAGCAGCGTTGAACCAGCATTTGATCTTCTTTGCTCCTTAAGTTGCACAGAAGACTTTAACATCATTGTTCAGAGGAACGAAAGTGCCATTAAACAAACAATACCAAACTTTGATTGCTCTTCTCACCTCGTGGAGGGCCGTTGTCTCCCTTTGAGGGAGCTTGACAAAACTTTTAGTGACAGAAGCTGCCTCCCTGAGGGACACTGCTTTTCCTGTGGACACGGACTGTGTCTTTCCCTGAGGGACATTGCTTTTCCTGCCCAGTGGACATGGAGCTGTCTAATGTTAAACTGTTTCCTTTACCTGTGGGAGCCAGAGAAGGAATTTCCCCTGGGATGGTCAGATGGTGACCATGTCCTTCTTGCGCTATCTTCATCCTTCTCCCTCCCCCATTCACCTTTTTTCTCATTTCTGTACACACTTAATGCTACAAAATAAAGTTGATATGCTTGAACTGGACCCTTGCACTTTAATTTGGGCAGAGGGCTTTACTGCCAAACTGTAACAAAGCAGGTCTTTAGACAGTTTTCTGCTCACACCTACCTGTGTATCGTTGTATATGTAAAGAGCTCTATTGCATCTATAGCAAAACAGATCTGGGACTGACTACATCAGAGGCATAATCAGGGTCAGAAAATATTACCATGCACTCAGACTCCACCGCCGATGCTGTTGAATTGTCAGAAAAATGTCTGACCCAGTTCTGGCCTGGGCACTCTCCCAAGCAGTTCCCACGGCCAGTTTGGGAGTTAGGACAGGCGTTCCCCATGGCAGTTAGATGGGACCACCCTGTTTGGTAGGGCAGCAGAGTTCAATAGCATCCCAGTGGGTTTTTCCAGGTCAGCTGGCCTTGGGGCAAGAGACCAGTGCCAGGCATATTTAATTTAGTAAAATAGATGTTGCTTCTGTGTTCACTTTTCTATTTTAAATCCAAGTAAACAGGAATCAAACGCTCAAATGTTAGAAGGAAGCGAAGAGGCCATATGTGCATCATGTACTTCTTTGCTTCTTGCTGAGCAGCCCCACCCTGTTGAAGCTCATTCTAGGTCTATTAAAGCTAAATGCCAAGTGGGTAGAGGCAGGTGGCTTGGGCAGAATTGTACTGCTCTAGACTATATCTCAGTATATTCGTTTTTGGTCAGAGAACACTTTGAAGCCCCAAGCTGTTGCACATCACATCGCAGACTTCCACAGGACAGTGGGCTGTGGTGCAAGGACATGCCAGACAATTGTTCACATTGCCAAAGATGTGTTCAGTGCTCAGTAGTGTTCAGTGATGATGTCTTAAACTGGAAATAATTCTAAAAGAAAGAACATGTGTGATTGTCTGATTAGGGGCACTTGTTCAGTAATTAACATTTTTTTATCATCCTCTACTGCTGCTGGCGAGGATTTCAAAAGGGCTAACTCCTCTGATAGCCATCAGTCGCTGAATAAAAGCTTAAAACCATTTTTCCTGCTACACAATTAATAAAAAATACCTCTTCTGTTCAGGAGATTGTTTCTAGCTCCCACAGATCTGACTCCAGCAACCCTTATCAAAAAGGTGAAGAGATGTCCTCACCCATTTTATCCACATAGCAGTAACAATCCTGCTAGAGCTCCCTACAGTTTCACAGGAGATAAGGGGGGAAATCAGATTAAAGGGAAGTACAGTCATTGCAAACAGAAAGAGTGGAATTATGGAACCATAAATAGTGGTTATGCAGCTGACCACCCCCAGCCTGCCTGTCCTTGCTATGGCCTGCAACAACATAGACATTGCTCATATAGGTCCTTGCATTCATTTGTCCTTTCATTCATGCAAAACCCAGACCCCTCACTCTAAAAAACACCTCCTGCTGATAGCATTGCTGCTTATTCATATCAGGCCTTTGCTGCTGTCATGGTTAATATTGGAGATGTAATGAGGCATTAATGCTTATCTTTGATGTGTGAACTGTGTCGAAATATCCTGTTCTTCTGAGCTCTGGATCCATCAGAATCCACCAGAAAATGTGAACAAAATCACCATTGTTTGAAAAATTGACATAATCCCACTGATGGAGTGTTTCAGTGGGCAGGCAGGAAGCAAGTGTGTGTAGTGCTTACTGCATCTCAGCCCTTTTAATTGCTTAACCAGTTTCTTCTCCTGTCTCCTTTTGCTTTCTCAGACTCACAACCAACCTCCCTCCTCTCTTTTGTTGTCCAAGTCCTCCTATTACCCCACTTGCCAGCACTGCAACACTGATTATGTGCCAGGCAGCCCCTGCTCTTCATGACAACTCAGAGAGGCCAACCAAAGACCCAGACAGAGTTCAGATGTAGTTTGGGAAGGTGGGGGGCCCTTTTTCTAGTGATTCGCTCTGAAGTTTAATGCATCGTTCCTCCACAAGGCTTCAGTTTAGTGCTGATACCTAAAACTCCCCCCACCTACCCTGCCCTACAACTGAATAAGGAAGTGGTACCACAGCTCTTCTAAAACTCTTGTTTCATTGACCAGAAGCTGACAGGCACAGCACAGCAGCTGATAGGTTCACTAGTGTCCTGCAGCATGGTTTTGGGAATAATATATAATAATAATATAATAATAGTAATAAATATTATTAGTTATAATAATAAAGCACTTGGAATGGAATTCCTGCACCATCAGCATGGCAAGGATTTCTAAAATGGCAAGTGACACTGAGGGCTCCAGTTTTGACAGCGCTGAAGCCCTTCAAAGAAATATAATTGGCATTGCCCAAAAAATCTTAGAACTTTCACAGAGGCTGATTGAGGCCCTGAATTCACAAGTTGCACACAAAAAATTGACTGAAAAATCTGTACATGTTTCGGTTCTCCCTAAAAACCTAAAAAAGAACAAAACAAGGTAGATCCTTGGAGAGCAGAAATACTCTCATCTGCTGGTTTTGTTTCCTGCTTTAGAGTGAATTGGATGAGAATCAAATACAGATGGCTGGAGATGATGTGGGATTGCCAGAAGACCTTCAGAAAATGGTGGCAGAAGATCAGGAGGAGGAAGAAGACAAGGACTCTATCCTGGGCCAGCTGCAGAACATCCAGAATATGGACATGGATGCCATCAAAGAGAAGGCACAAGCCACCTTCACTGAGATGAAACAGGCAGCAGAGCAGAAATGTTCCATGATGTAGAAGAGCCACCACTGCCCAAAGGCTGTAACTTCAGTCTTGTGCTGCTGGGGATGCAGAGGGAGAGCAGGCAGAGGGAAGCATTTAGCTCTAGAGCATTCAGTGTAAATATAGAAAAGTGATGAGAGAGAGACTTAAAACCCTGAGGGGAGAGTAAAATCTTACCTGCTGGGACTGCCTAGAAGGAAGTTAGAATCGATCCTCAGTTTTGAACACAACTTTTTCCCCCATAGAAAAAAAATGGCTTTAAAACAATTAATATTGGGGAAAAAATGTGCCTTTTTCCATTTTTTCCACATGACTGAAATACTATTAAATGTGTATGTTTGAACAAAATCGTACTTCTGATACATCACATAGAGGTAACCACTCATTTAATCCTGCTTTCAGAAATAAACATATATATTTCTTACAAGAATATGTCTGTTTCAAGCATCTTGAGGCAAACACAACGCTCAGATATTGACATTTGCTGCAAAACCTTGATTTTTAAAATCCTCTCTGTATGAAGTGTAGCAAAAGGCAAAAAGTGAAGCATGTAACTCAACAGCTTGGGCCAAAAATGTTGTCATACGCACTGAGTGGGGACTTGTAGGAAAGTAAGGCTTGGTGGCTCACAGTGAGCTCTGCTCTGAGGCAATGCAGGCTTCTCCAGAGAAAGAAGCCTGCATTTCATTTCCCAGCCTCTCAAAGACACTTCAAACACCAAGGGACAGCAGTGACTCTCTGCTTGTCTGCTCTGTGTGCCAAATTCTGGTGCTGGGGGTACCGGCACAGGGCTAAAAGCAGCTCCCCACACTGATTCTGGGAGTTGTCTCCATGGAAGGCTAAACATGGAAGGTTATGCCAGGGTGGGGCACCTAAACCTGAGGAAAGGCAGGGCTCTCACTAATGTTAAATCTACCTGTGCCTATGGGACATGCAGGCTGCTACTCCCAAGGAATTCTAGAAAATGAATGGCTCTGTAAGTTCTCCAGAAGCTAGCCTGGAAATTAAATTTGGAAATTAATACATGTAGCACCTTCCTACAGGTTTATAAGTCTCTTTCTCTCTCTCTCTCTCTTTCTGTCTCTAGCCAATCAAGTAAAAATAATAATTTTAAATTAACAAATTCACTTAGTATGATTTACCTCCTTTCTTTCTCTTTTCCTTCTTTCCTTGCTTGCTTCCTTCCTCTTCTCTTTGTCTTTTCTCCCTCCCCTCCCCTCCCCATGCTTGAAAACCTGTTATCCATTTTCTTCCCCATTGTAGCATTAAGAAAATATGCTTTTTTTTTCTTGTTCGTTTCCTTCTTACCTAGGAAACACAGAGTTTACAAGTTCTGACCTTCCTTGCTCTTTCCAGAGGATGTCCAAGTGCATTAAATGGCTCTCATCCAACAAGTAATTTCTTTAGTGGACAGAACCTATCTCCAGCAGGTCCCTCAAGCATCAGAGCTATTTTGCCTAAAACCACCAAGACTTCTGATCTGATTTCTTCCTCTTGGGACTCTGCTCTCACATGGCACCACAGAATCTAATTATCTACGCGGAAAGACAACTGGGGTCTTTTAGGAGGTCTTTACGTAAAGATAAAGTAGATAAAATAGTCACCAACTCGGCTCAACCAGCCTGAGCTTTGTGAGGCTCAATGCATTTCCCTCTGCATTGGTATAAATCTGGGCGGTGACTCCACACTGTTGTGTTGCTTTACAGACTGAATTGTCCTATCTATAAAACACCAAAATAAGCAAGCCTTAGGATTTTGACCTTTGAATTAAAATGTGCTTGGGACATCCCGAAAATCTTACTGAAAGCATCTGGTGCTTTAAAGGATCTAATTAAATTTGTCAGCAGACATAGGATCAGCATTTTCACAGTTTAAAGGGTCAGAGAAGAAAGTACAGTCAGAATCACCAAAGAAATGATTAATGAGATTCCAAAAACAGTGTCAGGGCTGGCAGAGACAAGTGGGACTGGGAGGTGGCTCGGGACTGGCATGGGATGGGCGCCTAGCCCCACTGAAGTGCTGCTGGTACAGGAGTGAGCTGCCTTAGGCACCCCTGTTAGACCAGAGCTCCCGCATTTAGCCCGGAGTGGCAGGGCCAGGGCAGGGGGGCGAATCTGCGCGGCCCTCAGCAGGAGCCTGATCTCCAGCTCGCTGGAGGTGGCTGCCTGCCCCTGGCAGCACCTGCACGGCTCATCCCTCCAGCACCGGCTGTTCCCACCTCCAGCCGCTAGGCACAGGCCTGGGAGGCACATGAGTACATGCCGGAGGTGGTGAGGCCACCCCAGGTACATGCAGCTCTCAAGGGGCTCAGCCCTGGGGACAGGTCACAGGGCAGCCACTGCATGTGCTGGTATGCGAGCAATACCAGCACATGCAATGTTTGTGTCCATATCTGTGCACAATATCTGTCTGGCAATGTTTGTGTCCATATCTGTGCACAAATGCACGTGTTCTCGTGTGCATGCAGCTATGCACGTGCGAGAACGGACAGGGACATGTCTGTGTGTCCGTGTGTCTTTGTCAGGAGCAGATTAAAGGGTTAGGTCACATGGCAGCTACTGCTGGACCGACCCTACCTGGGATTTGGGTTCTTAGAGTTAATAGGATCGCTGGAGCTCAAGACAGTCATCCCATCAAGATAAATGTCTCTAGTGCCCACTCTTAAGCAATCCGAATTCAATTAGGCTAATTGGAAAACAAGTAAAGAAGGATTGTGTTAATATAGCCTTATAGCATGAACCTCCCCTCCCTCCCTATGAGCATGGCAGGCCCAAATGCCAGCGCCCTCGCACCCAGTCCATGGTGCTCCCACCAGAAAGGGTTGCCTGAATCCCAGAGCCTATTCCACACCCACAGCCTGGACAGACAGCAGGACAAGATCTCTGTGCAACTCCGGGTGCCACACAGGACTCTGGGAGGTGAGAAAACAGCTGATTCTCCTGGGCAGATCAAGCAAAGTCTCAGCAGAAAAACAACGAAAGTGTGAGCAATACAGTGACAGGAGGAGATGGCTTCCTCATGCATTATGCTTTCAAGAAGGTTCTGAAACTGCGCCCTTAGGAATTTTTGGGGAGGAAAAATTCCTTTTTTTGGGTTGTTTTTAACAATCTGCTGGATGATACAGAGCATGCAAACTGCAGGAGGGTACAGGTTCACTCTAGGTGAATATTTCCTCCTTTTCCTTGTTTCCCTCCTGTTGATTTGCAGTCTAACCTTGGAAGCCCCATTTATCTTTCAGGGAGGTCCCCCCTGCTGCACATCTTTGGTCTGGAGAGTGATGTCTCTCCTGCACTGTGACTTCAGCTTCAAATCTCTGCTCTGCAAGGCAGTAATTATTTCACCTGGACATAAAAAAAAAAGGCAGGAGAAAAGGAAGGAGGAACCTGCGGCATTTTATGGTGCTGATTTCATTGCATGAAACCACATCCCATGCATATGTCTCAACAGTGACTACAGGATGAAAATTGCTTCCCTTTAGTCTTCACTGTACATGTGGAAGGAGGTACAGCAGACAGCTGCACTTTACAGATGGTCCGTCTTGAGAACTTCTGTTACTCTTCAAGCATAACTTCAGCAGAAATTTTAATAATGCATTGCAAAAAAATAAAAAAGGTGATGAAATGGGGATACCCCTTGGAAAAGCAAGTAACAGACGCTGTCTGTTTCAGCCCCTAACGAATATTCTCAAATTTGATTCTGGTTGCCCCCCACAAGTTCCCAAAGGTCAATGGTCTTTGCAAAGCTGGGAGGTACCACAGGATCAGTTTCTGAGGCTTCATCCTAATACGATACAATTCCCAGAGGGCTGCAAGCGATTCAACTGACAGCCAGGACATCAGACCCAAAGGGAAAAGTTCAGTTACCATTCTTTGCCTATCTAAACCCTCTGTGCATTCAGAGGAACCATCAGACTTCTTCCCTCCCCGGAACACTGTAAAGCCTCACGCGTGTCACACAGTCTGTGCCTGAAGCATGGCAAGAGAGAAAAGACAGATCTAGAGCTGGAAGAGCCAGAGTTCTCTCTGCTCTGCTATATGGTTATGGGGTTTTTTTCAGGTATTTTTTCAAATTGGGATCAAGGGAGTGGCTTCCTCTTTCAACAATTCCACTCGCCTGCCAGAAGGATGCTACAGTGACAAATGTAGCTCCACATGGAAAACATAAGCGGAATATTTTACTGCTGAGCAAAGAGGAGCCTTGTCTGTCAGGGAGGAAGGTCTCTCGTGTCCTGTGTGGGACTCAAGCACCGTGCTCCAGGGCTGGAAAGCTTTTTTTTCTGCCTTCATATTGTGATTAACAGCAAAAAACCCGAGTATGGACTCTGTAACTGACAACTTTGACAGGTACCCCAAAATCAGCATCTGTGCCAGGATCCGATGCCCTTTATGGCACTGACTAAAGGGTTTTTGCTCCTTCATCTCACATTCCTATCTTTATTAACTATAACAAGCAAAACTGATTCCTAATTTTGCCCAAGACTTCTGGAGGGACAGGTGTGTTTAGTGCTGATTTTGAGTGCTGTAAACCCCCAGCTTCAAATTAGAAGAAATTAGGGACATTGCACAGTTCATTCATCTTCACTAATAGAGTTCCTGGGAAACACACATGTAGATTAAAGGAACACAATGGCCCCTCGCTGATTGCTTTGAGTACCCTCCAATGTCCCTACAATGGTATTGACTGGCTCTTTATAGTGTCCACAAAAGCCACACTAACCTTTTCTTGTCTCTTCTGTTGGCCTCTTCTCTCTGTGCAAACGGAGGTCTGAGTTCTTTCGGCCTCAAACCAACCCCCAAGCAGTCAGTGATGAACTAAGGCAAACCCCACCTGAAGCTAGGAAAAGTCGTGCACTCCTAAAAGAAATCTACTTTGGGACATCAGAACATAAACTTGCAAAAGGTGCGGACACTGGCAGAAGCAAACACTGCCAATCTTTGAAGTGATTCCTCTGAAAAAATCTACATGATATGGAGCCTGTTGGGGCAGAAGGGGAATAAAAAAATGCAGATTTATTGAGAGAGGTCATACTTATTAGACTAGCTAATATATCTGGAAGACCAAGCAGTAGCAGTGGTGTTTTTCTTCCACATTCACTCTCCTCAGGCTTCAAACGGAAGCATCCTCAAAGCTAAGTGTAGACTGAAAATCACTCTGGATGTTACTGCGTTTGTCATATAAGCTAGGACAAAAGGTAGCTGGTGCCTCAGAGGAACTGGGAAGCGCTGGTGTGAAAATGACAGAAAGACAAAAGCAGGGAAAAGATCGATGCAGGATGCGTGATGCTGTTATCTGGTTGGTTCTGTGGAAGGTCCACGTCTTCCACCAAGCCAAATACAAAGAGAAAAGTGTGGGATTTGGGTCCCTGCCTCACCTCCAAAAACTTTCTGTGCATCCCTCATGAAGCTATGCCCTGCCTGCTACCGCCGCCAGCCCCACTCGCATCGAGGAGTACAGGGTCACCGAATAAGCTCTTCTCACAGGCTCTGTCCTACAGCGGCATACTTGAAAACTTCCTCGCAAATATTGCTTAGAGCTTCCCCGGGTTTGTGAAGCCTGAAAGGCTGAGCCCACCTCCTGCGTCTCTCCTGCCCAGAAGCACCTGGTCTGTGAAATGCCTTTGGAGGCAATCGGGCGCAGGGCGAGTGTCCCGCAGAGCACCAGCGCAGCGGCTTTTACCCCAGAGTCCCTGAGTCGGGCCGGGGCCGCGGATCGTCCCGCAGGGCAGCTTTCGAGCGGCCGCCGTGAAGCCGGTGCACCTACAAACCGTCCGGGAGGGATCTGGGCTGAGGCCGTCGGACAAGAGAAACGCGGCGAGGCTCCGAGAGCCGCCAAACAGCGCGGGGCCGTGCCGGGGACCCGCTGTCCTCCGGCCCGGCACCTCCGGGCTCCCGCCCCTTCCCGTCCCGTTCGCCGAGTCCCCTTTACCGCGCCCCCGGCAGCGGCTGCCGCGGCTCCCGCCGTCCCGGCTCTGTCCCCCCGTGCCCGGCGCGCCTCTCGCCGCCCGTCCCACCGCGGTTTCCCACAGCGCTGCCCCTGGCCCGGGGCTCCGACCGCGGCGCTCGCCCCGGGCCAGCCCCCGGCTGCAGGGGGGGCCGCCCCGCTCCGCCTCGGGGGCCCCGGATGGCATCGCCCGGCGCCGTCTGGGACTGGGGCCGGGGCCGGGGCCGGGGCCGGCGGGGAGGGGCGGGGCGGGGCGGGGCGGCCGGCGGGGGCCGGGGGATGCCCTGCCTCCCCCTCCGTGCCGAAGAGGTGCGGGGGCCTCGCCTTCCCTCTCGCTTACCGCCCCCTGGCACTCCTCCCCCGCCCCAAGGAGGCCAGCCCGCCCGGCGACACCGTGCCAGACTTGCCCGCGCCGCCCTGAGACCGGGTGAGACCGCAGCGGCGCGGCGGAGCCCCGGGCCGGCAGCCTCATGCACCCGCCCGGCGCCCCGCTCGCCATGGCCGAGGGCGCCTTCTCGCTGGCCGCCCCGGCGGCGCGGAGCCCCGGCGGAAACCCGTCGAGGCTTCACAGCATCGAGGCTATCCTGGGGTTCACCAAGGAAGACGGGCTGCTGGGCGCCTTCCCGCCCGACGGCAGCGCCAAGGAGGCGGACCGGCGGGGGCCCCGGCACTGCCTGCCCAAGACGCCCGGAGAGCAGCCGCCGGCCGAGCCCCAGGGCCGCGCTGAGCGCTTCCAAGGTGAGCGCTGTGGACGAACGCCGGGTGCCGGGGGGCGGACGGGTGGGCGCCGCTCCCCCGCGCCCCCGGGCAAGCCCCGCGGGGAGATCCCGCCGGTGACCCGCCGTCTTCCCCTCGCAGAGCCGTACTGTCCCGGCAGCGCCAGCCCCGAGTTGCCCGCTGGCAGCAGCGGCGAGGGGAAGCCGTCGGAAGAGGAACAGCCCAAGAAGAAACACCGGCGAAACCGCACCACCTTCACCACGTACCAGCTTCACGAGTTGGAGCGTGCCTTTGAGAAGTCCCACTACCCCGACGTGTACAGCCGCGAGGAGCTGGCCATGAAGGTCAATCTGCCCGAAGTCCGCGTCCAGGTAACGCGCGGCCCGGCCCCCCGCGACGGCCCGGCCCGACGCGCCTCAGCGCAGCCCCGCGGTCCCAGCGGCCGGAGCAGCCCGGGTGCGGCGCGCGGGCCCGTGACCGCAGCACGGCTCCGGCCGCACTCGGGGCCCCGCCGGAGCGCTGGGCAGGGCTGCCGCACAGCCGCGAGCCGGCCCGGCCGGCGGGACAGCGCGGGGCTCGGTGCGGACCTGCGTCCGGCAGCCGCGTCGTCGGTGCTGCTGCCGCCCTTTGAGCGCCGTGTCCCGGCCCGGGGCCGCTGAATCTGCTGTGTGCCAGGGCAGTGGCGGGTGGATGGGCGGGCCAGCTCCACTGCGGGACTGCTTTCCACCGAGCGCAGGGCTGTGGGTCGTGGAAGAACGCCCGAGCCCCCCAAATTCCCTTTTGCCCCAGCTCGGCAAGGCGTGTTTCCCTCACTCTGTTTCGCACACACGGCTGCAGCCAGAGGTGAGCCTCTTTCCACTGCCCGGGGCCTGGCTGATACAGCTCTGCTTGCAGGTTTGGTTTCAGAACAGAAGGGCTAAGTGGAGGCGGCAGGAGAAATTGGAGGTGACCTCCATGAAGCTGCAGGACTCGCCCATCCTCTCGTTCAACCGCTCGCCGCAGGCCGCGCCCATGGGTCCTCTGAGCAGCAGCCTGCCCCTGGAGACGTGGCTCAGCCCACCGGTGCCCAGCAGCACGGCCCTGCAGACCCTGCCTGGCTTCGTGGCCTCGCCGCAGAGCCTGCCCAGCAGCTACACGCCGCCGCCCTTCCTGAACTCTCCGGCAGTGACCCACGCGCTGCAGCCCCTGGGGGCCATGGGGCCGCCGCCGCCTTATCAGTGTGGGGCCACCTTTGTGGACAAGTTCCCTTTGGATGAGGCAGACCCACGCAACACCAGCATTGCCGCCCTGCGGCTGAAGGCCAAGGAGCACATCCAGTCCATCGGCAAGCCCTGGCAGACAATCTGAACTCCCTCTCAGCGCCTGGGAGAAAGCCATGGGGAAGGCGCATCCCAGAACGTCTGAGGGACACTCTTACCCTGCCTTGGCTGCCACGGATGGATGGCCTGGCACAGCAGGGCTGTCCCTTACACTTGCCTATCCCGTACGCCTTGACTTGCTTTTGTATTTTGTGGTCCTTTTAATTCCCTTTTCCACAATCCCTGAAGAGTTAGGGGCCTGATCATAGCTTAGGAAATACAGTCTCTTCTGCTCTCCCTCCTTGGCTGGATGCTTTAGTTGCAATAAAAGCTGCAGTAGGGCAAAGAGCTATGTAAGGTGGCTGGGAGCTCAGGACTGCTGTACCTGGGAATGGGGTTCTACTTTTGCACCATTAAATGGTACCATCTGCATGGAGGCTGTGTATCATGTTTCTGAACACAAATGGGCATCTTGGGCTGGAGCCTCTGCTCCGTGTGATGTACGGAGGGGTGGGAGATGCCTGGCTGTGGGCTCTTCTCTGTCCTCCATCAACAGAACCCTGCCCAAGCTGGCTGTGGCATTGGGCCTGCATCCCCATGATGGAGAGTGTGCCCAGATGGGAGTGGGCACGGGGGGGCTCAGAGCCCTTGCGGTCCTTGGGCCAGGCACACTACTCCCCCCATTGCCCTTGTGGAGCAGTGCCAGGCTCAGGTGGGCTCTGCAGGCCAGAGTCAGTGACAGTGCTTGCCTCTGCAAAGAAGGGGAATGGCAGGGCCCCCAGGGCTCCTGCCCCCTGCAGCCCAGCTGCCCACAGGGACAGACAGACGGTCTCGGGTTGGGCACTGACACCCACCTGGGGCCTGGCAGGCTCATCCTGCCCGCTCTGGCTGCCCAGGACAGCCCCTGGAGGCTGGCACAGAGCTGGGCCATGCCTGCTCCCCTGCCCACCCAGTGCCCATCGCCAGGCTGCCCAAACTAAAACTGCGGCATCTTTATTTTTCATTATCTCCGTTACTGCCTGTAATGGGGCTGAGAAGCTGTAATGAAACACCCCTTCTCCTCTGCTGGGCATGGGGTGCTCTACACACTCGGGAGGTTGTGGCAATTAATGTTTCTCATTAGGGAAGAGAGAAGGATGCACAAGTGCCCTCATTGTGTCCTGGGGATGATTCAATGCAGACTGGGAGACCTCTCCTTTCACCATTTCCCACTCGTTGTGGCCAGACAAAGGCTGGCGTCTAATTATATTTTCACAATCTGTGCATATCTTTTAAGAGTCCAGTCAGAAACAAGTATGTCAGCCTTGTTCAGCTTCACTTCAGAGAGCTTTTTAACCTCAGACAGCAGTTTCTAAACATCCCTTCATAGTTTTCTCCACAGCAGCCCCCATCTATTGTATGGAGAGCTTCTTTTACAGATAATAGGAATCCCTCTTGTTTTCAAATGCCTTTTTCTCCGTCCCCAGCCTCCCTGCAGATCCAACCTGCCTGTCTGGACCAGAGCACTCAACGTTCAGGACCCCCAGCTTCCCTCCCCTGAGCTGTGCTGGTCCAGGGCATGCAGGGAAGCCATGTGGGTCCCCCTCAATCTGGGGGGAATGAAGCCCTGCTGGGGGAGACTATCCTGCTGGGCTCTGGACTTGACAGTTCTACTGTGTGTGCATTTGTGGTGGTGCCCACCCTTCCCAGCACACGTCTCTTTGCTTCCTTGGCAGAGAGAGGAAGTACTGCCAGGAAAAGAACTGCCATTGTTGTCAGTCAGGACAAGGGAGGTATTTTGCTAACTTCTAGTAAAGACGCCTGAAGGAGAACAAAAATCGGATTGCTTCAGTTTTTAGGTCTTATTCTAGTGGTCCTTTCACAGGTAAGCTTTGCTTGCATCACCAGTTGCAAGAAGACGTGGCATTTTTGGTGGCTACAAGAGAAGGATTTCTCTTGGTGTGCTTGAGAAGTGCCTGCATAGCCTGGTTTGTGTCAGCAGGAGACACACACTAATGAGTGACTGCACAGGCTCTGCACACTCTTCCTTCTCAGGGTAGGAACAATCTCACTTGTCATTACTTGGCTACAGTCCAGCTGTGGCTCTGAAGCTGGAAACCCTCCTGCAGGTAAGCACATTAAATTGCTGCCCTAAAGTTCTCACCTGTCCTTATTGCTCATGGTTAATAAGCAACTCCCCAAGATTTCAATAGTGCTTTCCCATATTTTGGCACTACTACCCTCCCTTTCTCTTACCTACAGTTCTTCTGTATCCTGTAAAGCCGTTGGAAAGAAGCCTTCTAATTCCTGATCAGCTGTCAGCAGCGCTGATGCTTGGTTACTTGAGATAGTCAAAGACTGGCAGTAGATAAAACCACAATGGCAGGGCAGCAGAAGGAGCAGCTGAAGATACCTGCTCACTTTTCATAAGGTCCTGATCCAGCACCTGCAAACAAATGAAGATTATAGTGAGATATGGTGGTTGTTCTTTTATTGGCATATTAAACAGGTCTTTCTTACACCTTGTACAGGTGAACCCTGTAAGTGGATCGACTTTGTGCAGTCATGTCCCTCAAGGAAAGCTGTGAGTTTATTGCTAAAATGAATATTTTACCAGCTACACAGAAGTGGGCAAATAAAGAGACAGAAGCATATGCAAACACATCTTTCTTCTAGCCTGTCTAGTTTTCTGTGTTCCTACACTTTCTTTCAAATTGTCCCATTCCATTTTAAAAGCCCATTTGTTCATTTTGTTGTAAATATCTTCTCCTCCTTAATTGGGTGCTGAGTCTAATAATCCTGCCTCGGCTTGTTAACTGTACAATACCAGTCAGAGTTAATGACCCATTAGCGATTAATTCCTTAAACAGCATCTAATTGCTCACTGTAAAACCTTTTCTTAAAACTGGATTAAATCATCTAGATCCTTAACCACTTCTTTACTCTAACTTTGCTAAGGCTATTAGGCTGGCCTTCTGAGTGGTCTGTTTCTTCTTTTGCTTAAACTGTATTAGCAACATAGTATTTTTAGTGTCCATACTTGACTTCTTTTCAACACCTGAAGTTGGAATAAGGAAGAATAATACAGAAAAAAGACTGTCAGAGAATGAGTAATTATGAGGAAAATGCCATGATGGAATTTGTTCTCAAGAGTGTATTCTGGTCTCCCTTCCTTCTCTCTATCCCTGCTCAAAATCCTATCAGTATTCAAGAAAACTAGCAGATACCTGAGCTCTTTAATTTTGACTTAAGGTTCAGCTCATTGGCTTCCTGGTGGAGCAGAACTGTCTCTGTGTGCAGGAGGGGCCCTCAGTCTCTGCTGGATGGCTCGGAGGCTGTCATTCCCTCCGGAGCAGCAGGCTGCCTGTTGTGTGTGCTACTGCCATGGTAGCTCACAGCCCCTGTGACATGAAAACACACGTTGCTCAGCCATAGTTTGAATTTCTGTTACCAGCTGCTGGCGTTGAGGACAATACTGTTCCCTTCCTCTGCACAGAGAGTTGAACGATCTTCTTTCCATCTGCCCTGCCTACATCTGACAGGCATTTCAATTATGGACATTCAGTTTCGTATTATTGCAACATCTCAAGCAGCTGCTCAAGGCTCCTGGTTACATATTTCCTCATCTCTAGGGACGTACTATGAACAGGCATTAATTCAAGTGGGTTCCCTTCAGCTACAGTGTTTTAGCTTCTCTCTTCTATGCAGTCAGCCGTCCTCCTTTGGTGCTGCTATAAACCTTGGGACTTCCTTCAGTAGTTTGTCAGCCACAGTGTACCCACCCGCAAAATGCTAGCACTGGAGAAAATAGTGGAACAAAACAAAAACAAAAAACCCCAAACAAACAATGAAACAAAAACCCCCAAACAAACAAAAACCCAAAACCCCCAAACAAACAATGAAACAAATACCCCCAAACAAACAAAAACCCAAAACCTCCAAACAAACAACACCCCCCCCCCCACAAAACAAAAACAAACAAAACTAAACCAAACAAAAAACCAACCAACCAAACAAACAAAAAAAAAAGTGAAACCAAAAGCTCGTTAGACCAGGACGCTGACATTACCAGTCTCTCTAGTAGAATTAATACTGTGTCTCCTCTCTGAGCATCTCTGTGTTCTCCCAAGGCATTATGTCAAAACTGGTTGACATTTGGCAGTCATCCCTGCGTCATATGACACTTCTGCCCCATAAAGATTGGGATTGCGGAGCCTGGCACTGTGGTGCGACAGAGATACGGCAAACAGCCGCAGCCACGGGGCTCAACTGGTACCGGAGCGCACCGGCACACCCTGCAAGGCCGGGGCTCAGCCGGTCCCAGGCTCCCCAGAGCGCTCCCCTCACGGCCGGGGCTCAGCCGGTCCCGGGCTCCCCGGAGCGCTCCCCTCACGGCCGGGGCCCAGCCGGTCCCAGGCTCCCTGGAGAGCTCCCCTCACGGCCGGGGCTCAGCCGGTCCCGGGCTCCCCGGAGCGCTCCCCTCACGGCCGGGGCCCAGCCGGTCCCAGGCTCCCTGGAGAGCTCCCCTCACGGCCGGGGCTCAGCCGGTCCCGGGCTCCCCGGAGCGCTCCCCTCACGGCCGGGGCCCAGCCGGTCC